>ONZH01030309.1:0-69740 GCA_900303285.1 Rhinella marina | reverse complement strand
CATAAACGTGCCTGGAGTTGTGTGGCATTCATCATCTGGTTCTGCAGGGCATTGTTCACAAGTGTAGGATGTGGCCAAAGAACGTCCACTTCTATTCCTTTCTATGACTCTTCCAGTCTCTTTGTATCTCTGATACAACCTGCTGATGACATATCCCATTTTTGGCCCCTACTAATATCAATGGGCCATTTTTAACCGTGGTATACAAAGGAGTGCGCCCATCTAATGGCCATTAAAAAGGGGTACAGTATGTAAAAAAAGCCTTTCAGGGATTAAAATTTAAAAAAGAAAACACTTCACCTACTTGAACACACAAGGACTCTCGCTCCTCAGTTTAGGCAGCAGAACCTGATGCTCCCAACGTTGTAATCTCACATGATGTAACGCCACGAGCTTCCCTTATGTGCAAATGCCTGAGGTATATACAATACTCACAAAAAGTTAGGGGTATTTGGCTTTACGGTGAAATTTATAGAAAATATAAAAAGTTCCGGCTCCAGTGATATTATATCATGAAAGTCGGGCATTTAAGTAGAAGCAGCGATGGTGATTTCCTCATCTCAAACTATTTACTGAAACAAAAGCCGACCCCAGTGCTGGGTATACCGCCACATAATGTCAGTGTCTCAGGAACTTGTCCTGTGGCCTTGAGCATCAATTACAGCCTGACAACGACGTCTCCTGCTGTTCACAAGGCGACTTATTGTCTGCTGAGACATGGCATCCCACTCTTCTTGAAGGGCGACCCTCAGGTCATTGAGGTTCTGAGGTACACAGTTACGAGCCTCTACACGGCGACTCAGCTGATCCTATAGGTTTTCAATGTGATTCAGGTCTGGAGAAGGTGCAGCCACTCCATGTGAGGTCCTCCAGTCTCCAGCAGCCGTTCCCTAATTATGTGACCTTGATGAGCTGGAGCATTGTCCTCCATGAAGATGACATTAGGCCTTGTTATTCATGCAGAGGCACAATGACTGGAGTAATGATGTTCTTCAGGTAGTATGGGCTTGTCACTGGACCATTCACACAGTGTAGGGCAGTTCTGTACTGACTAGACACACCGGCCCACACTGTAACACCACCACCACCAAAGCCTTGTCTGGTGACAACAGTGGCTGATGCTTAGCACTCTACTTGATGTCTCCAACATTGATGGCGGCCATCATTTCTTTGCATGAATAGACTTTCATCAGTGAACAGCACTGAGGCCCACTAGTCCCTCGTCCACTGTAGATGCTCCCTGGCCCATTTAGGACGAAGAAGCCAGTGGTCAGCTGGTGTGGTCAGATACCTTGCAGGTCGTCTAGCATGCAGACCCCACTGATGTAAATGGTTTAGAATGGTCTGACATAACACGGGTGCCTATCACCTCCCTTAAATGTACCTGGACTCGTGTGACATATCATGACATAACATCATCCGGTTCCATAGGACATTGTTCACAATGAAGCGGTCATCAGTCTGGGCTGTGCCAAAGGACGTCCACTTCTCTGCCTTTCTGTGACTCTTCCAGTCTCTCTGATACAACCTGCTGATGACACTCTGTGACTCTCTAAGCTTAGCGGCCACTTCTGTCCGAGAACATCCTGCTTGAAGCCTCACAACGGCGGGGGACTGTTCATCAATTATTAGGTGTCGTCTTGGTCTCATGATGTCAAAATGTGAACAGCATGATGAGGAGGACTGTTTAATACCAATTCTAATTGAACCAAGAAATGTATTGGGCGATTCATGGATAAAACACCTGTTGTGAATTTTGCCGTTAAGCTCCTTGTTAGAGAACAGCAAGTTGTGCAAAAAGTACTGAAACACTGAACAGTTGGACATGTGCATTCAGAAGGTTAGAGAAGGTCACATTAAGTTCACCTGTGAAGGTTAGAGTGCATTTTAGGTTTGTCCTGAAATTTCACCCACAAGCCACATATCAGTAAAGTTTTTAATGTAAACATTTGTAATTTGTATCATGTGTCCTCAAAAGGTCCTTTTTAAGTGTATCAATGAGTGGCGCCATATTATCTCTCCTCCTAGGTTATCTCCACCAGCAGAAATCATTACTTCCAGTGTTTCTACAATGTGATATTTCACAGTATTTTACGGTATGTGGTTAAGTGTATCATGCAATTTTCCTCTCCTCAGAAGAATGTAACATCTGATCAGAAGAACTGGCTATTTGTTAAAAATATTTGTAAGTTATTTTTTTATTTGTCAAGTATTTTTAATACGATTTAATTCTTTACCTCAGTCTTGTTAATGCCTTTATAGCCTCATTAATCATAAGGGGTTACTGATGATCTAAGGAACTGGAAGATTTAATACAGGGGGCCACAAAAAAGTATCCCGCCGCCAATATCTCCAAATCAAACTGCCTAATAATAAATCAGAGCTCTGACTGGTTGCCACGGACTAAGACAGATTTACTATGAGGAAATATTGGAGGCGGGCTACTTTTTCATGGGCCACACTGTATATAAATCTTTGGTGGTCTATAGCATGGAGGAGGCTACTACCATTAAACCGGGTAGTCTATGGCAAAAACTATTCATTCACCATCTTCATTCTCACCTCCCATAAACGTGCCTGGAGTTGTGTGGCATTCATCATCTGGTTCTGCAGGGCATTGTTCACAAGTGTAGGATGTGGCCAAAGAACGTCCGCTTCTATTCCTTTCTGTGACTCTTCCAGTCTCTTTGTATCTCTGATACAACCTGCTGATGAGACTCTGTGACACTAAAAGCTCAGTGGTCACTTCCGTCTGACAACATCCTGCTTGAAGCCTCACAATGGCGAGGTACTGTTGATTAATTGTTAGGTGTCGTCTTGGTCTCATGATGTCAAAATGTGAACAGCATGATGAGGAGGACTGTTTAAATACCAATTCTAATGGAACCAGGAAATTTATTGGGTGATTTATGGATCAAACACCTGTTGTGAATTTTGCCGTTAAGCTCCTTATTAGAGAACAGCAAGTTGTGCAAAAAGTACTGAAACATTGAACAGTTGGACATGTGCATTCAGAAGGTTAGAGAAGGTCACATTAAGGTCACATGTAAATGTCAGAGTGCATTTTAGGTTCATCCTAAAATTCCCCCCCCATAAGCTAAATATCCCTAACTTTTTGTGAGTAGTGTGTGTGTGTATATTGTAACACTGCGGGTAACACTGTAACACTGTGAGTAGTGTGTGTGTGTATATATTGTAGCACTGCGGGGTGTAACGTACAGTTAGGGACACTCATTGAGGCACTGGTGACATAAAGTTCACGTAACTTTATTATGATCCAGTTTCATGAGGTTAAATCAAAACATGCTTTCTTTAGCGTAACCAAGGCTTCCAGTAACAAATCACAGAACAAAAAAACCCTCCTGTCTGGGACTAACTAATAATATAAAGAATCTGCCTCACCTAGGTTACAGCAGTTAGGCTAGGGCTACACGGCGACAGTTGTCGCGCGACACCCGTCGCAGCCAGGAACCCTGAGTAGCGGGGATCCCATGGAGATGAATGGGATCGCCACGGCAGTCGCAAGAAATCCAACACGGTTGTATTTCTTGCGACTGCCGCAGCGATCCCATTCATCTCTATGGGATCCCCGCTACTCAGGCATCCTGGCTGCGACGGGTGACGCGCGGCAACTGTCGCCGTGTAGCTCTAGCCTTAGTCTGACGTTTCCACGGCATGTAGACCTAACTAGACTAACTGCCTTTAGGTGTTTTAAGGCAAACACCAACAAGCTGGACTGGAAGGGAGGAAGTGGTTGATCCCACCACCAACCTTAACAACCGTTCCGCATAATCCAGGCCCCAGGAATTCTCAGTAAAAACCCTGCCTAAAGAACTAGGTTTGTTCAGGTCCAGCACTTCCTGGATTACACTTACTTCACCCAGGTGAGAAATCTGGGTGAAATATAACTTCCTTCCACCAGCATGACCACAAGATATATATATATATATATATATATATACGTATATAAATATTATTATTATTATTATTATTATTATTATTATTTTATTATTTTAATTAGTGGCACTGTGGGAGTTTCAGGCAGTGAGGGGAACAGAATGAAGATCTCTGGACTTTGTGTTATGAAATGAATTGAAGCCAAAACAATGTTTTTCATAGCTGAAACTGTGTAAACATTTGTAATTTGTATCATGTGTCCTCAAAAGGTCCTTTTTAAGTGTATCAATGAGTGGCGCCATATTATCTCTCCTCCTAGGTTATCTCCACCAGAATTATTAATTAAATGTTCCTCTCCACAGAAGAATGTAACAGCTGACCAGAAGAACTGGCTATTTGTTAAAATTATTTTAAAGTTATTTTTTTAGTTGTCAAACATTCTTAATATAATTTTCTTCTACAGGGCTCTGAAAAAAATGAAAGCTGAGCTCTGATTGGTTGCTACGGACAACTAAGCCAGACTTATCATGAGGCAGTTTGATTTGGAGAAATTGGAGATGGGCTACTTTGTCATGGGCCACCCTGTATATAAATCTCTGGTCGTCTATAGCAGGGAGGAGGCTATTACCATGATACCTGGTAGTCTATGGCAGAAAGTATCAGCATCTTTGGTGGTATAAAACAGAAAAAGGATTAATTTTATCATCCATGGTGTTCTAGGCCAGTGAAGGGGTCATATGTCTGCATCTCTGTTGGTCTAGGATAGATTAGTGGGTGATCTGTAAAAGGAGGCTTGGAATCTTGTTGTTCAAGGGTGGTGGAGTGATACCTGCTATTGTTCAGCCATCAAATAGGAATCAGTGATAAGAATGTAACAGCAGGGGGTGCTATAACAAATATGTAAAAGCAGCAGCACTATAACAAGTATGTAACAGCAGGGGGTGCAATAACAAGTATGTTACAGTAGAGGAGTTCTATAACAAGTATGTAACAGCAGGGGGTGCTATAACAAGTTTATAACAGTAGCGGCGATATAACAATATGTAACAGCGGGGGGGGTTATAACAAGTATGTAACAGCGGGGGGGTTTTATAACAAG
The DNA here is from genome assembly GCA_900303285.1 of Rhinella marina. Taxonomy (NCBI): domain Eukaryota; kingdom Metazoa; phylum Chordata; class Amphibia; order Anura; family Bufonidae; genus Rhinella; species Rhinella marina. The sequence goes on along the minus strand of ONZH01030309.1, from coordinate 64,744 downwards.
TATGTAACAGCGGGGGGGGGGGTTTATAACAAGTATGTAACAGCAGGGGGTGATATAACAAGTATGTAACAGCAGGGGATGCTATAACAGGTATGTAACAGCAGGAGGTGCTATAACAAGTATGTAACAGCAGGGGGTGCTATAACAGGTATATAACAGCAGGGGGTGCAATAACAAGTATGTAACAGCAGGGGGTGCTATAACAAGTATGTAACAGCAGGAGGTGCTATAACAAGTATGTAACAGCAGGGGGTGCTATAACAAGTATGTAACAGCAGGGGATGCTATAACAGGTATGTAACAGCAGGGGGTGCTATAACATGTATGTAACAGCAGGGGGTGCTATAACAGGTATATAACAGCAGGGGGTGCAATAACAAGTATGTAACAGCAGGAGGTGCTATAACAAGTATGTAACAGCAGGAGGTGCTATAACAAGTATCTAACAGCAGGAGGTGCTATAATAAGTATGTAACAGCAGGAGGTGCTATAACAAGTATGTAACAGCAGGGGATGCTATAACAAGTATGTAACAGCAGGGGTGCTATAAATGTATGTAACAGCAGGAGGTGCTATAACAAGTATGTAACAGCAGGAGTGATAATATAACAAGGTATAAGTATAACAGCAGGGGTGCTATAACAAGTATGTAACAGCAGGGGATGCTATAACAGGTATGTAACAGCAGGGGGTGCTATAACATGTATGTAACAGCAGGAGGTGCTATAACAAGTATGTAACAGCAGGGGGTGCTATAACAAGTATGTAACAGCAGGGGATGCTATAACAGGTATGTAACAGCAGGGGGTGCTATAACAAGTATGTAACAGCAGGGGATGCTATAACAGGTATGTAACAGCAGGGGGTGCTTATAACATGTATGTAACAGCAGGGGGTGCTATAACAGGTATATAACAGCAGGAGGTGCAATAACAAGTATTTAACAGCAGGGGGTGCTATAACAAGTATGTAACAGCAGGAGGTGCTATAACAAGTATGTAACAGTAGGAGGTGCTATAACAAGTATGTAACAGCAGGAGGTGCTATAACAAGTATGTAACAGCAGGGGGTGCTATAACAAGTATGTAACAGCAGGAAGGTGCATAACAAGTATTTAACAGCAGGGGTGCTATAACAAGTATGTAACAGCAGGAGGTGCTATAACAAGTATGTAACAGCAGGAGGTGCTATAACAAGTATGTAACAGCAGGAGGTGCTATAACAAGTATGTAACAGCAGGAGGTGCTATAACAAGTATGTAACAGCAGGAGGTGCTATAACAAGTATGTAACAGCAGGGGGTGCTATAACAAGTATGTAACAGCAGGAGGTGCTATAACAAGTATGTAACAGCAGGAGGTGCTATAACAAGTATGTAACAGCAGGGGGTGCTATAACAAGTATGTAACAGCAGGGGGTGCTATAACAAGTATGTAACAGCAGGAGGTGCTATAACAAGTATGTAACAGCAGGGGGTGCTATAACAAGTATGTAACAGCAGGGGGTACTATGACAAGTATGTAAGAGCAGGAGGTGCTATAACAAGTATGTAACAGCAGGGGGTGCTATAACAAGTATGTAACAGCAGGGGGTGCTATAACAAGTATGTAATAGCAGGGGTACTATGACAAGTATGTAACAGCAGGGGGTGCTATAACAAGTATGTAACAGCAGGGGGTACTATGACAAGTATGTAAGAGCAGGAGGTGCTATAACAAGTATGTAACAGCAGGGGGTGCTATAACAAGTATGTAACAGCAGGGGGTGCTATAACAAGTATGTAATAGCAGGGGTACTATGACAAGTATGTAAGAGCAGGAGGTGCTATAACAGGTATGTAAAAGCAGGGGGTGCAATTGCATATCTTTAACCAGTATCTACACACATATCACTGACAATGGGATAACATATCACGGAGGCTGCCGTCACCAGTGCACTGACATCTTTCTGTCATAGTCAGCAATAACTTTTTCAGCAATTTGCTGTACAGCAGATTTTCTGTGAGATTGGATTGGACAGGCTCGCCTTCAATTCCCATGTGTGTCCAATTTCTCTGTACAGAATTAGAATTGGCACTTCCTCACGATAGGCCATCAGTATCAGATTGGTGGGGGTCCGACACCCGGCATCCCCAGGATCAGCTGTTTAGGGCAGAAGTGGTGCTGGAGACTGTGCACTGGCCTTAACTTTACAGCCCAATAAATGGTTCCAAATAAACACCAAAGTGAATGGCAGCGCGTTCCCCGATGGCAGTAGGAAGATAGCCATTGTGTGTAAAGGAAACTTGGATCCTCAGCTGCTGCTGGACTGAGCAGCGAGCACAAAGAAGATGAGTAAAAGAGATAAAAGACAAGTGAACGTGCCGCCCCCCAGGGCCAACCGAGTCCCAGGTTTTAGGAATCCCAGGGGTGATGTTGTGACCCTAATAGTTTTGTGTCACGGTGCTCCTACCTGGATACTGTTGCTTCCCTGGGCTCAAAAGATGTAGTTGGTGGAGTAACTAGAGTCCAGATTTGGTAAAGTTCAATGGTTTTTACTTGAATAAACTTGCATCCAAACAATATTTGATCTTTCTCTTGGCTCCAGTGGCTCAGGATAAACTGGCAGGTAAACTTGAACACTTTGCTTTCTCTCTTTGCTGTGCTAATCTCTGGTTTCCATCTGGTTACTGGACTTTCTAACAGTTCTGCTACCGTTAAGTGGGGTGCCTTTGGCCATTGAGTCCCTCGTAATACTCAGTCTATGAGTCGCCTGGAACTGGGGTGCTCTGCAAGCTGCTTCCTTGAAGTCCTGCAGCAGAAGGGGGGAACGCTTCCCTCTCTGCACCATGTGTGGTGCCTTCTGCGCCATGTGAGGTCTGATACAGGGGTCTGATCTGAGGATCTAATATGAGGGTATGATTTGAGGTCTGATATGGGGCTTGTATCTGAGGATCTAATATCGGGGTTTGAAATACAGGTCAATTGAGGTTTGATCTGATAGTCTGAGGATTTCATAAGGGGGTTTGAGGATCTGATATGGGGGTCTGATTTGAGGTCTGACATGGGGGTCTGATCTGAGGATCTGATATGGTGGTCTGATCTGAACATTAAGGGGGTGTTTTTTGTACTGGCACATGCTCAGTATCCCAGGTCTACTGCCAGGTTCCTCTTGCACATAGGTGATAGGCAGTAGAGTGATTCTTGATGTTTTGTAGCCAATAAGAGCTAGTGCACTACAAGTGATGTATATGATTCCCATTCTGGACTTCTTAAGGGTTAAAGGGGTTGTGTCATCTCATACATTGGGGCATATCACTAGGATATGCCCCTAGTGCCTGATAGGTGCGGGTCAGGACAGCATGGACTGGATTGGTGATCAACGACCAACGATCGCATGATCATGACGATCATAACAAAAGATCATTATATGTAAACACAATTGCTGGTGTAAGCTGATCACAGGTTGTTCTGCTGCTGGTACTCCAACAACCAACTGTAATCTGGCGACAATCCTGTCAATAAGGTTATGATCACATGCAGCAGATGTTCTCCCTTTGCAAAGCACAGAAGGAAATCTGCAACAAAAAGTGTAACAAAAATCAGCCTATAACATGCAAAATCCATGATGGAAAAATAAGCAGTTTGTGGACTGAGTCTAACTTTTCTGTATCCCTGCAGCACCTCCACAGGAGGAATGAAGCATTACACAGTTTTCATTTAAATCAATGGATCTTCAGTGTAATGCCCAGACGTGTTGGGTCTTCCAGAGTGGGGCCTCCAGTGAGTCCTCACTTCTTGTGAAAAATTAAATGGGCTGTCCTTTTGATGCATGGATTTGTTGAACTCTTCTGTGGTTTGTAGCTCTTGCCCACTGGTTAATTTATAAAGGTCCCAACTGAATCTTCCTCCATTTGTTCTAATAGTAATATCTGAATAATAATATCTGTACTGTACACAGTCCTCCATGTGTGGTCTGACTAGTGATGTGTAAAGTGGCAGGACTATGTTCTCATCACCGCCATCTATGCCCCTTTTGATGCAACCCATTATCTTATTGGCCTTGGCAGCAGCTGTCTGACACTGATTTCTACAGCTTAGTTTGCTGTTCACTAAAATTCCTAGGTCCTTTTCCATGTTAGAGTTACCCAATATGTTACCATTTAGTATGTACTGGTGACTTGCATTTTTCCTTCCTATGTGCATAACCTTATATTTGTCAGTGTCAGTGATCAGTCACATGGTTTAGGATGAGACAGGCTGTTTGTGTGATCCTAACCATGTGACTGATCACATGGTCATGACATCATTAAAGGTCCTTGAAAGCTATGGTGAATGGAGTGTTTCTTCTCTGCCTGGGCCTGTCAATCAACAGAGCCTCTAGGAGCAGGGGTAACGCCCCTTGCACCTAGAGGCCTTATTAGCATAAAATAAAAGTTCATTTTGTATAAAAATGGGGGCACCAGTAAATAAAACAAATATATATTTGGAATCGGGTGACATTAGCACATCTCTAATGTCAGCCTGATTCATACCGAAAAAACTGGTGACAGAAACCCTTTAAACCTCCTCTGCCACTTCCCTGCCCAAGCCTCCAATCTATCCAGATCCATCTGTACAGTTTAAAAATTTAAAAATTGTCTGAAATAGAAAAGATTTCCAATTACCAAGTCACAATCCTGACTTTATCCCTTTGGAGATTCTGTGAGCTGATCTGAAGAGCTACGCATGCAAGATATCCCAGAAATATTGATGAACTGAGACACATCTGCAGGGAGGAATGGTCCAAAATTCCTCCTCAACATTGTGCAAATCTTCTTTGTGGCTACAGTAAAACATTTGGTCAAGGGTTCACTTACTTTTTCTCTCTGTACTGCCCAACAAAAGACATGAAAGATTGAGTGTTGTCAGTTTAGTTACATTGTGTTTGTCTACAATTGTGACTTAGAGCACAATCAATGCATAAGTCCAGCTCATTCCTAAGGGTTCACTTACTTTTTCTCTCACGTGTATAGCTGAAGAAAGCTCAAAGTCCCTTGTGTTATCCTCGCCTCCATTCTCACAGCGAGGTGGGACAGGTTTTTCTGCAGCTGATCCTCCCCCTCTGTTTACATGACGCAGTTTTATCCCTCCATTAAAGTGAGTTAGTGATAATTACACTGGCCCTTGTCTTAATCGTCGGCTGCAGACGCCGTCACATCGGCCGGGAGCCCTTCATTCCTGCATTTTATCTTTTTAGGAGGTGTTTTATGTACAGAATATTTTCTGGTTACATCTCGTCTGTTTCCATTAGCTCGGCTTAATGCATTTAAAGTGACTATTCATGAAAATGTCAGAGCCTCCATTTAACCAGGAACAGAGTATTAATGCTCATACCTTGCTGCCGTTGGCGAGAGAGACCTATATTTTTCTCCAGGGTGACTTGAGGTTTCTTTATTAACTTCCTAATTATTATATAGTAAGAAAAATGTGTAGAAGGGAAAATTGCCTCCATAATGGATCAGGACGTCATAACTCCCCAAAACATTCTCAGTAAATACGTCCTGCACGGGAAATATAGGTCTGTGAGTCATCTTAATCACGTTGTATTCAGCCAGTTATGAGTTATCCTGGGTAGTAGACACTGGGTGACAACCACTAATGGCCACCATGATCTCAATTTCCAGAGATCCTGAAAGAAATATAAATATTAATTGCTATTTACAGATACTGGGTTGTATAATTCATTGAAACTCCAGCCACCGTTTCCATGAAATCTTACAATCTGTACCAAATTCAGACATGCAACATTTGTAGTAATCGCCTGTTCTCCTTAGTGGTGGCTGTATATATCTGTATGCAGTAATCTCCTGAGCTCCCTCTAGTGGTGGCTGTATATATCTGTATGTAGTAATCTCCTGAGCTCCTTCTAGTGGTGGCTGTATATATCTGTATGTAGTAATCTCCTGAGCTCCCTCTAGTGGTGGCTGTATATATCTGTATGCAGTAATCTCCTGAGCCCCCTCTAGTGGTGGCTCTATATATCTGTATGCAGTAATCTCCTGAGCTCCCTCTAGTGGTGGCTTGTATTGTATGTATACTCCTGGCCCTATGTGGTGGCTATATATATCTGTATGCAGTAATCTCCTGAGCTCCCTCTAGTGGTGGCTGTATATATCTGTATGTAGTAATCTCCTGAGCTCCCTCTAGTGGTGGTTGTATATATCTGTATGTAGTAATCTCCTGAGCTCCCTCTAGTGGTGGCTGTATACATCTGTATGCAGTAATCTCCTGGGCTCCCTCTAGTGGTGGCTGTATATATCTGTATGTAGTAATTTCCTGGGCTCCCTGTAGTGGTGGCTGTACACATCTGTATATAGTAATCTCCTGAGCTCCCTCTAGTGGTGGCTGTATATATATGCATGTAGTAATCTCCTGAGCTCACTCTAGTGGTGGCTGTATATATCTGTATGGAGTAATCTCCTGAGCTCCCTCTAGTGGTGGCTGTATATATCTGTATGCAGTAATCTCCTGAGATCCCTCTAGACCTGGCTGCATATATCTGTATTTAGTAATCTTCTGGGCTCCCTCTAGTGGTGGCTCCTATATATCTGTATGCAGTAATCTCCTGAGCTCCCTCTAGTGGTGGTTGTATGTATCTGTATGTAGTAATCTCCTGAGCTCCTTCTAGTGGTGGCTGTATACATCTGTATATAGAAATCTCCTTAGCTCCCTCTAGTGGTGGCTGTATATATATCTGTATGTAGTAATCTCCTGAGCTCCCTCTAGACTTGTCTGGCATATATCTGTATGTAGTAATCTCCTGAGCTCTCCCTAGTGGTGGCTGTATATATCTCTATGCAGTAATCTCCTGAGCTCCCTCTAGTGGTGGCTGTATATATCTGTATGGAGTAATCTCCTGAGATCCCTCTAGACTTGGCTGCATATATCTGTATGTAGTAATCTCCTGAGCTCTCCCTAGTGGTGGCTGTATATATCTCTATGCAGTAATCTCCTGAGCTCCCTCTAGTGGTGGCTGTATATATCTGTATGTAGTAATCTCCTGAGCTCCCTCTAGTGGTGGCTGGTATATATCTGTATGTAGTAATCTCCTGAGCTCCCTCTAATGGTGGCTGTATATATCTGTAAGTAGTAATCTCCTGAGCCCCTCTAGTGATGACTATATATATCTGTATGCAGTAATCTCCTGAGCTCCCTCTAGTGGTGGCTGTATATATCTGTATGTAGTAATCTCCTGAGCTCCCTCTAGTGATGGCTGTATATATCTGTATTTAGTAATCTCCTGAGATCCCTCTAGACTTGGCTGCATATATCTGTATGTAGTAATCTCCTGAGCTCTCCCTAGTGGTGGCTGTATATATCTCTATGCAGTAATCTCCTGAGCTCCCTCTAGTGGTGGCTGTATATATCTGTATGGAGTAATCTCCCGAGCTCCCTCTAGTGGTGGCTGTATATATCTGTATGTAGTAATCTCCTGAGATCCCTCTAGACCTGGCTGCATATATCTGTATTTAGTAATCTTCTGGGCTCCCTCTAGTGGTGGCTCTATATATCTGTATGTAGTAATCTCCTGGGCTCCCTCTAGCGGTGGCTCTATATATCTGTATGTAGTAATCTCCTGAGCTCCTTCTAGTGGTGGCTGTATACATCTGTATATAGTAATCTCCTTAGCTCCCTCTAGTGGTGGCTGTATATATATGTATGTAGTAATCTCCTGAGCTCACTCTAGTGCTGGCTGTATATATCTGTATGCAGTAATCTCCTGAGCTCTCCCTAGTGGTGGCTGTATATATCTCTATGCAGTAAACTCCTGAGCTCCCTCTAGTGGTGGCTGTATATATCTGTATGGAGTAATCTCCTGAGATCCCTCTAGACTTGTCTGCATATATCTCTATGTAGTAATCTCCTGAGCTCTCCCTAGTGGTGACTGTATATATCTCTATGCAGTAATCTCTTGAGCTCCCTGTAGTGGTGGCTGTATATATCTGTATGTAGTAATCTCCTGAGCTCCCTCTAGTGATGACTATATATATCTGTATGCAGTAATCTCCTGAGCTCCCTCTAGTGATGGCTGTATATATCTATATGCAGTAATCTTCTGAACTCCCTCTAGTGGTGGCTGTATATATCTATATGCAGTAATCTTCTGAACTCCCTCTATTGGTGGCTGTATATATCTATATGCAGTAATCTTCTGAACTCCCTCTAGTGGTGGCTGTATATATCTATATGCAGTAATCTCCTGAGCTCCCTCTAGTGGTGGCTGTATATATCTGTATGTAGTAATCTCCTGAGCTCCCTCTAGTGGTGGCTGTATATATCTGTATGTAGTAATCTCCTGAGCTCCCTCTAGTGGTGGCTGTATATATATGTATGCAGTAATCTCCTGAGCTCTCTCTAGACTTGGCTACACATATCTGTATGCAGTAATCTCCTGAGCTCCCTCTAGTATGGTGGCTGTATATATCTGTATGCAGTAATCTTCCTGAGCTTCCACTAGTGGTGGTTGTATATATCTGTATACAGTAAGCTCCTGAGCTCCCTCTAGTGGTGGCTGTATATATCTGTATGCAGTAATCTCCTGAGCTCTCTCTAGACTTGGCTGCATATATCTGTATGCAGTAATCTCCTGAGCTCCCTCTAGTGGTGGCTGTATATATCTGTATGCAGTAATCTCCTGAGCTCCCTGTAGTGGTGGCTGTATATATCTGTATGTAGTAATCTCCTGAGCTCCCTCTAGTGGTGGCTGTTATATTCTGTATGTAGTAATCCCCTGAGCTCCTCTAGTGGTGGCTGTATATATCTGTATGTAGTAATCTCCTGAACCCCCTCTAGTGATGACTGTATATATCTGTATGTAGTAATCTCCTGAGCTCCCTCTAGTGGTGGCTGTATATATCTGTATGTAGTAATCTCCTGAGCCCCTCTAGTGATGACTATATATATCTGTATGCAGTAATCTCCTGAGCTCCCTCTAGTGGTGGCTGTATGTATCTGTATGGAGTAATCTTCTGAACTCCCTCTAGTGGTGGCTGTATATATCTGTATGTAGTAATCTCCTGAGCTCCCTCTAGTGGTGGCTGTATACATCTGTATGTAGTAATCTCCTGAGCTCCCTCTAGTGGTGGCTGTATAATATCTGTATGTAGTAATCTCCTGAGCTCCTCTAGTGGTGGCTGTATATATCTGTATGCAGTAATCTCCTGAGCTCCCTGTAGTGGTGGCTGTATATATCTGTATGTAGTAATCTCCTGAGCTCCCTCTAGTGGAGGCTGTATATATCTGTAATGCAGTAATCTCCTGAGCTCCCTCTAGTGATGGCTGTATATATCTGTATGCAGTAATCTCCTGAGCTCCCTGTAGTGGTGGCTGTATATATCTGTATGTAGTAATCTCCTTAGCTCCCTGTAGTGGTGGCTGTATATATCTGTATGTAGTAATCTCCTGAGCTCCCTCTAGTGGTGGCTGTATATATCTTTATGTAGTAATCTCCTGAACCCCCTCTAGTGATGACTGTATATATCTGTATGTAGTAATCTCCTGAGCTCCCTCTAGTGGTGGCTGTATATATCTGTATGTAGTAATCTCCTTAGCCCCTCTAGTGATGACTATATATATCTGTATGCAGTAATCTCCTGAGCTCCTCTAGTGGTGGCTGTATGTATCTGTATGGAGTAATCTTCTGAACTCCCTCTAGTGGTGGCTGTATATATCTGTAAGCAGTAATCTCCTGAGCTCCCTCTAGTATGGTGGCTGTATATATCTGTATGCATTAATCTCCTGAGCTCTCTCTAGACTTGGCTGCATATATCTGTATGCAGTAATCTCCTGAGCTCCCTCTAGTGGGTGGCTGTATATATCTGTATGCAGTAATCTCCTGAGCTCCCTGTAGTGGTGGCTGTATATATCTGTATGTAGTAATCTCCTGAGCTCCCTCTTAGTGGTGGCTGTATATTTCTGTATGTAGTAATCTCCTGAGCTCCCCTAGTGGTGGCTGTATATATCTGTATGTAGTAATCTCCTGAACCCCCTCTAGTGATGACTGTATATATCTGTATGTAGTAATCTCCTGAGCTCCCTCTAGTGGTGGCTGTATATATCTGTATGTAGTAATCTCCTGAGCCCCTTTAGTGATGACTATATATATCTGTATGCAGTAATCTCCTGAGCTCCCTCTAGTGGTGGCTGTATGTATCTGTATGGAGTAATCTTCTGAACTCCCTCTAGTGGTGGCTGTATATATCTGTATGCATTAATCTCCTGAGCTCTCTCTAGACTTGGCTGCATATATCTGTATGCATTAATCTCCTGAGCTCCCTCTAGTGGTGGCTGTATATATCTGTATGTAGTAATCTCCTGAGCTCCCTCTAGTGGTGGCTGTATATATCTGTATGCAGTAATCTCCTGAGCTCCCTCTAGTATGGTGGCTGTATATATTTGCATGCAGTAATCTCCTGAGCTCCCTGTAATTGTGGCTTTAAGTGAAGATAAGTTACTTTCTAGACAGTTATTCAAGTGTCGGTTATTACAAGTGTTTGAAAAATGCGGATTTGTTGGACTGTTTGTAGTTTTTATTGTTTTCACATTAGTGTTGAGTGTTGATATCTAACTTAGGCCTTGTTCACTCCAGCACTATTTTTTCTGTGGTTCTGTTAACTAGGAGGAGCAAAGTAACAGAAATAATGGAAATGCCGGATTGGGCAACCGATCGGAGCTGAACAGACTCCATTGACTTCAATGGACTGTGCTCAGTTTCTGTTCAGAATCTTCTTATTTGACCGGATGAAAAATAATTTTTTAACTGAGCCTCCAACGCAGATGAGAACTCGCAGCAATAAGAGCTCATCACAGGGGTATGAAGAAGTGTTGGCTTTTGTACAAAGAAGCTTGTCTTTATGAGATTTCTGGCTCCTCCAGTGATTGTGAACCTACAACTCCCAGCATGCACACTTGCTTGGGTGTTCTTGGACTTCTCAGAGAACCGAATGGTGCATGCTGGGAGTTGTAGTTTCGCAACAGCTGGCCTGCCAGAGATTGCTGACCCTTAAATAAGCAGACCCTTAGTTTAAAAAAATCAGATCGCTGCCCATATTGAGTCACTATTTGCCGTTTGACGACAAATTGTCAAAATATCGTCATGTAAAATGTAACAATGTATTTTGCGTCTATGACTTTTTTAAGATATGTGCTGTAGATTTTATCAACTTTAACAGGAATCTAGTCTAAAAATCCCATTGTAAACTGATGTGGTCTGGCAATTAACTAGCCTTCGATCCCACGTGTGAATCTGTCATGAAGCTGCTGTGACCCCTGATACTGCTGAGCGGACACATTCGAAAGCGTTAGTCATGTGAGCCCTGAAAATAATGGTAAAATCTAGGACAAAGAGTGTAATAACCCAAAGGAATATCATATCCTCCTACTACATCCCAGAACAAAGCCTCTGCTGGAATGTTATTTTTAGACTTTTATGTCGGAGTACTATTAGGCACCTGGCAGTTTGCTACATTTTACTATATTGTTTCAATTTGCAATCCATAAAATCCTTATATGGTGTATCAGTCAGTAATTTAGACCTCTTGCACATAATTGGACTGATGAAATTATTAGGATATTCCGAGGTATATTTGAGCAAAATCTGTCAAAGTCATGAAGGTGCATTATTATACTTCCTCTTGCTTCAGCCCCTTTCCTTTCCGGTTCTCTATTTTTTTTTTTTCCCTATAATGAAAGTCTGAGTTATGTATCTTCCCCTCAAGTCTCTTATCTTTTCTTCTTTTGCCAAGTAAGTCTCTTCAAGTTTCTTACTTTTACAAACTATTTTCTTTTTCCTTCCTTACCCTCTGTACTCTTTCAATCTTTCCCCTTCTTTTTGACCCTCTTCTGTTCTCCTTGAGGCTCTTTATGTTTTATCTCCAAGCCTTGTCTTTAAAAGCACTTTTCTTTTCTAGACCCTTACTTTCTTCATTGTTTCCTCTGTGGTTCTTCCCTTCTCTTCCTTTTCTGTCCTCTTGCCTTACTGCATAGTTTTCCATTGTGTTTCTTCCTTTTTCTTTTGGTCTTCCTTCTTTCCTATTTGTTAACCTATTAAACCAAGCCCACTGCCTGGTAGGATTGATCATGCTGGTTAAAATGACACCTTTCTTTTTGTCTGTATGTCAAACAACTGAAGAGATATCTGCATTTGTATTCATATGCAAATTAACTACTTGGAGCACCAAGGGGTGGGGCTGAATCCTTGGAGCACTGCTTTTATAACACCCATCCCCTTGTCTGACAGGGCAAGAAATCAGTATGGTCAGGGAAGAGCTGTGTCGTAGCATGTACATATCATATACTCTGCTTACTATAGCCTTCCATAATGAGAAACGTGGATTTCTATGTTTAGAAAGCTAATATACATATGACTGTTTTATTCACAAGCACAATATATGATTATAAAGAAACCAGTAATATGTGTTTGATTTCTAAGCATAGAAAAAAATTATTCTGTATGAGGTAGGGATATAGCTTGGTGGTAAGTGGTCAGCCTTCTATGTAGAGATCCTAAATTCAAGTCCCAAAAGAGACTTTTTTCTCTCTCTCGTTCAATACATCATAAAAAGCTATAGCCTTACCATATTGAGAATAGTAATATGCCTACAAAGCTAAAACATATTACTGGTTTATTCACAGACACAATATATGATTTATAAAGAAATTAGCAATATATATTAGCTTTCTAAGCATAAAAAACAGGAATTTAATAGGCTGAGTTTCTTTAACTTCTTCCCTTCTCTTGCAGTCTTCTGCTTTCGTCTTACTCTTCCATTCCTGCATAGATTTCCATCATGGCTCTTCTTTCGGTTATTTTTATTGCTCTTACCATTTGAGCCCCTGCCGTCCCTGGATACTTTTCTATTATAGTTCTCCCCTTCACATTTCTTCTATTTTAGTAATTTTCTTTCCCCTTAACCTTTGAGTCCCTTTCCATTTTACATAGTTTTCCATTTGAGTTCTTCTCTTCTTTTCCCTTCCCATTTGGTCTTTTACTTTTCATTTACCCTTTGGTTTCTTCTATTTCTACATAGTTTTCCACTGGGATTTGTCCCTCCTCTTTTGGTATTTTCTGTGCCCCTTACCCCTAGAGTCTCTTCCTGCATAGTTATCCATTGGGATTCTTCCCTTCTCTTTCATTTCTTTCCTTACCCCTTAGCCTTCTAGTCCCTTCTTTAATAGGTTTTCATTATGGTTCTTCCCTTCTGACCCTTCTCCTTTTCTTCAGTTTTTTCTTTACCTCTTACCCATAGAGTCCCTTCCTTCTATTTGATTTCTCTTCTTTTCCCTTCCCATTTAGTATTTTACTTTTCCTTTACCCTTTGGTTTCTTCTTTTTTGGTCTTTTCTGTACCCCTAGAGTCTCTTTCTGCATAGTAATCCATTAGAATTCTTCCCTTCTCTTTCATTTCTTTCCTTATCTCTTAGCCTTCTAGTCCCTTCCTGTCCTGAATAGGTTTTCATTGTGGTTCTTTTCTTCTCTCCCTTTTATTCCCTTCCCTTTCTGTCTTTTCTTACTCTTAGAGTCCCTTCCTGAATAGTATTTCATTGGAATTCTTCCATTCTTTAATTTTTTCCTTACCCCTTATCCTTCTAGTCCCTTCCCTTCTCTTTCATTGTTCTCTTAACTCTTAGAATCCCTTTTCTCCCTGCATAGGTTTTCAGTGTGGCTCTTCCCTTCTGTCCCGTTCTCATTTTCCTCCATTTTTTTCCTCTTACCCTTAGAGTCCCTTCCTGTATAGAATTCCATTGGAATTATTCCCTTCTGTTTCATATTTTCCTTACCCCTTAGCCTTCTTGTCCCTTCCCTTCCTGAATAGGTTTTCCTTGTGGTCCTTCATTATCTCCCCTTTCTTCCCTTCCCTTTCTGCCCCTGCCTCTTTGGTTCCTGTACAGGTTTATGTCAGGTACCATTCCTTCTAATGATCTTTCACGCTTCATCTGCAGTTTATATCTGATGTATGCACCAACAAATCTCCCAGTGCACATGTAAAATGGATCTATAGTTCCTCATTATACCAACAGGGGACTACTCAAAAGGATTTCTGCATTTTACAGCATGGCAGCCACCTGCATTATTCCAAATAAAGCAATTGTTAAGCTTTTTCAGCATGACCACCTGTCGGGGACAGATGCCAATTAATCACATCCTTTAAACTCATACGCCAAAGGTTTTCATCAGAAAGTTTCCTAAATGAAGCCTCAGGTGCACTCTGTAAGGGGTTAAAACATGGTGATCCCCACATGTCATATTCTGTAAGGTACAGACAAGAAGAAAATGTGGCTCCAGCTTTATGTCTTATACTTGTGACACATCATTAATGAACATAAAACACATAAAATATAATATGTCATATGTAAAAAACATTCCCACCGAGCTGCTGCTCGCACTACATCCAGGAGATGCTCCGTCAATGTCATGACTGATGCTGCATATAATTGTGATATCATCCCATTTTATGTGTTTAAGGAATTGACACAATTTTCATTTATATTCTGCAATTCGATAATGAAACATTTCTGTGCAGTTGTCAAGGAAGTGGAAAATGTAAATGGAACAGAAAATTGTATTTTTTCATGATATTGTTTTCATTGCTTTCTGTCTTATTCTACTCTATCAAAAACCTTGTCTCATAAAACCAAGGAGGCTGCAATTCTGCAAATGTGAATTTTATATCGCCTGCTACTAATGTATACATCATAGTTCAGCAGATTATATAAACATGTCTTCATGGTAGAATATGGCTTTATAATAAAGAGAGTGTATTTATATACTGGAAGGCATCAGATCCAAATGTGGATTAAGAGAAAGAAAAATAGAAATACAGAGAAGGATGAAAGATGACAGACAAGATATCTAACTAATAAAATACCTTATATGTACAAGAATATAACTACTATAATACTGCTCCTATGTACAAGAATATAACTATTATAATACTGCTCCTATGTACAAGAATATAACTACTATAATACTGCTCCTATGTACAAGAATATAACTACTATAATACTGCTCCTATGTACAAGAATATAATTACCTTTAAAAATACTATTATACTGCCTCCTATGTACAGAATATAATACTATAATACTGCTCCTATGTACAAGAATATAACTACTATAATACTGCTCCTATGTACAAGAATATAACTACTATAATACTGTTCCTATGTACAAGAATATAACTACTATAATACTACCTCCTGTGTACAAGAATATAACTACTATAATACTGCTCCTGTGTACAGGAATATAACTACTATAATACTGCTCCAATGTTACAAGAATATAACTACTATAATACTGCTCCTATGTACAAGAATATAACTACTATAATACTGCCTCCTATGTACAAGAATATAACTACTATAATACTGCTCCTATGTACAAGAATTAACTACTATAATACTGCCTCCCTATGTACAAGAATATAACTACTATAATACTGCTCCTAGTGTACAAGAAATATAACTACTATAATACTGCCTCCTATGTACAAGAATATAACTACTATAATACTGCTCCTATGTTCAAGAATATAAACTACTATAATACTGCTCCTATGTACAAGAATATAATACTATACTGCTCTATGTACAAGAATATAACTACTATAATACTGCTCCTATGTACAAGAATATAACTACTATAATACTGCTCCTATGTACAAGAATATAACTACTATAATACTGCTGCTCCTATGTACAAGAATATAACTACTATAATACTGCCTCCTATGTACAAGAATATAATACTATAATACTGCTCCTATGTACAAGAATATAACTACTATAATACTGCTCCTATGTACAAGAATATAACTACTATTAATACTGCTCCTATGTACAAGAATATAACTACTATAATACTGCTCCTATGTACAAGAATATAACTACTATAAATACTGCTCCTATGTACAAGAATATAACTACTATAATACTGCTCCTATGTACAAGAATATAACTACTATAATACTGCTCCTATGTACAAGAATATAACTACTATAATACTGCTCCTATGTACAAGAATATAACTACTATAATACTGCTCCTATGTACAAGAATATAACTACTATAATACTGCTCCTATGTACAAGAATATAACTACTATAATACTGCTCCTATAATATGTACAAGAATATAACTTACTATAATACTGCTTCCTATGTACAAGAATATAACTACTATAATACTGCTCCTATGTACAAGAATATAACTACTATAATACTGCTCCTATGTACAAGAATATAACTACTATAATACTGCTCCTATGTACAAGAATATAACTACTATAATACTGCCTCCTATGTACAAGAATATAACTACTATAATACTGCCTCCTATGTACAAGAATATAACTACTATAATACTGTTTCCTATATACAAGAATATAACTACTATAATACTGCTCCTATGTACAAGAATATAACTACTATAATACTGCTCCTATGTACAATATATAACTATTATAATACTGATCCCATATACAAGATATAACTACTATAATACTGCTCTATGTACAAGAATATAACTACTATAATACTGCTCCTATGTACAAGAATATAACTACTATAATACTGCCTCCTATGTACAAGAATATAACTACTATAATACTGCTCCTATGTACAAGAATATAACTACTATAATACTGCTCCTATGTACAAGAATATAACTACTATAAAACTGTATTTACAGTGCAGGGATTATATATTTGTATGTAGGCTTCAGGATTCATTTGTATGTAGAGTGCAAGGATTATACACTTGTGTTTGAGGGATGTTTGACCAGGAGAGGATTAGATGTCACTTTCTGTACATGGAGACGTCTGGTATTAGCAGAATACATTCTGTCCATTTCTTGTGTAAAGATCCACCACCGGCCGCCTCTTCTGTCCCGGCCATTACACCTTTGCCATCTCCTATTGAAGGACTTAATGAGAGGTTGACGCCTTTCTCTGGATGTACCGTCAGACTCAGCAACAATGGAGGTAATGTAGTGCATGTCAGCGCAGATTGCCTCTGCCCCTCGGATGAACCACGCCGGTGTCATCACGACAGTAAGGAAAGGTAATTGGTTTCAATAACCCATAATTGCACACTTCATAATTTTTTTTATGGTCACCTTAATGTCTGTTGTACGTTTCCTCCATGACAGCTCCTGAGACACAAATTCCCTGAAGATTATCAGCTTCAGGGAACTGATAAACTCGCAGACGGGTAATTATTATTAGAAGGTGACCAGCCGCGATCCTACATGTGTCATTTCCCACGCTGACACCTGAGCCTTGGGAGAGGTAGCGGGGAGGCCATGGGGCCCCAGGAGACATCTAGCCCAATATCATGTAAATTGCAAAGGTTTTCACACCTCACTTAAACACATTTCTACCAAAAACAGTGGATTATCAATAGGAAGCCCACATGATAATGCCCCTTGTAGATCACAGTCAGGAGATCATCTCCACCCAAGTATTGATGGACCCAAAAGATTGGATATTGGCTCTGTTTCTCTATCCTTTGTGCCAAAATCCACTTCTCTTGAGAGGTGCCCCATATCAAAAAAGATCAAAATGTGCCCCACCCCCACCTCCACCCATAATAAAATCAGGTTTTGACCCTTAGGACAGACGGGTCTGGATTTGGTTTCTCCTCCGTGACCTTTCCTTGACTCAATTGTTTATTAGCACTGCAGTTCCTCTGGGGAGGAGCATCTTCTACAGCTTATTCCACCCACTAGTAACAAGGATAGGACCAACCAAGGATAAACTAAATGGTTTTCACACCCACTAAAACACATTTCTATTTCTACCAAAAACAGTAGATTAGCAATAGGAAGCCACATGATAAGAAGTCTTAAAGATCACCATCAAGAGATCATCTCCATGCAAGTATTGTTGGGTCCAAAAGATTGGATCTTGGTTCTGTTTCACTTCTCCTTTGTGCCAAAATACAGTACTTCTCTTGAGAGGTGCCCCATAGCAAGAAAGATCAAAATGTGCCACCCCCATGACCACCCATAATGGTATCAGGTTTTGACCCTTAGGACAGATGGGTCTGAATTTGGTTTCTCCTCCATGACCTTTACCTGACCCGATTGTTTATTAGCATTGCAGTTCCTCTGGGGAGGAGCATCTTCTACAGCTTATTCCACCTACTAGTAACAAGGATAGGACCAACCAAGGATAAACTAAATGGCTTTCACACCCACTAAAGCACATTTCTATCAAAAACAGTGGATTATCAATAGGAAGCCCACATGATAAGACCCCTTGTAGATCACAGTCAGGAGATCATCTCCACGCAAGTATTGTTGGGTTCAAAAGATTGTATCTTGGCTCTGTTTTTCCTCTCCTTTGTGCCAAAATCCAGTTCGTCTCTTGAGAGGTGCCCCATAGCAAAAAAGATTAAAATGTGCCACCCCCACCACCACTAACGCCCATAATGGTATCAGGTTTGGACCCCTAGGACAGATGGGACTGGATTTAATTTCTCCTCCGTGATCTGACCCCATTGTTTATGACCATTGCAGTTCCTCTGGGGAGGAGCATCTTCTACAGGTTATTCCACCCACTAGTATCAAGGATAGGACTAACCAAGGATAAACTAAATGGTTTTCACACCTCACTAAAACACATTTCAATTTCTACCAAAAACTGTGGATTATCAATAGGAAGCCCACATGATAAAGCCCCTTGTAGATCACAGTCAGGAGATCATCTCCACCCAAGTATTGTTGGGTTCAAAAGATTGTATCTTGGCTCTGTTTTTCCTCTCCTTTCGGACAAAATCCAGTTCTTCTCTTGAGAGGTGCCCCATAGCAAGAAAGATCAAAATATGCCCGACCACCACCTCCACCCATAATGGTATCAGGTTTTGACCCTTAGGACAGATGGGTCTGGATTTGGTTTCTCCTCCGTGACCTCTCCCTGACCCGATTGTTTATTAGCATTGCAGTACCTCTGGGGAGGAGCATCTTCTGCAGGTTATTCCACCCAATCGTAACAAGGATAGGACCAATCAAGGCTAAACTAATTGGAATCCATTAAGATCCATTATGGATCCTGTAAAAACATAACTCATATCCCCATCATGAACAAAGCCCCCATAGAGGGTAAGACCCCACCAAACAGCTTCTTCTGTCTCAGCTTCCTGCACCCCTTGGAGGGATACAAGGTAAATCAATGACCGTGGCTGATATTATATTGGCAGATGACCAGACTTTCCTGTTCTATCGACAGTGAGAATAAAGGAAATCAGATGACGCCTCGGGCTTCGTCTCCCGGCCGCAGAGATATCCGCTGATTAAAAATCCACTACTCCCGCTGGCTTCATCATTCTGACAAATAAAATGGGGCACAGTCTTGGTATTGACAGGAAGAGCGCGGCTCGTGGTAATGACAGCCTTGGAATAACAGATTCAGGAGCGGCTCGGTCTTGACGGCCCGTATCGATTGGGGGAAGGGGGACTGCATCAAGGCTTCTTATCATAGTGCTTAACACGTAATGGAGCGATTCCGTACAGCGGCGGCGAGCGAAGCTCTATTGTACGGGGAGCATTCATCAATGTACTTTCTGATTTTGTATTTGCGTCTGAGATTTTATTTTATTAATTTCTTTTTTCTTCTGTTCTCCCGTCGAAGAGAAATGAAGCAATTGTCGGCTATAGAAAAGCTCTGAAATTACTTCAATGGCGGAGAATTAAGGATGATGGGTTTTATTTGAGAAGAAAAGTTAAGAACAAAAAGAAAGTTTCCAAACCCTCATTTATTAGATGGTCTTCTATAGGAACAAACCTGTCAAGGTCAGCCTTAAAGGGATTCTCCAGGGTTAGGAAAACAACCTGTCGACAGGGTGTGTGGCATTGTAGTCCAGCCTTATTCTATACAATGGAGCCGAGCTGCAATACCAGACACAACCTGTGGACAAGTGTGGTGCTGTTTCTGGAAGAAAGCAGCCACGAGTTTTCTACTTGGATCAGCCTATCTTACAATGAAATGGATGATGTGTGTTCCTTCTAAAGGTAGTAGGGGGACCTCTACGGTGGAACTAAATGAAATTTATTTAAGGTGTATGGCCAGCTTTATTATAGCAAGGGGAAGCAGAATTCAGTAATCCAGAAAAAGACAGACCACTTCCAGATCACAGATCAGCTTTCTTCACTCAAAGGGCCACACTGGAGTCTAGAGAAGTGAGTGACCTGCACACCAGGTATGTTACTCCATCAACTTAGTCTATCAAGCAGACAAACTGCTTAACCGCCCCAGACCAACAGGGTGAAGGAATCCATAAAAACCCTAAACTACCAGGGATGTGAATCTATGAAACATCCCAGACCACCAAGGATATAAATCCATAAACATGATAGACCACCAGGGACATGAATCTATAAACACCCTAGACTACCAAGGATACAAATCCATAAACATCCTAGACCACCAAGGATATGAATCCATAAACATCTTAGGGCACGAGGGATATGAATCCATAAAGACCCTAGACTACCAAGAATACAAATCCATAAACACCCTAGTCCACAAGGACATAAATCCATAAACATCCTAGACCACCAGGGAAATTAATCCATAACAACCAAGGATGTGAATCAATAACCATCCTAGACCACCAAGGATATAAATCCATAAACATCCTAGACCACCAGGGACATGAATCCATGAACACCCTAGACCACCAAGAATGTAAATCCATAAACATCCTAAACTACGAGGGATATGAATCCATAAAAACCCTAGACTACTGAGGATACAAATCCATAAACACCCTAGTCCACCAAGGATATAAATCCATAAACATCCTAGACCACCAGGGACATGAATCCATGAAGACCGTAGACTACCAGTGATGTGAATCCATAAACATTCTAGACCCTGAGGTATATGAATCCGTAAGCACACTAGACCACCAAGGACATAAATCCATAAACATGATACTACCACCAGGGACATGAATCCATAAAAACCCTACAACACCAGGTATATAAATTTTTAAACATCCTAGACCACCTGAAATATGAATTCACAAACACCATAAACCATCGGGGATGTAAATCCATAAACACCCCAGACCACCAGGGTCATGAATCCATAAACCTGCTAGACAACCAGGGATAATAATGAGGTAGATGTAGGGTCGTGCAGCAATGTGGAGTTATCAGTGCCATGACTGGCAGAGGGTGGAGGCATTGTTAGAGTGGCTGGCACAGGGTGGAGGCATTGCTGTAGCAGCTAGACAGTAATTGGGGTACTACTGTAACTACTAAAACATCCTTGACCACCATTAATATTGTACCTAACCACTAGACTACCAGGGGTTTGAATAGTAGCATAGCAGTAATATTAGAGCATTGTATGGCACTGTTATTTGGTCACTGAGGTGGGATTTATATGTGAAGCATGCGGTGCTGCTATCTGGTTATATGCAGTATTATGTCGTGGCACTATGACTGGGGCACACCATAGGCTATTATGTCCGGATATATTGGCCTCTGCACTATTTAGGATCATTATTTGAGCAACTATATGGCATTTTTGGACAGACAACTGTTATTTTGCCAAGTTATGGCGCTATTATTTGGACCTCATACTGTATGGTGTTGGTAATTAAAGGGGTCGTCCAGGATTAGAAAAACATGGCTGCTTTTGTTCTGAAATCCTGGTTTTGTTTGGTCCATCAGCTACAGCGCCACTTTCCGCTTGAGCAGAGCGTCAATGCAGCAGACAGTCGCTGACAGTGTCTTGCGGAGAACAGTTAGTCTCTGTAAATCCACAAATTGGAAAATGCTTCTCATGAAGGAGTAATCGGATCTGTGCTCTCCGCAGCTTCAAGTGTGAACGACGCCGGGTTCACAGCAGAGGAAGGATGAGATGCAGGCATGCGCAAATCATTAAATTAGTCCAAGGCTGCACATCTCTGGAGAGCCACACTTGTCACTTCATTGCTGTCCCCAGTTCTGTCTGCTGGAATACTCAAGAAGAGACAATAACCCTGAACCTGTGTGCAGCGGCGGATGGGAAATCTCAAGGAACAATTATAGCAAAAACTGCAAAAATATCGCCTGTCAATCATGTCCTCTCGTATGAAGGAGCTGTAACCAAAAACAGCACATACTTTACTACCTTAAAGAGGACCTCTCCCCGCTCCTGACATGCCTGTTTTAATAGCTTTGTGCATTCCCCATGTAATAACGATTCTGGAGCATCTATTCTTATGTCTCTATGTTGTGCCATTCCTTTATTATTCCTGCTAGAAGTTATAATTGAATTGCTATTAGCCTTCAGTAAGGGTACAGAGGGGAGGTAACCAGTTGGGGGTGTGTACCTGCACAGACTCACCTTTATCCAATCAGTGCTGCCATTGTCAGTCTGCGCAGGTACACACCCCCAACTGGTTACCTCCCCTCTGCTACCTTACTGAAGGCAAATAGCAATTTATTCCCAACTTCTAGTAGAAATAATAAAGGAATAAGAATAGATGCCCCAGAATTGTTATTACATGGGGAATGTATGAAGCTGTTAAAACAGGCATGTCAGGAGCGGGGAAAGGTCCTCTTTAAAGAGGCTGTTTATCCCCTGGGGACCTTTTCCAAAGACACCCCGGCGTGGCCAGAAACACAGCTGATCGATGGGTCCTGGATCCATCGCTACCCTGCTGTCTCTGCGGGTCCCTGGCTCCCCCACGTCAATATCTGTTTTGAGGTGGGTAATGTGACCGCTGCAGCCAGTCATTGACTGCAGGGGTCACATTACTTGTGTCAAATTGTATGATGCTGTGGAAAGACGCGGGACCTGCACAGCCATAGGGGCAGCGTACCCAGTGGCGGGAATCAGGTAAGTATGATTATCACTGCGGGTGCAGCCACGCTAGAGGGTCTGTAGAAAAGGTCCCCAGGGGTGAACACCCCTTTTAAAGGGGTTTTCTGCGACTCAGTAGGACCCATTTTCTCACCTTAATTACTCACATCTTGCTGACAGAAGAAAGTCTCCAATATACTTACCATCTGGAAGTTGCATGGATTAGCTGCTCTGGAACCTGGCCATGTGATGCTCCTCTTTGAAAAGTCCTATATCTGCCAACATCACATCTTTAACAAGGGTTGCAGCCTGGGCTATGGATGGGACGTCCCTTCTGCTTTGGACGGGGCAGAACTACTTCTCTCAGTGTATGTGCCAGGGGGAGGAATGATTCTGGCCCCATCCACAGCAGCAGTGACATCCCGTCCACAGACCAGGCTGGAAACCTGGAAAGGATTTGACGGTGGTACTCTCCAGACTTGGTGTTTGTCAGTAGGAGAAACACAGGAGATCTGGGATATCCAGCAGGCTTGGCACATTAGCCAATCCTACTGAAAGCTTATGATGGTGATGAATCAAATCAGACAACCCCTTCTAGAACAAGACTTCCATAGACTCCTGTTCCCAGCACTGCAAACAACTGATTTTGCCAGGAGATGTTTTACCGGGAATTCTGAGATCCGGGAATAAGATAGGCTTGACAGGGCTTAGGTGCGTATATATATATATACACTCACCGGCCACTTTATTAGGTACACCTGTCCAACTGCTCGTTAACATTTAGTTTCTAATCAGCCAATCACATGGCGGCAACTCAGTGCATTTAGGCATGTAGACATGGTCAAGGACAATCTCCTGCAGTTCAAACGAGCATCAGTATGGGGAAGAAAGGTGATTTGAGTGCCTTTTAACGTGGCATGGTTGTTGGTGCCAGAAGGGCTGGGTCTGAGTATTTTTCAGAAACTGCTGGATCTACTGGGATTTCACGCACAACCATCTCTAGGGTTACAGAGAATGGTCCGAAAAAGAAAAAACATCCAGTGAGTGGCAGTTCTGTGGGCGGGAATGCCTTGTGATGCCAGAGGGTCAGAGGAGAATGGGCAGACTGGTTCGAGCTGTTAGAAAGGCAACAGTATTAAATTGCCACCCGTTACAACCAAGGTAGGCAGAAGAGCATCTCTGAACGCACAGTACGTCGAACTTTGAGGCAGATGGGCTACACAGCAGAAGACCACACCGGGTGCCACTCCTTTTCAGCTAAGACAGGAAACTGAGGGCTACAATTTGCACAAGCTCATCTAAATTGGACAGTAGAAGATTGGAAAACGTTGCCTGGTCTGATGAGTCTCGATTTCTGCTGCGACATTCGGATGGTAGGTCAGAATTTGGCGTCAACAACATGAAAGCATGGATCCATCCTGCCTTGTATCAACGGTTCAGCTGGTGGTGTGGTGTCATGGTGTGGGAATATTTTCTTGGCACTCCTTTGGGCCCTTGGTACCAATTGAGCATCGTTTGCAACGCCACAGCCTACCTGAGTATGTTGCTGACCATGTCCATCCCTTATGACCACAATTACCCAACATCTGATGGCTACTTTTCAGCAGGATAATGCGCCATGTCATAAAGCTGGAATCATCTCAGACTGGTTTCTTGAACATGACAATGAGTTCACTGTACTCAAATGGCCTCCACAGTCACCAGATCTCAATCCAATAGAGCATCTTTGGGATGTGGTGGAACGGGAGATTCGCATCATGGATGTGCAGCCGACAAATCTGCGGCAACTGTGTGATGCCATCATGTCAATATGGACCAAAATCTCTGAGGAATGCTTCCAGCACCTTGTTGAATCTATGCCACGAAGAATTGAGGCAGTTCTGAAGGCAAAAGGGGGTCCAACCCGTTACTAGCATGGTGTACCTAATAAATTGGCCGGGTGAGTGTATATATATATATATATATATATATATATATATATATATACACACAAAATATAGTAATAATACAAAATATAGTAAATAGTATATACAAAATATAGCAAAGTAAGTCACTTAGGCCATAGACAAATGAGCCAACTCCCCATCGACTGGTTTTATGACATCTGGCCGACGCCCATGATATAAAGAGAGGTCGCAATTACAAGACACATCTTACCCTGGTGATGTCCTCAATGGCGCTGAGCTTTTTCTCACATGCATCAATGTTTTCTAGCTTCCTGGCCCCTCCTAGCCCATCCTAAAAGTCTTCAAAGTACAGTACATAACAACCCCTAAAAATAAACCTTGCTACATAGAGAAGATGTAGTCATCCAGATATTTCCCTAGCTTAGGCTACTTTCACATTAGTGTTTTATAATTCCGGTATTGAGTTCTGTCATAGGGACTCAATACTGGAATAAAACGCTTCAGTTTTGTCCCCATTCATTGTCAATGGGGACAAAACTGAACTGAAGACAATGGAGGCTCCTGAAAGCATTCCGTTCCGTCTTCAGACTGCAACATGCTGCGGTTTGCTCTCCGGTCCAGGCATCCGCACCAAGACGGATCCGTCATGACACCCAATGAAAGTCAATGGGGACGGATCCGGTTGGTGTGACACAATGATGAACGGATCCGTCCTCCATTGACTTTCAATGGAGTTTATGACGGATCCGTCACCTGCACACATACATACATACACACATACAGACATACACATAAACATACACAGACATATACACATACAAATACACATACATACTTACATGCTCCCGGCAGGTCTCCACAGCGCAGCAGGATGGCGCACACATAGGACGATTCCACCCGGCGCCCAGCAGAGGGCGCTGTGGGGAATCGTCCTATGTGTGCGCCGTCCTGCTCCTCCTGCGCTGTGGAGACCTGCCGGGAGCATGTAAGTATGTATGTGTATATGTCTGTGTGTGTGTATGTACTGTGTGACATGTGTGGGGCCAGAGCGCGGTTCCGGCCCCACACATGTCCCTGCGGCAGCTCGGATCCGGCGGCACCCTTCACCTGCCGGATCCGTGCTGCCGCTACTATGAAAGAGGCCTTATGCCTCCCACAATGTTCTGACTTATAGAGGGAGACCAGGGGCGTAGCAATAGGGGAAGCAGGGGAAGCAGCTGCTTTGGGGCCCAGACCCACAAGGGGCCCCCTCAGGAGGGAGACTAAAAGATTTTATTGTCAGGCCCCCCTCAACAGTATTATACAATGACATTATATATAGTGACACTATAGAAAGCGGATGGAGCGGCTGTCGGGCCTTGTCTGGGAGAGCTCAGTCTTGACTAGCCACAAGAATGAGGGTTGCATGTGAGTTCGGGGTTGCGAGGAAGTTTCTGGGGGGGCCCCATTCAAAAATTTGCTGTGGGGCCCAGTTAGTTGTAGTTATGCCACTGAGGGAGACCTTATAATCATCTAAGATCCAGGTCATAATGGTCATCAGATTCCAAAGCCAACCCATGCAGCCAGTCAATAGGGCCATCACTATTTGCTAGAGTGATAAACCTCCTCCCTTCCAAGGCCTTACCTAGAGGAAGGGCAGGGGTTCCAGTCCTACCAGAGCCTAGGAGCGTCCTACTGAGACCTATAGGTCCTACTGCCCCATAAGAAGGACCATTACTACAAATCACTCTGTAGTGATGGATCTGGTTACACATTCTGAATTGGGCCCTTATTCTTCTAGTTACTTTATTGCTTGGGTCCAATGGACTTTGCCCAATTACCTATAAATTACGGAACAAGCCATAAAATCGCAAAACCACAAAACTTAGCAATGGAAAAAATCTGTATATAGATGGGGATAAGGCGGTCGCTGACCATCTGAATACCTACTTCTGCTCGTTTTTTTTCAGATCACGACTTTCATAATCAGAACATGGCTGGACATAGCATTGCCTCTAGTTGTAAGGATTCAGCCCCAGTGTTTTCAGAGGCCGATGTTCTAGAGGAACTTGTCCGGCTAAAGTTAAATAAGGCAATGGGTCCAGATGGCATCCACCCCAGAGTTCTTGAAGAACTCCGATCTGTGATTGTTGGCCCCCTGACTGATCTGTATAATCAGTCCCTTCTTACAGGAGATGTTCCTGATGATTGGAGAATGGCTAATGTTGTACCCATTCACAAGAAGGGTAGTAGAGAAGAAGCTAGTAACTATAGGCCAGTCAGCTTGACATCTGTAGTGGTAAAAATGATGGAAACTCTACTAAAAAAGAAGATAATTGACCATCTAACAACAAACAACTTGATGGACCCAAACCAGCATGGCTTTACTGAGGGCCGATCATGTCAGACTAATCTCATTGATTTCTTTGACTATGTAACTAAAGTGCTGGATGAAGGTGGTGCTGTGGATATCGCCTACCTGGATTTCAGTAAAGCTTTCGATACGGTTCCCCATAAAGAGCTGATAGAGAAGTTATCAAGAATGGGACTTAACCCCTGGATAGTTCAGTGGATCTGCAGTTGGCTGAAGGACAGATACCAGAGGGTTGTTGTTAATGGAGTGTATTCTGAGGAGAGGCTGGTTACAAGTGGGGGCCACAAGGATCTGTTCTGGGTCCTGTTCTGTTTAACATGTTTGTAAGTGACATAAGGGACGGCTTGGTACGGAAGGTTTGCTTGTTTGCTGATGACACAAAAGTGTGTAATAGGGTTGATGTTCCAGGAGGTGTCGGTAATATGGAGAATGATTTATCTTTATTAGATAAGTGGTCAAAACAATGGAAACTGCAGTTCAATGTTTCCAAATGTAAAATAATGCACTTGGGGAGAAGAAATCCTCTATCTGAGGATCGTATTGGCAGTTCTGTGTTATCAAAGACTTCAGAAGAGAAGGATTTGGGGGTAGTGTTAGGGGGTGAATATGTTATTTGTTTGTGTGTGCATCTGCATACCTCCCAAGTGTTCCTCTTTTGGAGGGACAGTCCCTCTTTTTGACCCATGTCCCTCTGTCCCTCTTTTCTCCTTAAATGTCCCTCTTTTTTGACCTGGATGATTAATGAATAAATGTGCATTAATAAATTTACTAAATTGCTCCTTACTAAAGTGTCTATACCTATAAATTAGACCAGAACTTCATTATTTGGTGCAATTGGGACCTTAAAATATCTATAATCTAATGATTTATGTGCTAATATTTATATGGACATTGAAGCACAAGAAAAAAATTGCCGCAGGGGCTCCAGTAATTATGTTTTGGGCGGAGTTAGAGGTGTGGCCTAGTATGAAAAAAACTGCCATGATGCACGCCGCACACATTGTCCCTCTTTGCAATTTTCAAAAGTTGGGAGGTATGCATCTGTATGTCTTTTTTTGTCTGCTTTCGTTTTCTTGCTGGCCAGCAAACCTATCTCTCTGTCCACTATTATTTCTGCAGACAGACAAAGGCCATGTTCACACCCAGCATAATTACCTTGCCTGCATTACAGGGTATGAGAAGCATGCAGCTGATTAACTTAGGTGAGGTAGAGCTGCAGTTAAACAGTGTTTTTGTTTCTTTATGATATGTATAAAGTAGATTGTAAGCTCCTCTGTAATGAGTTATTATGTTTCATTTGTAACATTTATGTTTGGAAATGTAAAGTGTGTGTGTATCCCTTTAAGGCTGTGATCCTGAATCTTGTGTACTTAAAGGCACCTGTGTAATGTGCTAGAGGTCAATCTTCAGTTCAGAATGTGAGGCACTGGAGGAGCTACTTGTTACCAAGGTAGTTGCAAATACCCCTGAAGATTTATTCTGCAGTTTTTTTTGTTTGTGTTTTGTTTTTGCTCAAAATAAATATGAGCGTTGCTTTTGCCAAAAACTGAGTTTAGACTGTTTTGAACGGCATGTGCACCCACATCCCAACAGGTAGTCATTTCTGACAGCCTCAAAATGAGTAACCAATGCAGCCAGGCGGTAGGGAAAGCAAATGGTATGCTTGGCTGCATAGCTAGAGGTATAACAAGCAGAAAGAGGGAGATTGTGATCCCTCTGTATAGAGCTCTAGTGAGGCCACATCTGGAATACTGGGTTCTGGAGACCTCAACTGCAAAAGGATATTGGGTCCAAAGAAGAGCTACAAAAATGGTGGAAGGTCTAAAGCATAGAACTTATCAAGAAAGACTCCGAGTTCTTAATATGTATAGTCTGGAGGAAAGAAGAGAAAGGGGGGACATGATGGAAACCTTTAAATATGTTAAAGGGTTAGCGCAGGGCAAAGGACATGATAGGAAAGGCGGGCTGCCTGAATTGAAAATGTCCGGGTTAGCTCTGAACCCGGACAACCCCTTTAAAGGACTGAATAAAGTTCAGGAGGGAAGTGTTATTAATAAGAAACAGAACACAAGACCAAGGGGGCACAATCTGAGGTTAGTTGGGGGAAAAATAAAAAACAACATTAGAAAATATTACTTCACTGAAAGAGTAGTAGAAGCTTGGAACAAACTTCCAGCAGAGGTGGTTGATACATCCACAGTAACTGAATGTAAACCTGTATCTATCCTAAGATAACAATAAAAGGATAATAAAAGGGCGACTAGATGGACCAGGTGGTCTTTTTCTGCTGTCAATCTTCTATGTTTCTACTGTATGTAAAATAACTCCATGTATGATGTGTAAGCAACATGTCCATCTTTAAAGGATTTGTCTACTTTAGAAAACCCTGTTTAGATCCTCATCTCTTGGCTGTATTGGTTATTCAGAGTGTCTCTCGTTCTGGAGGACTTGACCTGTAGTGTTGATCGAGCACCATACTGCTCGGGTTGAACAATAGGCGGTGCTCGAGTGCTCGACCGAGCACAATGGAAGTCAATGGGAGAACCCGAGCACTTAAACCAGGCACCCCCTGCTCTGAAGAGGGGAGGGTGTCTGGTTCATAAGGAAAGGTGAGAAAATGGTGGAAACACCACTGAAATGGTTTGGGAACAGCATGGGGAGGATGTCTGGATGCATCTTGGATTCCCAAGTTTTTAGGATGTTGAAACGTTACACAGCAGACGTAGCGCAGGGAACATCACCGTCACTAATGGCAGAAAAAATTACACTGAATGTCACAGGTATTTAGGTTGTTCAAACTTTATACAGCAGACATAGTGCAGGTAATGTCGCCTTGATTAGCGGCAGAAAAAATGACACCGGATGTCAGGTATATAGGATACATAAACATTATAATGCATACGCTGCGCAGGTGTTGTTTAGGTCAGGCAACCTTGCGCAATGTTTGCCCCCCCAAAAAAAAATATATATATTACAGCCAGATATAACAATAGCCCTTAAAAGGGTTTTTGGGTCTTTGAAACAGGAAAACTAGCCCTGCCTAGCCAATTTCTATCCCTACACTATCTGTCCCTCCTTGCAGCAGCTCTCCTTGACTCGGAGTGAGCCGGGTCACATGTCACCGGGTGCTATATAGCATATGCTATAACTATATGACGCGTTCCCGGCCAGCCAATCACTGTAATGCCAGTAGCCAACATGGCTACGGCATTACAGTGAATGCCAGTACCTCCCCGCACGCTAATTGGCTAATTAGCGTGCGGGGAGGGGACTCGAGCGCCGCCATGCTCGGACGAATATCGTATTCGGCCCAGCATGCTCGCTCCTCACTATTGACCTGTTCTTCATTACACAGGTGACTGATGTGAATGGACACTGTGTAATACTTCATTTCTCCTGTGGGTGGCACTGCAGAGAAATTAAGCCCTCATTGCCAGGTGTCCCCACAGACAACTGCGGGTTGCTGGAGTTCCTGGTAGGAGGACACTTTCAGGTTATTGTCAGGATACCCTTCTAACAAATAGGTATTGTCCAAGGTGGAGGACATGTTGAAGGGCACCAGACATCTACTTTGTTAGCGGTTTGTCAGGTCTTATAAGCTTTTCTTTTTCTGAAGTTTTTTTCTGACTGCAGACTATATTATCCCAGCCTCAAGAAACAAAGACACAAAAACCATTTCTTTATGGGTGCAATAACGGGAGGGAACGGAGAGACACTCTGCCGAGATACAATTTAACAGCCACAATAAAGCTGTCTCTCCAGAACACAATCTCGAGCTCGTTCCGGAGATGGCACGGAACGTTCATTTTCTTCACTATCCGGAGGAGATTGACCACATGTTTCATAGCAATGGCTGCCCTTTTCACTTCTGGATATAGATCGTCTGTGATATCAGTGTAAGAGGCAGGACGGTTCTCAATGCCAATGGGAGGTCATGTTAGCTTTGTAGAAGAAAAATTCCACGTGTTTTTTTTTTTTTTTTTAACTAAATATACAAAGAGCTATCAACCAAGAAACAAAGCCATCACCAACGCCACCTATTGAAGTGGATCCCTATGAGTGGCTCCTCTGACTTTCTAACATGCCTTGGGATTTAACAAGGGAATATAACCAAGCCAGAAATCCATCCGTAGACAGCGGTTTCAGGGTGCTTGTCCCTCATCAGTATGGAGTAGGATTCTGGCTGGCTGAGTGGGATGCCCTGGAAGCAGCTTAGGCAGGGTGCTGAATTTCCTTAAAGAGATAAGCTGCTTCCAGGGCATCACACTGAACCAGACAGAATACTACTCTGTACTGATGATGGACAAGCACCCCCAAAAAGCTGTCTACGTGTGAATATCTGGCTTGGCTATAGTCCCTTGTCAAATTCCAAGGTTTTGGAAAGTCGGATCTTTGTGAGTTCAGGTACCCAATGGCAGGTAAGTGATGCTAGGGAGGCTCGTCCCTGTCCCTGCCTGCCATTGTTTGCTCCCCTAGCAGCGGCGGTGCGGGGACAGGAGTGGCGCAGGGAGCGTGTGAACCTGGGTAAGTTTATTTAGCGTGGAGGGCCCAGCATATAGAAGGGGGGCTTTTTTAGGATTGGATAACCCTTTTAACTAGTTGGCAGTACATCAGTATAACATAGTACCATAGTTTATAAAGCCAAAAAAAGCCCTCCATCCATCCAGTTCCTGTTATCCTGCAAGTTGATCCAGAGGAAGGCAAAAAAAAACCCTGTGAGGTAGAAGCCAATTTTCCTCACTTTAGGGGAAAAAATTCCTTCCCGACTCCAATCAGACATCAGAATAACTCCTTGGATCAACAACCCCTCTCTAGTAACTATAACCTGTAATATTATTACCTCCAGAAATACATCCAGGCCCCTCCTGATCTCTTATAGTGAACTTACCATCACCACCTCCTCAGGCAGAGAGTTCCATAGTCTCACTGCTCTTACCGTAAAGAATCCTCTTCTATGTTTGTGTACAAACCTTCTTTCCTCCAGACGCAGAGGATGTCCCCTCGTCACAGTCACAGTCCTGGGGATAAATAGATGATGGGAGAGATCTCTGTACTGACCTCTGATATATTTATACATAGTTATTAGATCTCCCCTCAGTCGTCTTTTTTCTAAAGTGAATAACCCTAATTTTGATAATCTTTCTGGGTCCTGTAGTCCACCCGTTCCAGTTATTACTTTAGTTGCCCTCCTCTGAACCCTCTCCAGCTCTGTTATGTCTGCTTTGTTCACAGGAGCCCAAAACAGGTGTGTACTGTACATTGACAGTCTGGTGGGAAATTCAGTCAACGTAAGTGGTAAAATTGTCCTTTTGTGACCAGATATGTAGGACATTGTGACCCCTACATTCTTCTCCAGGTCTTAGTCACAGACCCCCCTAATTCACACCAGTTCACGACTGCGGAAGGAAAGGGTTAAGTCTGGAAGGTCGGGATGAGGTTGTCTCCTTAATTCATCCAGATGAAATTTACAGGAAACTTTGGTGTAAAATGCATCAAACCATGAAATCCGAAAACATGAGAAACCACAGATCTGCTTCTTCCACTTTCAGAAGAAACCTTAATTGCGCCATAGATCTCTATAGCGGCGTGTCCTGGACGACAATTATCTTCCATGAGGACGGGGCAGAGATTTGTAGTCTTTTTGCAAATCTGTATTGTTTGTCTCTAAAAGGTTTTCAGAGGAAAAATACAAGAGAAAGAAGAAGTGAAACATTATATCTACTGTATCTATAGCTACCTCATCTAACCGTCTTATCTACATCATATCTATCTATCTATATATCTATCTATCTATCTATCTATCTATCTATCTATCTATCTATCTATCTATCTATCTAATATTATCTATCTATCTATCTATCTATCTATCTATCTATCTATCTATCTATCTATCTATCTATCTATCTATCTATCTATCTATCTATCTATCTATCTATCTATCTATCTATCTATCTAATCTATCTATCTATCTATCTATCTATCTATCTATCTACTATCTATCTATATCTATCATATCTATCTATCTTCTATCTATCTATCTATCTATCTATCTATCTATCTATCTATCTATCTATCCATTATCAAATTCAAATCAGTTTTATTGTCAGGACTAAATACATTTTAGAATTGCCAAAGTAAGTGGGAAATAATTGAGTAGGGATGGGGACACATCCAGGGTGGGGGGGAGTCCGTGGTATATCAGGCTCCACTCAGTCTATGGCAGGCAGTAATATATTGTGCTTCTATGACCGCTGTGTTCTCCTCCTCCCCCAGCAATATGGAGAGTCTCTATTCCTCCTCCATGGAGGTGAAGTCTGGGCAGAGATCAGACAGTCTCCTGAGGTGAGTCTCCCTCACTGCTGAGTATTTGGGGCCTCATCCTCCACGGCCTCCTGGTCGCACTGCTGGCACAGTCTGCTCTCTCTGGGTTTGTACCTCTGTTGGTGACGCCTGGATTAGATGAGTAGGCTGTGGGCGCTCAGTCTGTACCGGCTCAGGATCTGTCAGTCTCTGAGGTTGGGGAGTTTCTCCGGATATGGAGCAGTTTATACTCCCTCTGCAGGCTCTGGTATACTGTCAGCTTCTGGGATGTTCTTATGTCGTTTCTCCAGACGCTGATATTCTCCTCTTTCCTCTTGTGCATCATTCTCTGGATTTCCCCCTTTGTCAGGCTGTACTGGTTGGTGGCTTGGTTAGGATGGTTTTGGGTGACTTGTTCCGGGGTGCTTCGTTTATCTGGGGTTTCTTGGTGGAGCAAGGCTTTGTGTAAGTCGATTCATCTCACCAGCCTGAGTTCTTCAACTATGAGGGGCTGTCCCCACAGGTAAAGAAGCACCCAGCTGCCATTTGATTGACAGACCCTGTCAATCTTCTACCTGCCCTGCTGCTCAGAGTAGTGGAGCAAACGTAGAAGTGTTCCTTCGGTTTCAGGAGCAGCAACCATAATGCCATTTCACACGAGCGGGAGACTCGCATGTCTCCCGCAACGCATCTACAGGGCTGGACTCGGCACTGACAGGGATCGCATAGCATTATATGCGATCCCAGTCAGTGCCGGAGTCCAGCCCTGTAGAAGCGTTGCGGGAGACATGCGAGTCTCCCGCTCGTGTGAAAGGGGCATAACTCCCAGTATGTGCTTCAATGAGCCTACTGAGAGTTGTGGTTGCACACAAATCACTTCAACAACTGGAGCTGTTCCCTGTTCCTTAGGATGACACATTGCCTGTAGAAAAGTATCTTCCATGTATCAAGTCTAAAGAATGAAAACAAACATCACAATAAAGTATTCACACCCTGACAAACATCACATATTCTTTAGCTGCAGTAACACCCAGACTGGGACCAGTATACCAGCATAAGGACTTATCATGAGGAAGCAGAGGAGTAGCTACCGGGGGGCAGGGGGGGGGCGATGACTCCGGGCCCAGTGAGTCAGGGGGGGCCCAGCAAGGATGACTATAAGGCGAATACAAGTGAGCGCTTCCATTATGGAAGCGCTCACTTGTATTTAGCGACCCCTATCAGACCTCAGATCAGCCCACCCAACCACATAAGATTAAAATAAAAAAACTTTCTTACCTGTCCCGCAGCGTCAGGTCATAGTGCGCGCCAGCCAGGGAAGACAGTGGCGTGCCGGACCGGAGGGCAGCCACAGCGCGGGACAGGTAGAAAGGTTTTTTATTTTAATCTTATGTGGCTGCGGTGGGCTGATCTGAGGTCTGATGGGGCACAGTAGGCTGATGTGAGGTCTGATGGGGGCACAATACGCTGATCTGAGGTCTGATGGAGGCACAATACGCTGATCTGAGGTCTGATGGAGGCACAATACGCTGATCTGAGGTCTGATGGGGGCACAATACGCTGATCTGAGGTCTGATGGGAGGCACAATTCGCTGATCTGAGGTCTGATGGGGGCACAGTAGGGTGATGTGAGGACTAATGGGGGCATATTCTGCTGATCTGAGGTCTAATGGGGGTACAATACGCTGATCTGAGGTCTGATGGGGGCACAATACACTGATCTGAGGTCTGATGGGGGCACATTAAGCGATCTGAGGTCTGATGGGGCAACATACGCTGATGTGAGGTCTGATGGGGGGCACAATACGCTGATCTGAGGTCTGATGGGGGCACAATACACTGATCTGAGGTCTGATGGGGCACAATACGCTGATCTGAGGTCTGATGGGGGCACAGTAGGATGATGTGAGGACTAATGGGGGCACATTCTGCTGATCTGAGGTCTGATGGGGCACAATACGCTGATGTGAGGTCTGATGGGGGCACATACTAGCTGATCTGAGGTCTGATGGGGCACAATACGCTGATCTGAGGTCTGATGGGGCACAATACGCTGATCTGAGGTCTGATGGGGCACAATACGCTGATCTGAGGTCTGATGGGGCACAATACGGCTGATCTGAGGTCTGATGGGGGCACAATACGCTGATCTGAGGTCTGATGGGGCACAATACGCTGATCTGAGGTCTGATGGGGCACATACGCTGATCTGAGGTCTGATGGGGGCACAATACGCTGATCTGAGACTAATGGGGGCACATTCTGCTGATCTGAGGTCTGATGGGGGCACATAGGGCTGATGTGAGGACTAATGGGGGCACATTCTGCTGATCTGAGGTCTGATGGGGGCACAATACGCTGATCTGAGGGTCTGATGGGGCACAATAGCTGATCTGAGGTCTGATGGGGGCACAATACGCTGATCTGAGGTCTGATGGGGCACAATACGCTGATCTGAGGTCTGATGGGCACAATACGCTGATCTGAGGTCTGATGGGGCACAGTAGGCTGATGTGAGGACTAATGGGGGCACATTACTGCTGATCTGAGGTCTGATGGGGGCACAGTAGGGTGATGTGAGGACTAATGGGGGCACATTCTGCTGATCTGCTGAGGTCTGATGGGGGTACAATACGCTGATCTGAGGTCTGATGGGGCACAATACGCTGATCTGAGGTCTGATGGGGCACAATACGCTGATCTGAGGTCTGATGGAGGCACAGTAGGCGATGTGAGGTCTGATAGGGGCACAATACACTGATCTGAAGTCTGATGGGGCACAATACGCTGATCTGAGGTCTGATGGGGGCACCATTCTGCTGATCTGAGGTCTGATGGGGGCACAATACGCTGATCTGAGGTCTGATGGGGCACAGTAGGCTGATGTGAGGACTAATGGGGGCATATTCTGCTGATCTGAGGTCTGATGGGGGTACAATACGCTGATCTGAGGTCTGATGGGGCACAGTAGGCTGATGTGAGGTCTGATTGGGGCACAATACGCTGATCTGAGGTCTGATGGGGCACCATACGCTGATCTGAGGTCTGATCGAGGCACAGTAGGCTGATGTGAGGTCTGATAGGCGCACAATACACTGATCTGAAGTCTGATGGGGCACATACGCTGATCTGAGTCTGATGGGCACATTCTGCTGATCTGAGGTCTGATGGGGGCACAATACGCTGATCTGAGGTCTGATGGGGCACAGTAGGCTGATGTGAGGACTAATGGGGGCACATTCTGCTGATCTGAGGTCTGATGGGGGTACAATACGCTGATGTGAGGTCTGATTGGGGCAAATACGCTGATCTTGAGGTCTGATGGGGGCACAATACACTGATCTGAGTCTGATGGGGCACAGTACGCTGATCTGAGGTCTGATGGGGGCACATTCTGCTGATCTACGTCTGATGGGGGCACAATACGCTGAATCTGAGGTCTGATGGAGGCACAATACGCTGATCTGAGGTCTGATGGGGGCACAATACGCCTGATCTGAGGTTGATGGGGCACAATACGCTGATCTGAGGTCTGATGGGGGCACAATACGCTGATCTGAGGTCTGATGGAGGCACAATACGCTGATCTGAGGTCTGAATGGGGCACAATACGCTGATCTGGGGTCTGATAGGGGCACAATACGCTGATCTGGGGTCTAATGGGGCTGATGTGAGTCTGATGGGCACATTCTGCTGATCTGAGGTCTGATGGGGCACAATACGCTGATCTGAGTCTGATGGAGGCACAATACGCTGATCTGAGGTCTGATGGAGGCACATACGCTGATGGGTCTGGCACATACGCTGATCTGAGGTCTGATGGGGCACAATACGCTGATCTGAGGTCTGATGGAGGCACAATACGCTGATCTGAGGTCTGATGGGGGCAGGGGACTGTTAGTTTAGTGATGTAAAAACTGGGGACAGGTTTCCTTTAACATAGGAGTCCCCTTGTTTTTTACTCCTATTACTCCTATATTTTACTGCATTATGTGGTAGAGTATTTAGACTAGGGTATGTAGAAAGTCTATTGTACTGTACTTAACAGCATAGATGATCTAGGAGTTTATACAGTCATCTTTCTAATACAATATTATAACCACAATTAGTAGTATGTGCCTGTGAAGTTGGAAACGTGCGTTTGGGAAGCCACTAAGTGGGGGGCCCATTCAAGTATGTTTCGCCCCCCTGTGCTGAACCTCTAGCTACGCCTCTGCGAGGAAGGTAATCTCTAGATAATTCTGTGCATGATAGATTATCTGAAGTCAAATTCCACAGCAAAGCGATGCCAGGTACAAATGGATGCTGTGAACTTTTACAGCAAGGATTTGGTGTTGTCCCCTAGGCTCTTGGGCTGAATATCGAGTAATAATCTAATGTTCTCTGACTGCTTCTATCTGTATCCCCCACCTGGACCCGGGGCCACTCACTGGAGCCCAGTAGAGCAGATACTGAGGAGGGTCCTTGGGATCAGATACAATGCTTTAGTGTTTTTAATGCATTTTTGTTATATAATTATTTACTACCTCATATAAGCCTTCGTACACCTCTTATGGGGTAATTATAAATCAATAGTCTTGCAAATTTTTAAAATGTCTAAAAAATCAAAAAGAATGCATTATTTTATAGTTTTTGTATATTTGTATAGTATAGTGGGCGATGTTCTGGGGTAAAAGTAGCCCAAGAAAAACATCCATCAACTCAGCATGCTGGGTCTTATAGTGACTGTCCCACATTTTGCAGGGCAGCAGTGTGGTGCCAGACATTTGGATTGCAGGAGGGCCATAGATGTGCTCCTTAAAGGGGTCCTCTCACTTCACTAAGTGGCATTTATCACGTA
Organism: Rhinella marina; assembly: GCA_900303285.1. Lineage (NCBI taxonomy): Eukaryota > Metazoa > Chordata > Amphibia > Anura > Bufonidae > Rhinella > Rhinella marina. The sequence continues at coordinate 26,529 of ONZH01030309.1, read as the reverse complement.
GAGAAAGTTAATACAAGCCTCTTACTAATGTATTGTTATTATCTATATTGCTTCCTTTGCTGGATGGATTCATTTTTCCATCACATTATATACTGCTTGTTTCCATGGTTACAGACCACCCTGCTATCCATCAGTGGTGGTCGTGCTTTCACAGTATAGGAAAAAGCACCGGCCTATGTGCGCTCCCATGGTCCCGGCCACCAGAAAGGCTGATGCTTTTTCCTATAGTGTGCAAGCACGACCACCACTGATGGATTGCAGGATGGTCTGTAACCATTGAAACGAGAAGTATATAATGTGATGGAAAAATGAATCCAACCAGCGAAGGAAGCAATATGGAGAATCACAATACATTAGTAAGAGCCTTGTATTAACTTTCTCTACATGATAAATGCCACTTACTGAAGTGAGAGGACGCCTTTAAGGCTGTATTAGACAGTGCGATGCAACAGGCAATTGTCGGGAAGGAAGTGTTCCCTCCCAGCTATCGTCTGCTCACTAGTGGAGGAGACTGCTGCTATTACATGCAGCAATCTCCTCCTCAGTGTAAGGAGGAGCTATCGTTATACCATCTTTGTTCCCTATACTGAATCGTTGTTTGCCGGCAGCAGATCATGATTAGACACCATGATCTGCCACCCGCAAATGCTGATTTTTTTAACCTGTCAAAAGATTTGGATCACCCAATGAACGCATCGGGCCATCGGCAGCAGTATTAGTACTGTAACCACCAAGAATTTTGCCATTAAGTGTATGTAACCACAAAGCATTGTGCCTATAAGTGACTGTAACCACTAAGTATTGTGCCTATAGGTGACTGTAACCACTAAGTATTGTGCCTATAGGTGACTGTAACCACTAAGTATTGTGCCCATAAGTGACTGTAACCACTAAGTATTGTGCGTATAGCTGACTGTAACCACTAAGTATTGTGCCTATAGGTGACTGTAACCACTAAGCATTGTGCCCATAAGTGTCTGCAAGCACTAAGCATTGTGCCTATAGGTGACTATAACCATTAAAGGGGTTGTCCGGGTTCAGAGCTGAACCCGGACATACCCATGTTTTGACTCCAGTAGCCCTCCTGAACAGGGCATTGGAGCATCTCATGCTCCAATGCCCTCCCTTGCCCTGCGCTGGATCACGCAGCGCAAGGGCTCTTTTGTTTGTAAACATTCACTGCCGGGCGGAGGCTTCCGCCCGGCAGTGAGTTCGTGGTGAGTCACCGGCCGTAATGGGCCGGCTTTTAGCGCTGCCCTAGCCGTTTGAATGGCTAGGGCAGCGCTAAAGCCCGCCCATCAGCGCCGATGATGTCACCGGCTCACTGCCGGGCGGAAGCCTCCACCTGGCAGAGCCCGGTACGGTCACCAGGAACCCGGGGCTAAATTCCTTGCCCTGCGCTAATTAGCTTCAGGCGGGCTGCCTGCGGTGAATTTGAACAGGTATGACCTGGTTTCAGCTCTGAACCCGGAACAACCCCTTTAAGCATTGTGCCTAATAGTGGACTGCAAACCCACTAAGGCATTGTGCCTATAGGTGACTAGACCACTAAGCATTGTGCACCTAATAGGGTGATTGTAACCACTAGCATTGTGCCTATTAGGTGACTGCACCCTAAGCATTGTGCCTATAGGTGACTGCAACCACTAAGCATTGTGCCTATAGGTGATTGTAACCACTAAGCATTGTGCCTATAGGTGACTGTAACCACTAAGCATTGTGCCTATAGGTGATTGTAACCACTAAGCATTGTGCCATAGTGACCATTGTGCCTATAGGTGATCTGTAACCACTAAGCATTTGTGCCATAAGTGACTGTACCATTAAGCATTGTGCCTATAGGTGACTGTAACCACTAAGCATTGTGCCTATAGGTGATTGTAACCACTAAGCATTGTGCCCATAAGTGACTGTAACCACTAAGCATTGTGCCCATAAGTGACTGTAACCACTAAGCATTGTGCCCATAAGTGACTGTACCCATTAAGCATTGTGCCTATAGGTGACTGTAACCATCAAGCATTGTGTCTGTCTGTAACTGCTGAGCATTAGCCAGAACACAAAGTATTAAATTAATTTGAAACATTTCTTTAAATATTTTGCAAATGCCCGCTTTCACTGGAAAGGTGGATCTCAACTTACTCCTCAAGAGACTGAGTATCTGCCATGGTAATGAACGGACAGAGATACAGTAATTGTGAGCAGTGTCAGGCGGTCTCCACACTTTAATTAACTACCCAGTGTTCAGACTGCAGGCCTCTGAGTAAATGTTCATGATTGTTACCATCCATCTTCTGGCCGTCAGTTTCCAGATTTCAATCCATAATACTCAAAAATCCAAAGTAGGCTAAAAATGCAGAATTCTTATTCTCTAGGAAGAGCGCCACTGTTATCCACAGGTTGCGTGTGGTATTGCAGCCAGGCCTGTTAAGTTTCTCTCCTCCATTAGGGCTTCACTTTGGTTGACGTTTTCCTTGTTGTTATTGTTGTGCATGCTTTTATGAGGTTCATGGGTATAAATTGAAGCAGATATTTATGGCAAGATGAACGGTAGATCAAAGTGACCCATAAATATGAGCAGATAAATCTATCGCTATAGTCGGCGCCACAGAATATACACAAGGATGAAAGGATCAAATTGCAAAGGAGCAAAACAAAGGACAATGGGAACATTGAAGATGAATATTTTTGATCTTTTTGCCTCTTTTAGACTTTGTTACTTGATGGGAGTTATCTTACAAATTCACATAAGCTCCCAGAAGAATAGCACAGTGTACACAACAGTGCGTAAATAAGCGTAAAGATAGTGGTCATGGTGACTTAAGACGTTACACTTGGAATATTCCATGGGTTGCCTCGGGTTGAGTAACTGGGAAACGTCCAAGTGCCTGGCAGCTGAAGAAGCCTGTATGGTGGTGAGCAAGGTTGATCTTTAGACAGTTGTTGACAGTTACCTCAGCTCTCTCTTTTTACTGTGGACACTAGAAGGAAGTCAGTGCTGGAACAAACTGTAAGAAGTAGTGGAACTGGTGTAAGGGGGTGCTTTACCACCTCTTACCAATGTGACTGTATACTCCTATAAGTGTGTTCACTGTGGTGATTTTATCTACTAGCAATCCTGTGTGTTTTATGTGTCTTGCAATATTAACTACTGCCACTAGATGCCACTGTAGAGCCACAGACAGGAAAGGTTACTTAAAGAGCTGTAAAGCAGGAAGTGAGTCAATGTGTGGCTAAGCCACATGGCAGGCAGAAGGCCCTTGTACTGAGTGGAAAACTAGGCCAGAGGCATGGAAGCAATGGCAGATTATAATAGGGCATTTGGGTGGCCCAGAAAATGCCCATCCATCAATATTCCTACATATAGTGTAGGGATAGGATTTACCTAGGCAGGGCTAGTTGTTCTGTTTAAAAGACCCAAAGTCCTTTTAAGGACTATTGCTATATCTGGCTGCAATATTTTTTTTTTCTTTTGGGGCAAAAATAAAGCAAGTTTGCCTGACGGCGTGTGCATTATAAAGTTTCTGTATCCTATATACCTGACATCCGGTGTCATTTTTTTCTGCCGCTAATCAAGGCCACATTACCTGTGTTGCGTGTGCTTTATAAGGTTTCTGTATCCTATATACCTGACATCCCAGCAGCGACTTTGGAGTCCAAGAGGCATCAAGACATCCTCCCCATGCTGTTCCCAAACCATTTCAGTGGTGTTTCAACCATTTTCTCACATTTCCCTATGAACCAGACACCCTCCCCTCTGGAGAGCAGGGGGTGCCTGGTTTAGTGCTCGGGTTCTCCCATTGACTTCCATTATGCTTGGGTTCTCGGTTGAGCACTCGAGCACCGTCTAGTGGTCGACCTAAGCACCCGAACACCCGAGCATCACGGTGCTCGATCAACACTACTAATGATCTCTCTGGTGTAATAAAGATTATAGTGTAATTATAGGGGGCATGCACCCACTTTGTACAGAGGAAGGGTGAACCCAAGGTATTCAAATTTCAGCACCCCTTTTTTTAAGCAGGGTCTCCCAATGCACTCCAGTTTCCGCCAGCACTCCATAATCATGTTAATTTGCTTTTTACAAATTGACCCTAAGGTCCTTGATATTGAAGATGGGATTGATGAGAATTGCCACACTGTAGAGGACTTTGGAATCTGGAGATATTTGCTTTGGACAATACCATTTGCTTTGAAGTGTCCTCTTTAATAGTGTTGAGTGAGCATGCTTGGCCGGACTCGCTGTTCGGCCGAGCATGCCTACACTCGGGTCCGCTCGGTGTTGGGCCGAACACCGAGTGTACTCGAGCGCAATGCTCGAGTCTCTTCTCCGCACTGTAATATTGATTTGTACGCTAATGCGTACGCATTGTGGGCTAATGGATACAAATTCAAGTGAGTGAAAGGAGTAAAAGAGGAGAAGTCGCGATTCTGACCTTTTTCTATTAACCAGGCACCCTCCCCTCTTCCGAGCGGGGGGTGCCTGGTTTAGTCCCATTGACTAACATTATGCTCAGGTGCTTGGCTGAGCACTCGAGCAACCCCTAGTGCTCAGCCAGAGCACCCGAGCATATGAGCACAGAGGTGCTCGCTCAACACTACTCTTTAGATGAATTGATCACTACTAGAGTCACCTGTGATCAGCTGTAATCTGCATTTGAATCCTAGCATCAAGTCTTCCTGCAGCGCCATCACAGGAGAAATGAAGCATTACACAATTGAATTCAATGGGCAGTCTATGTAATGCATTGAAGTGTCGGGCCCTGTACAAGAAGACTACTGACTACTATTTTGAATATATGGTCATTGGATGTGCCAAATGTTTATCCTTCCAGGAAACATGAGACCCTATAACTTATAAGCTCCATAGCTGGGAACCTATAGAAGAAGATGAATATCCCAAATTTTTTTGCCAAGTTTTAACCCGGTGGAGAGCCATGGTGACATTTGATCTCCTGCAAATTTCCGAAACTGTTAGCTTAAATTAAATGTAGCAGAGCAATTGCAGCTATGAATGGGGAGATCTCTGGATCCATTTGAGGTACAGGGCTGGTTCTAAGTTTTTATTTTAGAAAGAAACTGCCATGTAATATATGATATCTGATTTTCATTTAAGATGATTCCAATTCCTGGTAACGCTACCATGTTCTCATCACTCTTGATCTATGTGGAGCCCAAGCCACAAGCAACTAAAATAAAATAGTCCTCTCTTAAAGAGGACCTTTCACCATTCCTGACATTACTGTTTTATATCTTCATGCATTCCCCATGTAATAACAAGTCTGGAACATCTATTCTTATGTCTGTATGTTGTGCCCATTCCTTTATGATTTGCACTAGAAGTTATGAATGAATTGCTATTTGTCTTCAGTAAGGGAACAGAGGGGAGGTGGCCAGTTGGGGGTGTGTACCTGCACAGTCTGAACATGACAGCACTGATTGGCTAACGTCAGTCTCTGCAGGGACACGCCCCCAACTGGCCACCTCCCCTCTGTTCCCTTACTGAAGACAAATAGCAATTCATTCATAACTTCTAGAGCAAATGATAAAGGAATGGCACAACATAGAGACATAAGAATAGATGTTCCAGAATTGTTATTACGTGGGGAATGTATGAAGATGTTAAAACAGGCATGTCAGGAGCAGGGAGAGGTCCTCTTTAATACCAAGTTCAAAACAAAAAATCCTCTGCGTCTTATTGCCATGTTTGCTGATCGTTTATCTTCTACATTGTTGCATTTCTGCTGCCGTATCCTTCTCCAGTGATTCATTTCTCATTCCTCTTCCTTTGTTGTTTGCGGAGTCCATAGGACAAACGTGCGAATAAATCAGCCCCACCGGAAAACACATACGAGCGTAAAAAGGGGTGGGGAAGACCGCGGAGACGAAATACACAGCATTGTATACATTTCCATTAATGCAGGAATTCAGTGTCGAAAGGTAATGAAAATGAGTAATTCTGCGCAGACGAGATAAAGGCTTTGGTTAAGAAAATCAAAGTGGAGGAAAGTACAAAGTGGAGCATTTCATTAAACTATGTAAATAGATGTAGCAGGCGCCGACACGTCGGATGAAAAACCCAAGATAATTAGTGTTTTATATTACTTAATTAAGGCTCTGTATTGCTCTAGAGCAGTGGACCCTAACCTGTACCTTCTTAACTATTGCAAAACTACAACTCCCAGCATGCCCCATCACCTGGACCACCAAGCTTCAGGTAGCCAGTAAGCAATTCGTGATTTTGACCCTGAAAGTGTTGCATATATGTGGGGAAGAACTGTTTTCCCCCTTTTATATCATTCTGCAACTGGCTAATATATATATTATTTTTCAGTTTCTCACCATTTTCTTAAAGGGGTTTTCCAGGACTTTACTACTGATGACCTATCCTCGGGATAGGACATCGATATCTGATCAGTGGGGGTCTGACACCGGGGACCCCCGCCAATCAGCTGTTTGAGAAGGCACTGGCACCCCTGTGAGCGCTGCTACCTTCTCACAGCTTACCAAGCTCAGCGCCGTACATTGTATAGTGGTCGAGCTTGGTATCGCGCTCAGCTCCATTACTTGAATAGGGCTGAGCTGCTCCTAGGTCACGTGACCGATTAACGTGACGTCACTGGCCTAGGAAAAGCCACGGGAGTCACGGGAGCCCAGGTGCCTTCTCAAACCACTGATCAGCGGGGGTCCAAGGTGTTGGACCCCCACCGATCAGATACTGATGACCTATACTGAGGATAGGTCATCAGTAGTAAAATCCCGGAAAACCCCTTTAAATTTCTCACAGCTGACGGTTTGCTACAATTCCATTAAGCCTAGACAATCCTCTGTGAGCTAAACACATCAGCAACAAAAGTGTTTCCACTGCCTTGTTACAATGTATCATTTTACATCCAGGCTGTTTAGTCTAAAGATGTCTAGAATGGATACAACGGTAGCAGCATTCAGCTGTGATAAGTAGCAAGTCTGTGAGGTTTAAAGGGTTTCTGTCACCAGTTTTTTGGTATGAATCAGGCTGACATTAGAGATGTGCTAATGTCACCTGATTCCAAATATATATATGTTTTATTTACTGGTGCCCCAATTTTTATATAAAATGAACTTTTATTTTATGCTAATAAGGCCTCTAGGTGCAAGGGGCGTTACCCCTGCTCCTAGAGGCTCTGTTGATTGACAGGACCCGGCAGAGAAGAAACACTCCATTCACCATAGCTTGCAAGGACCTTCAATGATGTCATGACCATGTGATCAGTCACATGGTTAGGATCACACAAACAGCCTGTCTCCTCCAAAACCATGTGACTGATCACATGGTCATGACATCATTGAAGGTCCTTGCAAGCTATATAAAAAAAAAGCTAAAAATAAAAAAAGTATATAATAAATAATAGTATATAATAGTATAAAATAATAAAATATATAATAAATAATAGTATATAATAGTATATAATAAAAATAAAAAATAAAAAGCTATATAAAAATGGGGGCACCAGTAAATAAAACAGATATATATTTGGAATCAGGTGACATTAGCACATCTCTAATGTCAGCCTGATTCATACCGAAAAACCTGGTGACAGAAACCCTTTAAGTCTCTGCATGTAAATGCACCTATTCACTGAGAGCAAGCCGAGATCTTGAAACTGGTGAGGAACTGATGCTCAAAGTATATTAGAAATATCTTAGGTCTTGCATAATTACACATAATGACCCCCACCTATAGGACGCCAGTGACGATTTGGCTTGAAAATTATAGAATGAAAATCTATAAATATTTTTTTATCTCATTACAGTCTCGATAATCTCTAACTATTAGGGCTCATGCACATGAAGGTTTTTTTTTTTCCACTGGTCCGTTTTTTTTGCGTCCTGTAAGCAGGACCATTCATTTTTATGGGGCCAAAAACATGGAAATTACTCTTTGTGCATTCCATGTCCTCATGGCCGTTCCATAAAAAAAATAGAACATGTCCTATTAGTGTCCGCATTACGGACAAGGACAGGACTGTTCAAATAGGGGCCGGCAGTTCGGTTTCATAAAATGTGGAATGCACATGACCGGTATCTTTGTTTTGTGGATCCGCAATTTGCGGACTGCAAAACATCCAGTGGTCATGTGCATGAGCCCTTATATTGCAAGTCTTAGGCGTCATTCACACATCCGTATTTGTGCACATCCTGGAAAACGGTCAGTTTTTTGCGGATCCGTTGTTCCACAAAAAACTCAGTTTTTCAAGCACAGGAGGAATCCAATCTTTTTTTTTTTTTTTCCTACCCTCCTGGAACGGAATCCGCAAATGCGGATGCCTTTCCGCATGTCTTCCGCATTTTTGCGGATCCATAGACTTGTATTGAGCTATGGACTGCAAAATCGGGATAGAAGTAGGACAGGAGGATTTTGATAAACGGAGAATCGGAACGAACACACGGTGTACTGTCCGCATTTTTTCGGGACCCATTGAAATGAATAGATCCGCATCCTATCCGCATAATAGTCCGAAATTGTGGAAACGGATGCGGAAAGGATGCGGATACAAAATACGGACGTGTGAATGGGGCCTTAGGCTGCTTTCAGATGAGTGAGTTGCATACTGCATACTCACAGCATGAGTATAAGACAGCTCCAGTCCTGACCTCCCAGCACTGACGGGATCGTATAGCATTATACTGACTTATGATGCTATGTAACCAGTACTGTTGGAATGTATTGGATAACGCTGACATAATCCATATCCATATCCTGGGAGTTCAGGACGGGAGCTGTCTTATACTCACACTGCAAGTCTACAGTATGCAACTCACTCGTCTGAAAGCCGCCTTACTGTTCTTGGGCAGGGTTTAGTTGTCACATGACTATTTGAATCTCCTCCCTGATGCCTAGGCTTAGGGAGTGGAGGGTATAACAAGATTTCATGAAAGGCTATATAAGGCTCTGTTCACATCTACACTTATAATGGAGGCAAGGATGCTGTGCTGACCCCTGTCCAAGCCAGTGGTCATTAGATTAATGTTCGCTGAACCTGCCCATTTCACTGGGACCAGTTGACAATCTAATATATTTGAGGAGTCCTGACAGTGGATTTTGGGAGGAGAGAAGGATCAGGTAGTTTGTTTTCAACATGCCCGATTTTCTTTTTTTTTGTTCTCAGAGAGTGTGAATGTTAATAGGGGAGTCAGAAGAGATAGTTGTCAGCCAAATGAATATATGGCAGATACAGTGCCTTGTGCAAGTATTCGCCCCCCTGGAACTTTTCAACCTTTTGCCACATTTCAGGCTTCAAACAAAAAGATAGAACATTTTACATTTTTGGTGAAGAATCAACAACAAGTGGTCACAATTGTGAAGTGGAACAAAATTTATTGGATCATTTAAACTTTTTTTTTGTAATAATAAAACTGAAAAGTGGGCGTGCAAAATTATTCGTCCCCCTTGCATTAATACTTTGCTGCGATTACAGCTGCGGTCTCTTGGGGATGTCTCTATCAGTTTTCACATCTAGAGACTGAAATTCTTGCCCATTCTTCCTCTTTGAGGTTGGATGGAGACGTTTGTGAATAGCAGTTTTCAGCTCTTTCCACATCTTCTCTATTGGATTCAGGTCTGGACTGTGACTCGGCCATTCTAAGACCTGGAGACCTTTATTTTTGAACCATTCAATTGTAGATTTTGCTTTATGTTTGGGATCATTGTCTTGTTGGAAGATAAATCTCCGTCCTAGTCTCAGGTCTTTTCATCCAGAATGGTCCTGTATTTGGCTCCATCCATCATCTTCCCTGTCCCTGCTGATGAAAAGCCCAAACCCTGATGCTGCCCCCACCATGTCTGACAGTGGGGATGGTGTGTTCAGGGGGATGAGCTGTGCTGCTTTTACACCAAACATATCGTTTTGCATTGTTTCCAAAAAGTCTGATTTTGGTTTCCTCTGAGCAGAGCCCCTTCTTCCACATGTTTGGTGTCTCCCAGGGGCTTGTGGCAAACTGTAAACCAGACTTTTTATGGATATCTTTGAGAAATGGCTTTCTTCTTGCCACTCTTCCATAAAGGTCAGATTTGTTAAATGTTGGACTGATTGTTGTCCTATGGACAGACTCTCCCACCTCAGCTGTAGATCTCTGCAGTTCATCCAGAGTGATCATGGGCCTCTTGGCTGCATCTCTGATCAGTCTTCTACTTGTTTAGAGGGACGGCCGGGTCTTGGTAGATTTGCAGTGGTCTGATACTCCTTCCATTTCAATATGACGCTTGCACAGTGCTCCTTGGGATGTTTAAAGCTTGGGAAGTATTTTGGTATCCAAATCTGGCTTTAAACTTCTCCACAACAGTATCAGGGACCTGCCTGGTGTGTTCCTTGGTCTTCATGATGCAGAACCCTGAGACTATCACAGAGCAGGTGCATTTATACGGAGACTTGATTACACACAGGTGGATTCTATGTATCTTCATCAGTCATTTAGGACAACATTGGATCATTCAGAGATCAGAGATCAACTTCTGGAGTGAAAGTAAATGGGACGAATAATTTTGCACGCCCCACTTTTCAGTTTTTATTACAAAAAAAGTTTAAATGATGCAATAAATTTCGTTCCACTTCACAATTGTGACCACTTGTTGCTGATTCTTCACCAAAAATGTAAAATGTTATATCTTTTTGTTTGAAGCCTGAAATGTGGCAAAAGGTTGAAAAGTTCCAGGGGGCTGAATACTTTCACAAGGCACTGTAGCTAGCCAATTGGAAGTGCCGCAGTCTTTTCCTTTTTATTTATGTTTTGACTCACGGTTACGCCTAAACTGCTGCCACTTCTTTCCTCTATTACTGATAGTGCTGCCCTGGACATAATTTTATTGGAATTCATACCTGAATACTGCCCTATAATCCCAAATCATACTTCCATATAATGTTCTTAATAATACAATTATACAATGTACAGCATCCAAGTAATACATCTTCCATACAACACTCTTTATAATACAGCTATACAATGTAGGCAGGGGCGTAACTACCATAGCAGCAGGCCATGCAACTGCTATAGGGCCCAGTCTTAGTTGGGATCATCTCCTCTTCTACTGGAGGTGAAAACTTGGTCAGGACTCTACCCTCTAAAGGAACAACTTTTAGTAAATGAGGCAGTGGAAAAATGGCCCAAGGGTCATTAATCCATATAGTATCCAAATTAGGCTACATTCACACGTCCGTATGTGTGCACATCCTGGAAAACGGTCAGTTTTTTGCGGATTCGTTGTTCCGCAAAAAAATCCATTTTTCCAGGACATCCGTTCCGTCTTTCCGTAAAAAACAGAAAGGATGTATCCATATGTCATGGATGAATTGCATCTTTTTTTTTTCACCCCTCCAGGAACGGAATCCGCAAAAAATACGGATGACATGCGGATGCCTTTCCGCATGTCTTCCGCATTTTTTGCGGATCCATAGACTTTCATTGTGCTACGGACCGCAATTAAGGAGAAAAGTAGGACAGGAGGATTTCTGTTTGCGGATCCGCAAAAAGGAACGGAACAGATTAACGGATGCGGACAACATACGGTGCAATGTCCGCAGATTATCAGGACCCATTGAAATGAATGGATCCGCAAAATATCCGCAAAAACCGTCCGCAATTGCGGAACGGATGCGGATAGATTGCGGATGTTTTAAACGGACGTGTGAATGTAGCCTAATACTACCAAACAGTGCTCAATTAACATCCCATACTATACCACCATCAATTGCCGAAATAGAACTGCTGCTCGGAGTCCAAATAATAACTCCATGCAAGTTCTAAAGGAATGTGTCACCTATATATATTTTTTATTTATCAGATACATAGTCATATTCTTTTTTTATTTTTATTTTTTTCTGTGGATATAGCCATCTTGCCTGATTTGCTGTTAATAGTTTCTTAGAGATATGTAAGACACAATAGAGTCTACATATGACATGCTTGTTAAGGTCTATTACAGTCAGCACATCCCAGTGTACAGGTGCACGTTGCTATGGCTGATTGCAATAAAGAGGAAAATACATACAATGCAACGGCACACTGCTGACCAGATAAAGCACAAAATGCCATAGAGATCTGAAGTATTCTGGAGCTAATGCTATGCTTGTTTGGTAAATTAGAGATTCTTGGCAAATATATTTTGTACAAAATTATCTGGGCCCGTCCACCAAATGGTCCAGGTGATCTCTGTAGAACGGGAACCTAACACTATTTCCTACCTGTTATGTGCCAACCTTGGCTTCCATATAATCAGGGGGTGTTGGTTCCACATGCATGCTGGGTCCCTTCTGCCTTTTGCCATTTGTAGTGCTTCAACGGCCTCCACTAATACAGGGATGCAGGTACCAAGCATAAGTGGTCAGAAACTTGTAAATAACTCATGAAAGAATAAAGTTACGTTAAAACCAAGCACACCATTGTGTTTCTTGTGAAATTCTCAATACGTTTGATGTGTCACATGACCCTCTTCCCATTGAAAAAACTAAAGTTGGATCCAAAATGTCCGACTTCAAAATGGCCACCATAGTCACTACCCATCTTGAAAAGTTTTCCCCCCTCCCATATACTAATGTGCCACCAACAGGAAGTTAATATCACCAACCATTCCCATTTTATTTAGGTGTATGCATATAAATGGCCCACCCTGTGGATTACTCATGTCCATCAGTCTGTTGGATTTCACCCTATGGCAAGTTTTGTGACTTCAATTTTTTAATTTGGAGCTGAAAACTGACAAATCTCCTGATGTGATGTTCCTCAAAAATAGTTTTGCAGATATTTTTGATACAAGTTGACCAAAAAATGTCAGATCATAGTGATTATTATAGATTTGGATGCTACAATTTTGATGGACTATTGTGGACTGTTGGATCATCCCAACCTGATGAGCACCAGGTGATATCTTGCTATCTTGAGGATATTTTTTCTTGCTCCCTCGCCTGTAGACCACAGGCCGCCATTTTGGCTGCGATCTAACACTGGGGACGTCAGCAGACTCTGTTCTTCCACGTATGCTTCAGTCTTTACGAATATTTTATTTTGTGTTCATTCCTTGCTTATCTTGGTTCTTCGGAGACTCAGGACGTCTCAGGAGTTTTCAACCCCCCCCTCACCCCTGGAATCCAGGGCTCGTTGGGCTTTGTTGCCAGCTTATCATTCATTGTGAGTGCAGTGAGCTAGGTATTAAGGAATCATAGCTGTAAGGCTCGCCATTTTTTTTTTAGTTGCACTATAAATCTTCAGACTTCAAATAATCCCTTCATGAATGTTCATTATACATCGCGCTACGTAGACCTCCTCCACAAATCTTCTCATAAAACCGCTCCTTCATTACTTTTATTTCAGAACTTTCATTTTTTTTTTATTTCTTTGCTTTGTGATTCCGACATCCGAAATATAGCAAATTGAAAGCTGAGCACAGATACAAAGAGCAGAGAGTACACATAGAATAAAACAGGTACCGAGCAAGTGGGGGCATTGCTAAACTCTAAAAACACCCAAGGTACTGGTTTGGAAGTTAAAGGGGTTGTCCAGTCCCACCAAAATTTTTTGATCACTAAAAAAACAATTAAAATAAAGAAGAAAAAAGCCAATGGCTGATGGGGGTGAGCCTCCCTAGCTTCACCCGCGATTCTAGGGAGGCTCGCCCCTGTCGCCTCCTGCCATTGGCTTCTACCCCCCCATACACCAGATGTTTTCACCCGCGCACGGAAAGAAGCAGCTGCGGCGGTGCGGGGACCAATTGAGGAGCAGGGATCCAGGAAAGTAGAATCAGTGCGAGGGGCCCAGCATATGGTGAAGCATTTGTTAGTCTCGGATAATCCCTTTAAGACACACCAAAAAATAGAACTTTGTTCATATGTGTCTCTGATTGCTGCTTCAGATTATGCTGGGATTTCCATCTGGGAGAGGGGAAGAGAGAGCTGCTTCGTGTAGAATCTGGATGCATGACGTTCAAAGTACCACACATTGATGGCTTTGATGGGGCAAAATCCTTTTCAGACATTTATATTTTATTCTTAAGGAAAGGTCCAGGCACATGGATACCCACGTCTAACGACATTGTCATCCATGTTGTAATCATTGCACACGCAGGATGCCTCGTCAGTGTTTTATTAGATTTGGCCCATAGGAAATAATCCCTAGTGTCAATTAATTACTCCAACGTCCAAACCAAATGGTTTGTCTTCTGCTGGACCTTCTGGGCACAATATTCCACTAATCCCTGGGCCACCGAGGGATCCTCCGGGACTAGGAATGGACTTTTACCCTGATATCAGCCTTTTTTTATCAGTTAATTTTATAGCTGTTGGTGCCTCAAAAACATTACTTTAAATGATAATTTCAAAGTTGTTAATTTTGTCAACTTCGAGGTTTATGGGCACCTTAAAAAGGCAAAGCAAGGCAGTAAAACCTGCACGATAGAGGAGATCTCGAGATTGTTGTGGTAACCTGAAGTGTATATTTGGAGCATAAAATATGATCTCACAGGAAGGGGCGACTTTTTTATTGTTTTAATTTAGTTTACCCAGCTGGTAACCATCCAAAAGTAAGGTCTACAACAGAGCAATGTCATTGGAATACCCAGATTTGCTGCATAAATCTCAACCGAATATCCACAAGCGCACAAAATACGACGTGCTCTGAAAGCAATTCTGCCTGTGAAAAGTGGGTTTTTGGAGACGGGGGCTGCGCTCGTTGTGCTCTACCTGCAGGGAAACATCCAAAATCCTTTTGTCTCAGACCAGCAATGTTTGAAGGTAGATGGCTACCTGAGTAGATGATACTGTATATAAATACTGGTTGCATTGGGACTGAGGCTGGAGGCTAAGGCATGGATCACGTCAACCTGCGGCTGGGATTGTGGAATGTTTTAATAGACTATCAACCCGATCCATAGACATAACTGGAACCTCTTGTGCCATAGTTAGAGTTGCCCCCCCACACACACACACCTATCATGTGTGTCTTCTTTTACTTGTTAAGGGTCCTTTACATGGGCCAAGAATCTTAAAGATAATTGTTAACGAGCGTTCATAGGAACGGCATAAATGTACCGCCGATTACATATAGTTAAGGAGATTCCTGCATGTAAATGTGCAGTCTCCTTAACTGAACACCTCCTTCCTGACAATCAACCGCTCAGTTACCCTGTGTGAATCCACAAAGACGTCTGTGTGGAAGATGTTTGTGACTACCGCTCTTTGTATTTATCATTAAAGGCTGGTTGCGCTGGTTGATAGGAGCTAGTCTATTGATTGCAAGTTAAGTGATTGTTTTCATATGCTGGATGAGATCTGTCTGTATATAATTTTTTGCACTGTTCTATAACTCTTTATTCACTTAGCCTTTGTTAGGCCTATTTTATTCCCTTATCTTAGAATTCACAGTAAACAATAAAACAATATAATACGTTTGACCTGTGAAAACATGGACTTTTGTAATATATACTTCCTGCAGTTTCCCTCTTTATGACTGTAGCCTCTCTGTAAATGCACATAAACCTCCTTACCCCCCAAATCCTCATAATATCATACAATAACTGTAAGATGGGGGGAGAAGGGGTTGTAGCTGTATTCTGACTCTGAGACTGCATGCTGTAAGAGGGGAGAGAGAAATGAAGTAGGGAGACAATCCCTTTAAGGTGGTGTGTTAAGGTGAGTTTTATTGGTCACCCCTTCTATAAGTTATAAGAAGATCCTCCTTCTCCTTTTGTTCTCATATCTGATGCACCTGTGACTTGTAGATAGAAGGGCAAAAGAAGGAGGATTTGGGAAAACAGATACAAAATAGGGGGCATGATGAGTAATGGGCTGGGAGGCTTCATAAAAAATGTACTCCCTGTAAACCTCTATCTGTACCTTCACTGGTCAGATCAGTGGTTCCAGGATACTGATGCTACCTCCACTCACAGAACACATGTAACCAATGCTGCTTACCATTCAGTGCACTGGCTCCTCCTCCTCTCATTCTATTGGTTCTTCACAGAGTGCAATGAGAATTGCTGATTGGATGTGTCGGGAGGCCAGCCTCCGAGGAGCTACTTCTTTCTTAAAGTAACAGCTCTTCTTCATTCTGCATCCAGCCAGTGATGAAACATGGTCCAAGTATAGATGTAGGTACAAGGCATGCATCTGCATAGTCATCCTAGGATCCAGGGTACAAGCCCCAGATGTTTTCCCTGCAGTTGTATTAAAACTTATAACAAAGCAGTACTCAGCTATATCCCTTAGTCTTGTGGACTATGACTAGGCAGTGTGAATGCTTGACTACTGCTGCATTAAAATGAGGGACACAGGACTCCATTGCATTGTGAGGACCCCAGCAATCAGATATCCCTCCCATCCCCCACCTTTGAACAGGTTAACAGGTTGTCATTCTGGGACACAGAGTAGCTATTTCCGAGTAACAGTGCCCCACCTGTCCGAAGGTTGTGTCTGGTATTACAGCTCTGTTTTAATACTAGGTAAGTGGTTTATCTGCTGTACTACAAACAAACTGTACATAGGAGTGGCACTGTTTCTAGAGGTAAGCCCCCTTGAAGGATCCCTTTAACTATCTAACAATTTGATGTGTCATGATCCAGTAATAGACAAGCATGTGCTGCATGCTACGTCTGTACTCTAATACTGACCCCTATGTACATCTATACAATGGGTCCACTTCCTGCTCATCATTAGAATAGTTGTGATTTAATAATCAATTTTTTTAAATTTACTGTAATTTTTGATATGAAAATAGAGAAGCGCGGGGTGAGCCAACCCCGTCATATCCGTCTTGTAAATATACACCATAATCAATAGGAGGATCCAGAAACATTATTCTGCCGGTGATACGATCAAGGACATTACTGGAATGCAATCATATCAGTGGCATCGAGGCTCGGTTCTGGTTATTATTCCAGGGCTGTTGATATGCTGTCCGGGTGCCTGTCTTTAATTATTAAGAGGCAGCCTACAACGCTCGCGCTATAATTCAGTTTCAAGTGGATCTTGTGATTATTGGTTTAATGGAAGGTCAGCGGAACAGAATAATTCAGTCTAAAGAGAGATTCAATATACAGTGGAAGATTAATAGAAAGATGGGCTGAGCTCAGGAGCGGCTCCATCATTTGTACGGAGACAGATTGTGAAGAAAGGAGGCTATAAGGGACCCGGGCCAAAAGGAAATCCAATCAGAAGAAGACTGCATTAAAAACTGTAAAACAATAACTGTATTCATACTTAACAGGACAGAGGAGCTAAGCCCACCATGCCAAAAAGATGTCAAGCAAAACCTGTACCTCGGCTCTCTCTCTAACTATCATGTGCCATTTCCATCAATGGTGTTAAATGGGGAAATGGGACAATTATGCAAACCCTGCAAAACATATACTTATCATATACCGCTAGAAAATCACCTGTCACTGCTTGCTTAATGCATTCTGCTATACTAATGCTCTTATGTACAAGAATATAACTACTATAATACTGCTACTATGTACAAGAATATAACTACTATAATACTGCTCCTATGTACAAGAATATAACTACTATAATACTGCTCCTATGTACAAGAATATAACTACTATAATACTGCTCCTATGTACAAGAATATAACTACTATAATACTGCCTCCTATGTACAAGAATATAACTACTATAATACTGCTCCTATGTACAAGAATATAACTACTATAATACTGCTCTTATGTACAAGAATAGAACTACTATAATCTGCTCCTATGTTACAAGAATAATAACCCTATTACATATAATACTAACGTTCCCTATGTACAAAGAACTATAACTACTATAATACTACCTCCCTATGCTACGAAGAATATAAACTACTATAAACGTACTCCTATGTACCAAGAAATATAACTACTATAAATACTGCTCCTATTTAACAAGTATATAACTACTATAATACTGGGCCTCCTATGTACAAGAACCTGTAACTACTATAATACTGCCTCCTATGTACAAGATGTAACTACTATAATACTGCTTCCTATGTACAGAATGTAACTACTATAATACTTCTCCTATGTACAACGAATATAACTACTATAACTACTGCTCCTATGTACAAGTATCATAACTACTATAATACTGCCTCCTATGTACAAGAAATATAACCACTATAATACTGGGCTTCTTATAGTACAGAATATAAACTACTATATACTGCTCCTATGTACAGGAATATAAACTACTATAATACTGCGGTCCTATGTACAAGAATATAACTACTAGAACACTACCTCCTATGTACAAGAATATAACTACTATAATACTGCTCCTATGTACAAGAATATAACTACTATAATACTGCTTCTATGTACAAGAATATAACTACTATAATACTGCTCCTATGTTACAAGAATATAAACTACTATAATACTGCTCCTATGTACAAGATATAACTACTATAATACTGCTCCTTGTACAAGAATATAACTACTATAATACTGCTCCTATGTACAAGAATATAACTACTATAATACTGCTCTATGTACAAGAATATAACTACTATAATACTGCTCCTATGTAAAGGAATATAACTACTATAATACTGCTCCTATGTAGAAGAATATAACTACTATAATACTGCCTCCTATGTACAAGAATATAACTACTATAATACTGCTCCTATGTACAAGAATATAACTACTATAATTACTGCTCCTATGTACAAGAATATAACTACTATAATACTGCTCCTATGTACAAGAATATAACTACTATAATACTGCTCCTATGTACAAGAATATAACTACTATAATACTGCTCCTATATACAAGAATATAACTACTATAATACTGCTCCTATGTACAAGAATATAACTACTATAATACTGGACTTCCTATGTACAAGAATATAACTACTATAATACTGCTCCTATGTACAAGAATATAACTACTATAATACTGCTCCTATATACAAGAATATAACTACTATAATACTGCTCCTATGTACAAGAATATAACTACTATAATACTGCTCCTATGTACAAGAATATAACTACTATAATACTACCTCCTATTACAACAATGTTAATGATGGAGTCCCTGGAAGTTTAATTTCTCCTCCTCTTTCTCCTCTTCTCCCTCTCATATTGAAGTGACTGGTGTTATGACTTTGTATAGGATTTACCTTAGCGTGCGGTATATTGGTGTTTATTTGGTCTCTGCAGTCCTGGTTAGATATTTTATAACTTGTTGACATTTACTCAGCCTACTCTTTAACATATGATATTTTCCTCCTGGCTGTAGATGCAGCAGATTGGCATTGGACACTGTTATTAAATCTATAAAAAAAGACTTCTGCCTGCCAGCTTTTCCTGTTCTGCATATATTCGTTATGACAGTGTGTTGTTTGTTTGTTTTTTGACATTTTGAAAGTTTATGAGACATTTTAGGTAAAAAAATGTATATATTCTTGATGTAGCTCAGACTTGGCAGCCATGCATAGCGTATTTGGCACTTGCGTCCCCGGCGCTGCCACCTGTGCTGGCTTCATTGCTAGACGAAGGTATTAACTCTGTGGACTTGTCTATATTCATTAACGGTCCTGCTGTGAAAGCAATTGCTATAAACCTCACCTCTAAAATGTTCCTCTTGACAGATAATAAGGGATGGGCTCGTGCGCAGAGAATTAGCGGACTCTGCATACAACCTATTGTGAGGTCTCAAATACAATCTTCTTAATTTTATAACTCACAGCAAAGTTTTGGAGGGCCTCAGATCATCCCGGTGTCAACAGTATGGCAGCATTATTTATACGTTTAATGGCATGGTTATTAGATTACATTGGTATATACATGTACAAGAATATAACTACTATAATATTGCTCCCTATGTACAAGAATATAAGTACTATAATACTGCTCATATGTACAAGAATATAACTACTATAATACTGCTCCCTATGTACAAGAATATAACTACTATGATACTGCCTCCTATGTACAAAAATATAACTACTATAATACTGCTCATATGTACATGAATATAACTACTATAATACTGCTCCTATGTACAGGAATATAACTACTATAATACTGCTCTTATGTACAGGAATATAAGTACTATAATACTGCCTCCTATGTACAAGAATATAACTACTATAATACTGCTCCTATGTACAAGAATATAACTACTATAATACTGCTCCTATGTACAAGAATATAACTACTATAATACTGCCTCCTATGTACAAGAATATAACTACTATAATACTGCTCCTATGTAAAAGAATATAACTACTATAATACTGCTCCTATGTACAAGATATATAACTACTATAATACTGCTCCTATGTACAAGAATATAAACTACTATAATACTGCTCCTATGTACAAGAATATAACTACTATAATACTGCTCCCTATGTACAAGAATATAACTACTATAATACTGCTCATATGTACAAGAATATAACTACTATAATACTGTGCTATACTCCTATGTACAAGAATATAACTACTATAATACTGCTCCTATGTACAAGAATATAACTACTATAATACTGCTCCTATGTACAAGAAATATAACTACTATAATACTGCTCCTATGTACAAGAATATAACTACTATAATACTGCTCCTATGTACAAGAATATAACTACTATAATACTGCTCCTATGTACAAGAATATAACTACTATAATACTGCCTCCTATGTACAAGAATATAACTACTATAATACTGCTCCTATGTACAAGAATATAACTACTATAAATACTGCTCCTATGTACAAGAATATAACTACTATAATACTGCTCCTATGTACAAGAATATAACTACTATAATACTGCTCCTATGTACAAGAATATAACTACTATAATACTGCCTCCTATGTACAAGAATATAAGTACTATAATACTGCTCCTATGTACAAGAATATAACTACTATAATACTGCTCCCTATGTACAAGAATATAACTACTATAATACTGCTCCTATGTACAAGAATATAACTACTATAATACTGCTCCCTATGTACAAGAATATAACTACTATAATACTGCTCCTATGTACAAGAATATAACTACTATAATACTGCTCCTATGTACAAGAAATATAACTACTATAATACTGCTCCTATGTACAAGAATATAACTACTATAATACTGCTCCTATGTTACAAGAATATAACTACTATAATACTGCTCCTATGTACAAGAATATAACTACTATAATACTGCTCCTATGTACAAGAATATAACTACTATAATACTGCCTCCTATGTACAAGAATATAACTACTATAATACTGCTCCTATGTAAAAGAATATAACTACTATAATACTGCTCCTATGTACAAGAATATAACTACTATAATACTGCTCCTATGTACAAGAATATAAACTACTATAATACTGCCTCCTATGTACAAGTATATAACTACTATAATACTGCCTCCTATGTACAAGAATATAACTACTATAATACTGCTCCTATGTACAGGAATATAACTACTATAATAATGCCTCATATGTACAGGAATATAACTACTATAATAGTGCCTCCTATGTACAAGAATATAACTACTATAATACTGCTCCCTATATACAAGAATATAACTACTATAATACTGCCTCCTATGTACAAGAATATAACTACTATAATACTGCTCCTATGTACAAGAATATAGCTACTATAATACTGCCACCTATGTACAAGAATATAACTACTATAATACTGCTCCTATGTACAAGAATATAACTACTATAATACTGCTCCTATGTACAAGAATATAACTACTATAATACTGCTCCTATGTACAAGAATATAACTACTATAATACTGCTCCTATGAACAAGAATATAACTACTATAATACTGCTCTTATATAGAAGAACATAACTACTATAATACTGTCTCCTATATACAAGAATGTAACTATTATAATACCGTTCCTATGAACAGTGAGGTCTCCAATACAATTTTCTTACTTTTATAACTCACAGTAAAGTTTTGGAGAGCCTCAGACTATTCTGATGTCAATGCTATGCAGCATTATTTATACATTTAATAGCATTTTTATTAGATTACATTGGTATATACAGTATTACTTGGTACATTAGTATTATTTGAGCACTATATGGCAGTATTTACATTGTGAGGCACTGCTATTTAGCTATGATATGCTGTTTTTCCAGTGTATGGTAACATAGGCACAGCAGAGCATTGGTCAATGTTAAATGTATGGAAGTAAAAAAGAATTTAGTCATCTGGCACTGTTATACGGTATGTCACTGATAATTAGCTGATTGCTATGGCTACTTTTAAACTGTATGACAGTAAACACAGAGAGCGCACGCCAAATGGACAGACTGCATATCTCCATAACCATCCAATTTAAAGGGATTTCTCAGGTCCCATATTTTGCCCCCTTTTGCATACTTTATGTCAGCACTTTCATTTCCCTGTTCTTGGCATCACTGCATCCTGGCAGGATGTTTACATACTGAACTTCCATAGAGCTTGCTCCACCTTGCAGTCATGGAATGGGTAGGGAATGTGGCTACTGCCTGGAGGTGCAGGGGGTGTCGCTAATGCAAAAGAAGCAGTGTGGGAGATGAACAAGTCATTTGAAAAGATTACAGAGCAAAGCATTCTGGTATTGGTTTCCGAACTCAGCAGTAAGCTGATGAAAACAGGAAGTTCTGCATGTAAACATCCTGCCAAGATGCAGTGAAACCAGGAAGCTGTTGAAAACAGGAAGTTCTGCATGTAAACATCCTGCCGGGATGCAGTAATATCAGGAAACTGATGAATATAGGAAGTTCTGCATGTAAACATCCTGCCAGGATGCAGTGATGCCGAGAACAGGAAAGGAAAGGGCTGTCATAAAGACCAGGTGCATGGGGCAAATTTTTATATTGTTTGGGGTACTTTAGACAGGTAATTAAAATTTTTTATGGGACCAGAGGACCCCTTTAAAAGGGGCTGTCTTATTATTACAGAATAAGGGGATGTGCCAAATTGGTAGGGATCCACTGGTAATCATGAAAATCGGACCCAACTTTCTGTGTTTGAATGTAGCGGGGATCACACATGCAAGCTGTCACTCCATTCCATTCTATGGGACCACTGGACTGTCTTAGAGGGGTGAATGGGTGACCACTAGAGATGAGCGAGTAGTGTTCGATCGAGCTGGTATTCGATCGAATACTACGCTATTTGGCGTACTCGATTTCGTTCGAGTATAACGGCGATGGCGCACTTAGAATTCGTTTCCCCTCCCACCTTCCCTGGCGCTCTTTTTCCACCAATCACCATGCAGGGGGGGTATGACAGGCACGCTGAGCACGCTGGCAGCGCGAAAACGGCGTCTACATGCATTGGCTGGAAAAACCATGTGACCTCGAATATTAAAAAGTCAGCTCTTCCTGCTCGTACGCATATGCTGCGTGAACTTAGTCAGGGACAGAGGCTGGAGAAGGGAGAGACAGGTTTTAGCTGTTGGACAGGCAGGAGCATGATTAAAAGCCCTTATCAGGGCTACTATAGTGCAGTGCAGTGATAGCTTTACTACAATATAGACTTTACAGAGAACGGCTGCTGTATTCAGGGATAGCTGCTGGAGTAGGGACAGACAGAGGCATTAGTGGTGTATTAGGTGCTCTGCTACATACCAAACTATATTTGGCACTACTGCTGTGTACCTTGAACTATAAAATATATAGGCCTTATAATTGGCAACTGTACTGTGCGTTCTCTTGCAAAATAATTTCACGGCTGTGAAGGCAAAATATTGTAACCAAAAAAAAAAAAAAATGCGGAGGGGGGCTAGCGGAATAGGACAAGGACGGGGGCGCGGAAATGCTGTTGGGGGCCTTGTTGAAGCCAGTGGGGATACTACAATGCGTGCTGGTGAGGGTCAGCCAGGATCCCGCTCATCCAGAATCCCTGCCTTTATGGGACAGTTAAGCAGGGGGCGGGTTACACCGCTGTTGAGGCCTGAGCAGGTTGAACAGGTGGTGCAATGGATAGCTGATAGCGCTTCCACACAGTTGTCCACCAGCCAGTCATCCACACAGTCTCACTCTGACCCTCCTTCCTCCACACCTGGCCAACAGAGTCATCCCACCATTGACCCCTCCCAGGAGCTCTTTTCGGGTCCTTTTTCAGATGTGCCGGAAGAATCCCAGGAGCTAGCAGAGGAATTTGTTTGTAGTGATGCCCAAACAACTTGAGTTTTCGCCATCTCCTGCTGATGTGGACCCTGAGCCAGCATCTGTTATCATGAGCGATGATGATGATGATGAGACGCAGTTGCCATCAAGGGAGGCTGTTGGAATGTCCAGTGGGCAGGAGGAGGAGCAGAGTGAGGAAGTTGAGGTGGTGGATGACGAAATGACCGACCCCACTTGGCCAGGGGTGATGTCCAGCGAGGAAAGCAGTGGAGAGGTGGTGGCCGGCGCAGCACCGAAAAAGGCAGCAAGAGGCAGAGGGATGTCCAGAGGCAGAGGGATGTCCACAGGCAGAGGGATGTCCACAGGCAGAGGGATGTCCAGAGGCAGAGGACAGTCCAGACAGAGAAGTGAGGCCACAGCCAGCAGGGCCGAAGCTGTTCCCGGCAGCGGGCAGTCGCGCGAAGCTCCCCCATCGAGGCCTCGTACTTCTGTGGTGTGGAGATTTTTTAATGTTTGCGCGGATGACAAACTGAGCGCGGTTTGCACACTCTGCCACTCAAAACTGAGTAGGGGCTCTGAGAAGAGCAATCTGACCACCTCAGGCATGCGGCGTCACTTGGAAGTCAAGCACTGGGCTGAGTGGGAGAGAGCAAACGCAATACAACCTGCGCCCGGTCTTGCTGCCACTGCCTCTTCCCCTGTGTTGTGTGCTGCCACTGCGGTCCAGACCTCCAGCCAGGACACCTCCACATCTGCCTCTGCCTCGGCTACTTTGGGGCCTTCTCCTTCAGCCTCCCCTTCCCCCGCCTCTTCGCCTGCACCTTCACACTCCTCGTCCCAACAACTGTCCATCTCGCAAGGCGTTCGACCGCAGGCGGAAGTACGCCTCGAGTCACCCCCAAGTCCAAGCCTTAAACTGCCACATCTCCAAACTGCTGGCCCTGGAGATGTTGCCGTTTAGGCTTGTGGAGACGCAGGCCTTCCGCGACCTGATGGCGGCTGCCGCACCTCGCTATTCCGTCCCCAGCCGCCACTACTTTTTCCCGGAGTGCCGTCCCCGCCCTGCACCAGCACGTGTCGCGTAACATCAGGTGGGCCCTGAGGTACGCAGTCAGCGCAAAGGTCCACTTGACCACCGACTCGTGGACAAGCGCTTGCGGCCAGGGACGATACATCTCTTTGACGGCACACTGGGTGAATGTAGTGGAAGCGGGGACGGGGTCGCAAACAGAGACGGCCTACCTACCACCCCCGCCCAAGATTGCCAGCATGGGTTCTGATAAACCCCCCTCCTCCTCCTCCTCCTCCTCTGCCTTAACATCGCCCTCAGCCGCTAGCTGGAAGCGTTGCAGCACTGGCGCGGGGAGACGTCAGCAGGCGGTGCTTAAGCTCATCAGCTTGGGCGACAGGAAGCACAGCGCCCCAGAGGTGAGGGACGCCATATTGCAGCAGACGGGAGATGTGGCTGTCGCCGCTGCAGCTAGGACCAGGCATGGTCGTGTGCGATAACGGCCGTAACCTGGTGGCGGCTCTGGAGCTTGCCGAACTCAATCACGTACCATGCCTGGCCACGTTTTTAATCTGGTAGTCCAAAAATTTCTAAAGACTTACCCCAACCTGGCAGAGCTACTGGTGAAAGTGCGGCGCTTGTGCGCTCACTTTCGGAAGTCAACTGTAGCTGCTGCTAGCTTAAAAAACTCCAGCAACGCCTCCATTTGCCTGAACATCGGCTGTTGTGCGACCTGCCGACTCGCTGGAATTCCACCTATTCCATGTTGGCCAGGGTGTGTGAGCAGCAGAGAGCATTGATGGAGTACCAGATTATGAATCCACGCGTGCCTCAAACTCAGCTCCCTCAGTTTGCCAACCACGAGTGGCCATGGATGGCAGACATATGCGATGTACTGCGTATCTTTGAGGAGTCCACCAAGAAGGTCAGCAGCGAGGACGCTATAGTGAGCGTAACCATCCCGCTCCTATGCGTCCTTAAAGAATCACTCATCGCAATAAGGGAGAACGCATTGCACGCAGAGGAGACGGGGGTAGGAGGAGACGCAACGGAGCTACACAGTCAGACCACACTTTTGTCTGCTTCTCGGTGGCAGTTGCAGGAGGAGGAGGAGGATGAGGAGGAGGAGGACGACGTGGAGGTGGCTGTGGAAGAGGAGGAGGATGCTGGCGGCGAGGGTAGCAGTCAGGCTGTATGCGTCCCATTGGTTCAGCGCGGATGGGGCGGAGAGGAGGCGGAAGAGGAAGAGGAGGAAATGGCAAGTGATCCTTCTGGTGGGGCAGTGAGGTCATGCCTATTCAGAGTCTGGCACACATGGCTGACTTCATGCTGGGCTGCTTTTCCCGGGACACACGTGTTGTCCGGATAGTGGAGAACAAACTGTACTGGGTCTTCG
>ONZH01030308.1:0-268072 GCA_900303285.1 Rhinella marina | reverse complement strand
TAAAATGCTCGGGTGCTCGTTATTCGAGACGAATTTTTCCCGATACTCGGGTGCTCGTTTCGAGTAACGAACCCCATTGAAGTCAATGGGAGACTCGAGCATTTTTGCGGGGGACCAAAGCTCTTCACAGGGAAGTTTGCCTGAAAACCTGGAAACCTCAGAAAATGATGGAAACACCACGGAAATGGACAGGAAACAGCAGGGGCAGCATGCATGGATGCCTCTGAGGCTGCTTAATCCCACCATTACCCCAAATCCTCAGGCAACAGCCTGGTGGTTACCCTCATGGCAATTGTGCTCACCCAGACCAAGAAAGGCGAGGCACATGCCCATCACATGTTAGGGAAGCACCCAACTAGGTGCAACGAAGGTCCATCACCGCCTGCAGGTGACACCACTGCTCATGCTGGCACTGCAGCTGACATCAAGTTTAGTATCTGTTCTTATCAGTTGCTGTGCCTGCTGGTGGTATAGTGGTGAGCATAGGCTACTTCCCAAGCAGTTGATCTGGGTTCCATTCCCGTCTATCGCAGTAGGCAATTCAGAATCAGTACAATATCTAATAAGTCCCCTACCAGGGGTAAATTGTTTGGAGAGAGGGCCTGTAGGTGGGGGGGCAAGGAGGTTTCGGTGGAAGAGCCAGAGGAGTGCCCCCTGGGCTAGCGTGTGTGGTGGTGACAACAGCCGTAATGCATTTGAAATGCTCTAGCATCAGCCGGTGCAGTATCGATTCTTCTCAGTTTAATACCGTATACGTCCCCTATCTTGGGACCCTATATTTAATGGATATTTCGAACACGGAAAAGGGAAAAAGAGCTTGCTCTGGCCAGGGGAGTGTCTTTCCCACTGCAGCTAAGGGGACGTGTCCATGCTCTGCCTATCACAGGTCATGAGGCAGATAAAAGAAGAACAAAAACAAACATGAGTACAACTTCGGATACGTCCCCTATCCGGCTAAATTGTTTGTAGAGTGGGCCTGTAGGTGGGGGGGGGGTCAGGCTGGGGGGAAGGAGGTTTCGCTGGAAGAGCCAGAGGAGTGCCCCCTGGGCTAGCGTGTGTGGTGGTGACAACAGCCAGAATGGATTTTTGAAAAACTGTTGCATCAACCGGTACAGTCGTAAATTATGAACTTGATCAAGTGTAGCATGTGTTCTCTGTATTCTTCTCCGTTTAATACCGTATATGGCAGCTATCCGGAAAAATAGTTTGGAGAGAGAGAAAGATAGGAAAAAGACGTCAATTGTTTGGAGAGTGGGCCTGTAGGTGGGGGGGCAGGGTGGGGCAAGGAGGTTTCGCTGGAAGAGCCAGAGGAGAACCCCCTGGGCTAGCGTGTGTGGTGGTGACAACAGCCGATGGATTAGAATGACGACGCAGGACCCCAACTTAAAAATTTAGCATCAACCGGTACAGTCGTAAATTATGAGATTGATCAAGTGTGGCATGACTTTTTAGATGGAGATTGCATGTGGTCACGTACTCCCTGGAACCCCATAGTCACCCCTTCTCTGATGTGCTAGCCCAGAACATTCTCTGCCCCAATTCGCAAGACCTTTTGCTGTTTCCGTGTGCTGACAGTGTGGATTTACCAGTGTTGTCTGAGGAGGTGGTGGACAATGGCGAGACACAGGTGTCGGGGGGTGAGGTAGTTGTATGGGAAGCAAGTTACAGTGGGGACTCCTTGGGGGGGAATTTCTCATGATGGGACAGATTCAACTTGGGTGGATCAGGCACATTAACAGATGAATTTTTTGGGGGTTTATTTAACTTTTATTTAGCAAAAATAACCACAGAGATGTTTATTGGTTATCTTCTCTGCGCAGTCTGGCGTTGGGGTTCCTCACTTTGATGGCGAGCTGTGCCGCTCTCTCCACAATGGTCTGTGTGTTCTTAGATGGAGACTTTGTCGGCGATTTCAGTACAGAAGGACTTGTTGCTCATCCACAGAACCTCGTCCTCCTTGACATTGTGGACAAGGAATTTGCGGGTGGACCAGGAATTTGCGGAACCCTGTGAGCAGCATGTGTTTGGTCTTCTACTTGCTACCGTATCCAATGTTGGGCAATATAGATTCGCAAGTAATATTATTTTTTCCACACCTATCCCAAAAAATAAAAATGTATGCAGTATGCGCAAATAAAACTTAGAACTGGAATTGGAGAGAGGGCCTGTAGGTGGACCTCCGGAAAAATTGTTTGAATAGAGGGCCTGTAGGTGGACCTCTGGAAAAATTGTTTGAATAGAGGGCCTGTAGGTGGACCTCTGGAAAAATTGTTTGAATAGAGGGCCTGTAGGGGGCCCCTGGGGGACCTCTGGAAAAATTGTTTGAATAGAGGGCCTGTAGGTGGCCCTGGAATTTTGATAGGGCCTGTAGGGGCCCTCCGGAAAAATTGTTTGAAGAGAGGGCCTGTAGGGTGAACCTCTGGAAAAATTGTTTGAATAGAGGGCCTGTAGGTGGACCTCTGGAAAAATTGTTGGAATAGAGGGCCTGTAGGTGGACCTCTGGAAAATTGTTGGAAATAGAGGGCCTGTAGGTGGACCTCTGGAAAAAATTTGTTTGAATAGAGGGCCTGTAGGTGGACCTCTGGAAAAATTGTTGGAATAGAGGGCCTGTAGGTGGACCTCTGGAAAAAATTGTTGGAATAGAGGGCCTGTAGGGGGGCCCTCCTGAAAAATTGTTTGAAGAGAGGGCCTGTAGGGGGCCCTCCTGAAAAATTGTGCTAAAAGAGTGCCAGTTGGACCTCTAAAAAATGGCGTTTTTTGGGTCAGCATTAGGCAAAGACGATATGGAGGAGGAGGAGGAGTAGGAGGAGGAGTAGAGAGGAGGAATCGGATACATAAGTTATTTAAATCTTTAGCTGCTTTCCCCCGGAGGAGATTTGAATTCCGGTGAAATCCAGGCTTTGTTCATTTTAATAAGCGTCAGCCTGTCAGCGCTGTCAGTTGACAGGCGTGTACGCTTATCGGTGATGACGCCACCAGCTGCACTGAATACCCGCTCTGACAGAACGCTAGCGGCAGGGCAGGCCAGCACCTCCAAGGCGTACAGCGCCAGTTCAGGCCACGTGTCCAGCTTTGAAACCCAGTAGTTGTATGGAGCAGAGTGATCGGTCCGGACGTTGGAATGGTCAGCTAGGTACTCCCTCACCATCTTTCTGTACAGCTCCCCCCTACTTTGCCTAGACTGGGGACAGGTGACAGTGTCTTGCTGGGGTGACATAAAACTGGCAAAGGCCTTGGAGAGCGTTCCCCTGCCAGTGCTGGACAAGCTGCCTGCTCGCCTCCTCTCCCCCGCTACTTGGCCCACAGAACCATGCCCTCTGCAGCTAGCGGCGTCAGATGGGAAGAATTGTTTCAGCTTGTGCACCAGGGCCTGTTGATACCTATTCACTCTCATACTCCTTTCCTCTGCAGGGATGAGAGTTGAAAGGTTCTGCTTGTACCGTGGGTCCAGGAGAGTGAACACCCAGTAATCGGTGTTTGAAAAAATTCTTCTAACGCGAGGGTCACGGGATAGGCAGCCTAACATGAAGTCTGCCATGTGCGCCAGAGTCCCAACACGCAAGAATTCCCTCTCCTCACTGACCTGACTCTCCATTTCCTCCTCCTCCTCCTCCAAGTCCTCCTCTTCAGCCCATACACGCTCAAGAGTTAAGGACCTAGCACTGGTACCCTCTACTATCTCGCCGACATTCTCCTCCTCTTCCTCCTCATCCTCATCCCCCTCCTCCGATACGCGCTGAGAAACAGACCGGAGGGTGCTCTGGCTATCAAGCGACGTATCTTCCTCCACCGTCTCTTGTGACAAGCGCAAAGCATCCGACTTGATGCTGAGCAGTGATTTTTTCAACAGGCAAAGCAGCGGGATGGTGAGGCTGATAATGGCGGCATCGCCGCTGACCATCAGTGTTGACTCCTCAAAGTTGCTCAACACCTGGCAGATATCAGACATCCACGTCCACTCCTCATTGTAGACTTGAGGAATCTGAGAGACCTGACTACCAGTTCTGGTGGAAGATGACATCTGGCAGTCTACAATCGCTCTGCGCTGCTGGTAAACTCTGGATAACATGTTTAATGTGGAATTCCATCTCGTGGGCATGTCGCACAACAGTCGGTGAGCGGGCAGTTGTAGGCGGCGCTGCGCTGCCCTGAGAGTGGCAGCATCTGTGCTAGACTTGCGGAAATGTGCACAGATGCAGCGCACCTTGGTGAGCAAATCAGACAGATTGGGGTATGTCTTGAGGAACCGCTGAACTATAATATTGAACACGTGGGCCAGGCATGGCACATGTGTCAGTCTGCCGAGTTGCAGAGCCGCCACCAGGTTACGCCCGTTGTCACACACAACCATGCCTGGCTTGAGGTTCAGAGGTGCCAGCCACACATCGGTCTGCGCCGTGATGCCCTGTAACAGCTCTTGGGCGGTGTGCCTTTTGTCACCTAAGCTCAGCAGTTTGAGCACCGCCTGCTGGCGCTTACCCACGGCACTGCTGCTGCGCCTAGAGCTACCGACTGAAGGCGCCGTGCCCACGGATGGTAATTCGGTGGAGGAGGAGGGGTCGGAGGAGGAGGAGGCATAGTACGTCTGAGAGACCGTGACCGAGGTAGGCCCCGCAATCCTCGGTGTGGGCAGTACATGAGCGGCCCCAGGGTCATTCTCGGTCCCAGCCTCCACCAAGTTAACCCAATGTGCCGTCAGTGAGATGTAGTGTCCCTGCCCGGCAGCACTTGTCCACGTGTCCGTGGTTAGGTGGACCTTCTCAGAAACAGCGTTGGTCAGGGCACGGATGATGTTCTGTGACACGTGCTGGTGTAGGGCTGGGACGGCACATCGGGAAAAATAGTGGCGGCTGGGGACGGAATACCGAGGGGCAGCCACCGCCATGAGATTTCGAAAGGCCTCGGTCTCTACCAGCCTATAGGGCAGCATCTCCAGGCTAAGCAATTTGGAGATGTGGACGTTGAGGGCTTGGGCATGTGGGTGGGTGGAACTGTATTTCCTCTTGCGCTCCAGCGTCTGCTGTAAAGACAGCTGAACGCTGCGCTGGGACACGTTGGTGGACGCTGTGGAGGATCGTGGAGGCGAAGGTGTGGTTTTCCGGCGGGAGGCGCTCGTGCCGGGGTCCTGGGCAGGGGGTTGACTAGCAGAGGCAGCGAGTGACGCGGGGGGTTGACTAGCAGAGGCAGCGAGTGACACAGGGGAAGGAGCAGTGGTGTGACCCGCAGGAGGTGGTGAACGGCCTTGGTTCCATTGAGTGGGGTGTTTAGCACTCATATGCCTGCGCATGCTGGTGGTGGTTAGGCTAGTAGTGGTGGCACCCCTGCTGATCCTGGTGTGGCACAGGTTGCACACCACAGTCCGTCGGTCATCCTCACTTTCTTTAAAGAACCTCCAGACTTGCGAACATCTAGGCCTCGCCACGGGAGCTTCACTACGTGGAACAGTTGCTGCTGATGCACCAGCTCTGGCCCTGCTTCTCCCTCTGGCCACACCACTGCCTCTTACAACCTGTTCTGGTGCAGCACTCGCCTCCGCCTCAGAAGCACTGTCTTCACTCGGCATATCAACCCAGCTTGGGTCAGTCACCTCGTCATCCTCCGATTCCTCAGTCTGCTCCCCCTGGGAATTCCTCCCCTAACAACAACTTCACCACTGTCTGACAACCGTGTCTCCTCATCGTCCGACACCTCTTTACAAACTTCTTCCACTAAGTCAACATTGTCATCATCATCATCATCACCCACAGACTGCGACAGTTGGAAAACTTGGGCATCGGGAACGAGGTCAGCAGCAACCTGAGAAGTGGTTTGTGACTCTGGGAAGGGTCCAGAAAACAGTTCCTCAGAGTATGCCGGATCGCATTCCAAATTTTCCTGGGAGGGGGCAGACTGGGGGGAAGGAGGTTGAGGTGGAGGAGCCAGAGGAGTGCTCCCTTGGGTAACGTGGGTGGACTGCGTGGAAGACTGACTGGTGGACAAATTACTTGAAGCATTGTCCGCAATCCACGAGATCAGCTGTTCGCACTGTCCTCTACCACATGTCCCTGTAAGTTGAGACATGAAGCTAGGGAGTGTAGCTCTGTGGAATTCCCCTGCTCCCTCATCAGCGGGTACTGTCTCACCCTGCCCAGGACCACGACCTCTGCCCCCTGCAGTAATTGAATGCCCACGCCCACGCCCTCGACCCTTAGCCCTGGAGTTCAACATTTTTTGTATATAGGTGTATGATAAAAAAAAAAAATATTAAGTCCGGTAGAATTAAGTGACGTACAGAAAGTGCCACCAGGACAGTATATACGGATGTGAGCGAATGTTTTGAACTGAGAAACAGAAAGGTTACACGCAGCTGAGTCAAATGGATTTGTATCACTGAGCTAAAACAACTGAAAAAATTATTTTTTTTTTATATTTTCTTTTTTTTGGGAACGTGACATGCAAGAACTATGGTAGGACTGACTGACACCCTGTTAACGGTGGCTATTTAGTCTGCGACCCAGAGAAATGTCGCACAGAGAGTTTTCTGGATCAAGCGGTAGATGATATTGGTAGCAAATGACTTGGTTGTATTGTGTGACGTACAGAAAGCGTCACCTGGACAGTATATACGGATGGGAGCGAATGTGCTGAACTGCGACACACAGAAAGGTTACACAAAGCTGAATAAAATGGATTTGTATCACTGAGCTAAAACAACTGAAAAAATTATTATTTTTTTTTTATATTTTCTTTTTTTGGGAACGTGACGTGCAGGAAATATGGTAGAACTGACTGACACCCTGTTAACGGTGGCTATTTAGTCTGCGACCCAGAGAAATGTCGCACAGAGAGTTTTCTGGATCAAGCGGTAGATGATATGGGTAGCAAATGACTTAGTTGTATTGTGTGATGTACAGAAAGTGTCACCTGGACAGTATATACGGATGGGAGCGAATGTGCTGAACTGTGACACACAGAAAGGTTACACAAAGCTGAGTAAAATGGATTTGTATCACTGAGCTAAAACAACTGAAAAAATTATTATTTTTTTTATATATTTTCTTTTTTTGGGAACGTGACGTGCAGGAAATATGGTAGAACTGACTGACACCCTGTTAACGGTGGCTATTTAGTCTGCGACCCAGAGAAATGTCGCACAGAGAGTTTTCTGGATCAAGCGGTAGATGATATTGGTAGCAAATGACTTGGTTGTATTGTGTGACGTACAGAAAGTGTCACCTGGACAGTATATACGGATGGGAGCTGTAGAAGGAAGTGCTGGTATGTATGTGGGGTGGAATTAATTGTGGGAAGTGTGCAGTGTAGTCGGTGTATAATATTGTATTGTTGTGCGGCTATATGTATATATATTTATGTACGCTAATATAAATATATATAGATATAGTCTAAATAATTAGACGGTAGACATTGTTTTGTAATAAAGTATTTTATTGTTTAAAATACAGTTTACATTGTCTTTGTAGTCGCCGCTATAGCTTAAGCGTGTAGGGAATAGAACAGTGTGGGAAATAAATAGGCGGAGCTAGCGTCAGCCGGGTACGCCTATTTATGCATATTAATTAATAATATTCAACAAAATATTATTAATTAATTAACCCTTTAACAGGAGCGAATGTGCTGAACTGTGACACACAGAAAGGTTACACGCAGCTGAGTCAAATGGATTTGTATCACTGAGCTAAAACAACTGAAAATATTATTTTTTTTTATATTTTCTTTTTTTGGGAACGTGACGTGCAGGAAATATGGTAGAACTGACTGACACCCTGTTAACGGTGGCTATTTAGTCTGCGACCCAGAGAAATGTCGCACAGAGAGTTTTCTGGATCAAGCGGTAGATGATATGGGTAGCAAATGACTTGGTTGTATTGTGTGACGTACAGAAAGTGTCAACTGGACAGTATATACGGATGGGAGCGAATGTGCTGAACTGTGACACACAGAAAGGTTACACAAAGCTGAGTAAAATGGATTTGTATCACTGAGCTAAAACAACTGAAAAAATTATTATTTTTTTTTTATATTTTCTTTTTTTGGGAACGTGACGTGCAGGAAATATGGTAGAACTGACTGACACCCTGTTAACGGTGGCTATTTAGTCTGCGACCCAGAGAAATGTCGCACAGAGAGTTTTCTGGATCAAGCGGTAGATGATATTGGTAGCAAATGACTTGGTTGTATTGTGTGACGTACAGAAAGTGTCACCTGGACAGTATATACGGATGGGAGCGAATGTGCTGAACTGTGACACACAGAAAGGTTACACAAAGCTGAGTAAAATGGATTTGTATCACTGAGCTAAAACAACTGAAAAAATATTTTTTTTTTATATTTGTTTTTTTATATTTTTTTACAATTTTTTTTTTGGGAACGTAACGTGCAGGAACTATGGTAGGACTGACTGACACCCTGTTAACGGTGGCTATTTAGTCTGCGACCCAGAGAAATGTCGCACAGAGAGTTTTCTGGATCAAGCGGTAGATGATATTGGTAGCAAATGACTTGGTTGTATTGTGTGACGTACAGAAAGTGTCACCTGGACAGTATATACGGATGGGAGCGAATGTGCTGAACTGTGACACACAGAAAGGTTACACAAAGCTGAGTAAAATGGATTTGTATCACTGATCTAAAAAAAGAGAAAAAATATTTTTTTTTTATATTTGTTTTTTTATATTTTTTTTACAATTTTGTTTTTTTGGGAACGTAACGTGCAGGAACTATGGTAGGACTGACTGACACCCTGTTAACGGTGGCTATTTAGTCTGCGACCCAGAGAAATGTCGCACAGAGAGTTTTCTGGATCAAGCTGTAGATGATATTGGTAGCAAATGACTTGGTTGTATTGTGTGACGTACAGAAAGTGTCACCTGGACAGTATATACGGATGTGAGCGAATGTTTTGAACTGAGAAACAGAAAGGTTACACGCAGCTGAGTCAAATGGATTTGTATCACTGAGCTAAAACAACTGAAAAAATTATTTTTTTTTTATATTTTCTTTTTTTTGGGAACGTGACGTGCAAGAACTATGGTAGGACTGACTGACACCCTTTTAACGGTGGCTATTTAGTCTGCGACCCAGAGAAATGTCGCACAGAGAGTTTTCTGGATCAAGCGGTAGATGATATTGGTAGCAAATGACTTGGTTTTATTGTGTGACGTATAGAAAGCGTCACCTGGACAGTATATACGGATGGGAGCGAATGTGCTGAACTGCGACACACAGAAAGGTTACACAAAGCTGAGTAAAACGGATTTGTATCACTGAGCTAAAACAACTGAAAAAAATATTATTTTTTTTTTATATTTTCTTTTTTTGGGAACGTGACGTGCAGGAAACATGGTAGAACTGACTGACACCCTGTTAACGGTGGCTATTTAGTCTGCGACCCAGAGAAATGTCGCACAGAGAGTTTTCTGGATCAAGCGGTAGATGATATTGGTAGCAAATGACTTGGTTGTATTGTGTGACGTACAGAAAGTGTCACCTGGACAGTATATACGGATGGGAGCGAATGTGCTGAACTGTGACACACAGAAAGGTTACACAAAGCTGAGTAAAATGGATTTGTATCACTGAGCTAAAACAACTGAAAAAATTATTATTTTTTTTTTATATTTTCTTTTTTTGGGAACGTGACGTGCAGGAAATATGGTAGAACTGACTGACACCCTGTTAACGGTGGCTATTTAGTCTGCGACCCAGAGAAATGTCGCACAGAGAGTTTTCTGGATCAAGCGGTAGATGATATGGGTAGCAAATGACTTGGTTGTATTGTGTGACGTACAGAAAGTGTCACCTGGACAGTATATACGGATGGGAGTGAATGTGCTGAACTGTGACACACAGAAAGGTTACACAAAGCTGAGTAAAATGGATTTGCATCACTGAGCTAAAACAATTGAAAAAATTATTATTATTTTTTTTATATTTTCTTTTTTTGGGAACGTGACGTGCAGGAAATATGGTAGAACTGACTGACACCCTGTTAACAGTGGCTATTTAGTCTGCGACCCAGAGAAATGTCGCACAGAGAGTTTTCTGGATCAAGCGGTAGATGATATTGGTAGCAAATGACTTGGTTGTATTGTGTGACGTACAGAAAGTGTCACCTGGACAGTATATACGGATGGGAGCGAATGTGCTGAACTGTGACACACAGAAAGGTTACACAAAGCTGAGTAAAATGGATTTGTATCACTGATCTAAAACAACTGAAAAAATATTTTTTTTTTATATTTGTTTTTTTATATTTTTTTTACAATTTTTTTTTTGGGAACGTAACGTGCAGGAACTATGGTAGGACTGACTGACACCCTGTTATCGGTGGCTATTTAGTCTGCGACCCAGAGAAATGTCGCACAGAGAGTTTTCTGGATCAAGCGGTAGATGATATTGGTAGCAAATGATTTGGTTGTATTGTGTGACGTACAGAAAGTGTCACCTGGACAGTATATACGGATGTGAGCGAATGTTTTGAACTGAGAAACAGAAAGGTTACACGCAGCTGAGTCAAATGGATTTGTATCACTGAGCTAAAACAACTGAAAAAAATATTTTTTTTTATATTTTCTTTTTTTTGGGAACGTGACGTGCAAGAACTATGGTAGGACTGACTGACACCCTGTTAACGGTGGCTATTTAGTCTGCAACCCAGAGAAATGTCGCACAGAGAGTTTTCTGGATCAAGCGGTAGATGATATTGGTAGCAAATGACTTGGTTGTATTGTGTGACGTACAGAAAGCGTCACCTGGACAGTATATACGGATGGGAGCGAATGTGCTGAACTGCGACACACAGAAAGGTTACACAAAGCTGAGTAAAATGGATTTGTATCACTGAGCTAAAACAACTGAAAAAATTATTATTTTTTTTTATATTTTCTTTTTTTGGGAACGTGACGTGCAGGAAATATGGTAGAACTGACTGACACCCTGTTAACGGTAGCTATTTAGTCTGCGACCTAGAGAAATGTCGCACAGAGAGTTTTCTGGATCAAGCGGTAGATGATATTGGTAGCAAATGACTTGGTTGTATTGTGTGACGTACAGAACAGTGGCGTAGCTACCAGGGGGGCAGGGGGGGCGACGGCTCCGGGCCCAGTGACTCAGGGGGGCCCAGAATCAGGCGAATACAAGTGAGCGCTTCCATTATGGAAGCGCTCACTTGTATTTAGGGACCCCCATCAGACCTCAGGGCTGATCTGAGGTCTGATGGGGGCACAATACGCTGATCTGAGGTCTGATAGGGGCACAGTAGGCTGATATGAGGTCTGATGGGGGCACAATACGCTGATCTGAGGTCTGATGGGGGCACAAAACGCTGATCTGAGGTCTGATGGGGGCACAATACTCTGATCTGAGGTCTGATGGGGGCACAATACGCTGATCTGAGGTCTGATGGGGGCACAATACGCTGAACTGAGGTCTGATGGGGGCACAATACGCTGATCTGAGGTCTGATGGGGGCACAATACGCTGATCTGAGGTCTGATGGAGGCACAGTAGGCTGATATAAGGTCTGATGGGGGCACAGTCTGC
Source organism: Rhinella marina (assembly GCA_900303285.1). Classification (NCBI taxonomy): domain Eukaryota; kingdom Metazoa; phylum Chordata; class Amphibia; order Anura; family Bufonidae; genus Rhinella; species Rhinella marina. Next base: position 256,531 of record ONZH01030308.1, on the reverse strand, counting down.
TGATCTGAGGTCTGATGGGGGCACAATACGCTGATCTGAGGTCTGATGGAGGCACAATACGCTGATCTGAGGTCTGATGGGAGCACATTAAGCTGATCTGAGGTCTGATGGGGGCACAATACGCTGATGTGAGGTCTGATGGGGGCACAGTAGGCTGATGTGAGGTCTGATGGGGGCACAGTAGGCTGATGTGAGGTCTGATGGGGGCACAATACGCTGATCTGAGATCTGATGGGGGCACAATACGCTGATCTGAGGTCTGATGGGGGCACAATACGCTGGTCTGAAGTCTGATGGGGCACAATAAGCTGGTCTGAGGTCTGATGGAGGCACAATACGCTGATCTGAGGTCTGATGGGGGCACAATACGCTGATCTGAGGTCTGGTGGGGGGCACAATACGCTGATCTGAGGTCTGATGGGGGCACAGTAGGCTGATGTGAGGTCTGATGGGGGCACAATACGCTGATCTGAGATCTGATGGGGGCACAATACGCTGATCTGAGGTCTGATGGGGGCACAATACGCTGGTCTGAGGTCTGATGGGGCACAATAAGCTGGTCTGAGGTCTGATGGAGGTACAATACGCTGATCTGAGGTCTGATGGGGGCACAATACGCTGATCTGAGGTCTGGTGGGGGGCACAATACGCTGATCTGAGGTCTGATGGGGGCACAGTAGGCTGATGTGAGGTCTGATGGGGGCACATTCTGCTGATCTGAGGTCTGATGGGTGCACAATATGCTGATCTGAGGTCTGATGGGGCACAATACGCTGATCTGAGGTCTGATGGGGGCACAGTAGGCTGATGTGAGGTCTGATGGGGGCACAGTAGGCTGATCCGAGGTCTGATGGGGGCACAATACGCTGATCTGAGATCTGATGGGGGCACAATACGCTGATCTGAGGTCTGATGGGGGCACAATACGCTGATCTGAGGTCTGATGGGGGCACATTCTGATGATCTGAGGTCTGATGGGGGCACATTCTGATGATCTGAGGTCTGATGGGGGCACAATACACTGATCTGAGGTCTGATGGGGGCACAATACGCTGATCTGAGATCTGATGGGGGCACAATACGCTGATGTGAGGTCTGATGGGGGCACATTCTGATGATCTGAGGTCTGATGGGGGCAGGGGACTGTTAGTTTAGTGATGTAAAAACTGGGGACAGGTTTCCTTTAACATAGGAGTCCCGTTGTTTTTTAATCCTATTACTCCTATATTTTACTGCATTATATGGTAGTGTATTTACAGTAGGGTAGGTAGAAAGTCTATTGTACTGTACTTAACAGCATAGATGATCTAGCAGTTTATATAGTCATCTTTCTAATACAATATTATAACCACAACTAGTAGTATGTGCCTGTGAAGTTGGAAACGTGCGTTTGGGAAGCCAAGTGGGGGGCCCACTCAAGTATGTTTCGCCCCCCCTGTGCTGAACCTCTAGCTACGCCTCTGGTACAGAAAGTGTCACCTGGACAGTATATACGGATGGGAGCGAATGTGCTGAACTGTGACACACAGAAAGGTTACACAAAGCTGAGTAAAATGGATTTGTATCACTGAGCTAAAACAACTGAAAAATTTTTATTTTTTTTTTTATATTTTCTTTTTTTGGGAACGTGACGTGCAGGAAATATGGTAGAACTGACTGACACCCTGTTAACGGTGGCTATTTAGTCTGCGACCCAGAGAAATGTCGCACAGAGAGTTTTCTGGATCAAGCGGTAGATGATATTGGTAGCAAATGACTTGGTTGTATTGTGTGACGTACAGAAAGTGTCACCTGGACAGTATATACGGATGGGAGCGAATGTGCTGAACTGTGACACACAGAAAGGTTACACAAAGCTGAGTAAAATGGATTTGTATCACTGAGCTAAAACAACTAAACTAATAATTTTTTTTTTTTATATTTTGTTTTTTTGGGAACGTGACGTGCAGGAAATATGGTAGAACTGACTGACACCCTCTTAACGGTGGCTATTTAGTCTGCGACCCAGACAAATGTCACACAGAGAATTTTCTGGATCAAGTGGTAGATGATATTGGTAGCAAATGACTTGGTTGTATTGTGTGACGTACAGAAAGTGTCACCTGGACAGTATATATGGATTGGAGTGAGTCAGTGCTGAACTGTGACACACAGAATGGTTCCACAGTGCTGTGTGCAATGGATTTGTATCACTGAGATAGAAAAAAAAAAAACAGGGTTAGATATGGCGATAGCTGCACTACTAGTGCCAGCCAGCCAAGTGACAAAAAAAAAATAAATAAAATGTCTTCTAGCCCTTAGAAGGGCTGTTGGGTTCTTTGTGGGTTATTCCTGCCTAACAGAGAACTAAATGCAGGCCCTAACACTCTCCCTGAAAGGCAGCAGCTCTATCCCTAACGACATCCAGACGGCATCTGAGCCGAGCGCCGCGGCCAGTCGGTAGTATATTCCAGGGTCACCTGATCAGGCCAGCCAACCCCTGCTATCGACATGTAAGGGCCCCACGTGATGCTGGGTGTACTGTAGAGTCTCCTGGCTTGTGATTGGCTGTGTTTTTAGGCGCCAGAAAAGCACGATGCGGAAGTTGCCATTTCCTCGAGTATGGCGAGATACTCGTCCGAGCTGCGAGTACTTACGAGTACCCTAATACTCGAACGAGTACCAAGCTCGGACGAGTATGCTCGCTCATCTCTAGTCAACACACTTTACTAAACTCAAGTTACTAAAACTATTTTACAGTTTATACATACAGACATCACAGTAGAGTAGCAGATTTGTACCCTCAGATATTTTGATGAACTGATAATAGTAACAAAGGAAAAAGACAGGTATAAAAATCCCTGGTTTTACAGTGAAACAATATGCAAAGTTTGAACATACAAAAAAAACCAAAAAAAGAAAAAATGTTGCTCACCACATTATGTTGTAAACGCATGTCCATAGGAAGTTTCTATACTCGATGTCCAGGAAATACTGATTTGGCAACAGGTTCGATATTTTCCAAAAAATAAAAAAAAAGTTGTGCGTACTAGTTTTCTTACAGTAGGAAAACATATAGCAAGTTTGTACCGTACTCACCCTTACAATTTCCCTTCCACCAGTGTCAGTGTTTTCACCAAACTTTGACAGGAAAGGGTTAAAACTAATGAGGTTACCAATCCCAATAGCAGCTGTAAGGTTTGGAATTTTCAATGCTGTCATTTGCATCTTAGGTTGGCTGTACATGGTGCATTCCGGCTATGGTATCCAGATGTGGATTACTACTAATTGCCACATTTAGAGGGAAAAGTAGACACGATGACATGGAATCAATAGTCATGTGTCATGGCAACAATTAGTCATTATAGTCAAGTCAGAATCAGTGATTTCAAAAGGATGAAAATTACAAAAGGTACAAAAAGCACAGGGTTTAGAAATAGAAAGTAAATGTCAATTTCCAATCATCATTACAAAATACTACAGTACTACATATACTATTTGTAATATTTGGAAGATTTGGTACATTATAAAGCTTGATCCAATCATAGGCACTTTATTATCCAAAAATGATACCAAGCAGGGCTTAGGATATAAGAGACAGTATTGTTTGCAGCTATGTAAAACCATATAAAAAGCATAATAAATCTAACATGCTAGCACCATCGCAAAACCAAATATAAAAAATTAAGTCCAATAGCTGAAAGGAAGAATATAATGCACATGTACTCTAGAACATTTCTCCATTTGTTACACTAGTTGGGAAAAATACTCACTGGAATGTCCTTGTGGATGACAATATGTAGGTAGGACAGAACACTGTTATAATATTCAAGGGGAGAATTAAATAATAGTAAAAAAAAATCCAAGGGGCACTGCTCACATGAAGGCTCAGTCAGTCCCAACAGCTTCCAGGTAGTGTGCTGGGAATGGCACATGGTGTAGACTCCCTATACTGTGGCCGTGAGGATCCTTATGGCCAGCCTGACAAAGTTTGGCGAGTCCTGGGGTGTAGATGACCCATTATAATACCCTGTACTGTGCCACCTAAACTGTATTATGCTGCCTTATACCCTGCACTATCCTCTCATACTCTATACTGTGCCTCCTAAAGTTTACTGTGTATAGAACAGGACATAGTACAGTTTATGACTAGAAGCACAGTATAGGGTATAAGAGGCAACTGTACAGTGTATAATACGGGGGCACCCATAGCACACTGTACTATACCCTCTATCCTCTGCTATGCCCCCTGTACAGTGTTTTAAACCCTATACTCTGCCCCTAAACATATACTGTGCTGTACACACTTATTATACTCGGTACTGTGCCCCTAGTGATATACTGTACTCTGCCTCTAATTCTATTCTGTGCTATTCCCCTTTATACCCTTTACCCCCTTATCCTACCCTGTGCTGTGCCCCTATATGATACCCTGCATTGTTCCCCCTTATACCCTGTAATCCAGTCACTGTATGACAGTGTTATCCAGTCACTGTATGGTGGGGTCATCCTGTCACTGCATGGTGGTGTTGTCTAGTCACTGTATTGTGCTGTTTTCCAGGTACTATATGGTGGTGTTAATCAATCACAGTATCAAGCTATTATCCAGTATGGCAATATTATTTAGCATCTGTAAATGGTTAAAATGTAGTCACTAAATGTATTATTGGGAGGTAAGGCTAAGCTATGTGCAGTATATAGATTCCAGTATATTATACTGTAGTTTGCACAATAATGAGCCTTGGGGAACACAGTCAACACCACTGATCACCAGGACCAGGCTGTGCGATCGGTAACAGGGAGATGTGATTACGTTTAATAATTGTGCAAGCAATAATTATTTCTACAGCATCACCACTGATGTTCAATGATAAACCATAATTTTACCTTTGATCTTCTGCTTTGTTAACACTGACCACTTTATTATGATAATCCAGCAAATCATGGTGGTAATTGGCAAGTGTAAATCTGCTTTTATTGGGGGTGTATTCTATTCTATTCACAGTGCGTAGGGCTGCATAAACTCTAAATACAGCCCTGGCCGTATTGGTGACCAAAATCAGCCAGTGATTGGCTAAGCCGCCATCTCCTGAAGTTTACATCATGTCAAACCAGGTCCAAAAAGTAGCAGGTACTAATACAGAGTCCATGAAGGTGTGTATAGCTTTTTTGTTTTTTTAACCCACTGTGAGCCATATCTAAAAATGTAATTCTGCTGGAAAACCCTTTTAAAACATTTTAGAATAATGGTAATGCAAAAACAATAAACTGATATTCTTAGGTTCATAAGTGAATAATACAGAATGTTATAAAGATTTATATATTTTACTTTAACAATAGTAGTGAGTCCATGACAGCACGCCATTTGTTTTTACGCTCAGCTAAATATTAAGTAAATGCTCTGAGCAGACAGAATCCTGCACAATGTAAATCTTACCTTCAGGGAGACTTCTGAATGAAATGTATATCTCCAGTCACATTACTTCTGTATACTTAACATTTAAATTTATTGGCTGACAAACATTTTCTTGTACCATCTGCTGCACGGCATTTCACTTCTAGTAACTAAAGATGTCAAAGCCCAGGAGGATATGCATTAACACAAATAAATTCATTTCATATGATTGAATATAATAGAACATGTGATGTTTAACATAATGTTTAGCAGATGTGCAAATAATAAGATGTTTAGTCACAAAAACCCAAGTGTGGTAGTTGTTTCCTTGGTCTTAAGCTATGGTTTTAAGACACAGCACCATGGAATAAGAAATTCCCATGGAGAGAACCTGATTTTTTTTCTTTATTCTGGACAACTTAACCAAAAGTCACATAAAACCAACATTTATTATGGACAAATTGGAAAACCATAACGAATGATACACATAATAAGTAATACAATATACTAATATAAATGCAACCCCAGCAGTTCCTGCTTGAGTACCACCAGCCTCACAAATAATTATCACAATAATATTCCTGTTTAGTGGCACTCTGCTTCAGGCTGTCATAGGGTTCCCACCCCATGTCAATGAATCAGAATAATAACAACCACTCTGCTTTATAATTATAGGTTTCTTTTTATTTACGGCAATAACCGTGTTAACGTTTTCGGCCTATCCAGGCCTTCATCAGACACTGTAACAGCCACAAAATATACATAATCAGAATGATGTACAGTACATTCAAAAAGAAGGCTGGTAACATACATTTCAATCAGTAATATCCAAAAGCAAGTAACAAAAATAAAAAATCATTCAACAAATAAATGCAAATGTATATTTCCCATAAGGGTCACCATATATATTCACATTACCCAAAAAGAGGAACATAAGTATCAGATCCTCTCATAAGAGTCCAAAAAATGGCTGAAGAATGTAAACTTGGGTATATAGCCAAACAACATAAACTTGTATATGAGCTTGGTTCATTATTCATGAGCAAAGTCAGGAGACAACATCATTCTGTGAACTGTAATTCACAGGATACCAGTGTGGACAATATCTGTAGGCAGGTTAAGTAGTATATACTATATACTGTGTATCCACTAAATAGCGTCGGTAGTACAGAAATGTGGTATAAAACTGTCTAGGATTATAAGCCATCTTTGTCAAGACTCACCTTTGCCGCAGTTCTTGTAAAGGAAAAGAAGGATATGGGCGCTGTAGGTAGGTAATCAGTTACAGAGGAAGGCGCCACATGCAGTTGTGGTGGCGTCTCCTCTTATAGTCAGAACAGGTGCGTACTATGAACGCGCGCCCCGGAAGTGACGAGTGATGCGTTCCACCGGCCGGAAGTTAGTGGGTCGTGGAACGCATCCTCCCTATGAAACTAACAAAAGAGCCAGCGTCATCGGAGAAGATAGACAGAAGGTAGTACATAAGTAAATAGACTGACACTAGAAATATAAGAATAGGGGAAAATAAAGAAAGGAGCAAGAATAGTAAATGAAGATGCGTTCCACGGTGCAACGCATCTAATAGTCACATGATTCCCTGAGGGTCACATGATCGCTCGGATCAACAAGATAAAAAGGTAAATAAAAGAAGAGAAAAGAAAAAACTGACAGAAAAGGAACATTAATAAGGATATAAAGTGACGTAAGGATACAATAGTGCGGCAAAATGGCGGGTCAGTTGACCTGTAACACAAGAAGGGAGGGGGGGGGGAATTCGACATCAATTTCAAGTGAAACATGTTAATATATTCATAACAGACCATGTAGCTCATACTCCCTATTCAATCCTTTTGGTGCCAGTGTTTGAAGGGTATGGATCCAGAATGCCTCACGTCGTCTAAGTTCCCTTATTCGGTCCCCACCGCGACGTGGTGGAGGAACCTGCTCGATGACCTGAAATCTGAGTTGTGAGATTCTAAGTTTAGCCGCGTGAAAGTGTGCGGGAACTGGTAATAAGAGATTCTCCTTCCTTATTGTGGACTTATGTTTGCAAACCATGTCTTTAATTTTCTGTATGGTCTCTCCTACATAGAGTAGACCGCAAGGGCATTTCAGGAGATATACCACATAATCACTATCACATGTGAAATAATTTTTAATTGTAAAGGGTTTACCCGTATATGGATGGTATATTTGTGCCCCTTTCTGGACATGCGAACACTGTAGACAATGGTGGCATGGATAGGTACCTTGTTTCTGAGTTTTGAGAAAGATTTGTTTTGGGACCCTTGTCGCAGATCCTATGTCCGCACGGACCAAAAGATCCCGAAGATTTTTTGCTCTACGTGTGCATGCCAGTGGGGGTGTCTGAAATTCCTCTACTGTGGGATACGCTTTATGGAGTAAATGCCAATGGCCACGTATGATATTTACAACCTTACGGCTTGTGGGGTGAAACGTGTGAACAAAAGGAATTTTTTTGGGTTTGGAGGTTGGTTTTGGTCTAGTGTCACCGGAATAGTGAAGTATTTTTTCTGGATAACCTCTCTGGATGAATCTCTGTTTCATCTCCTGTAGTCTCAAGGTTCTTATGTTAGGGTCCTGAACAATCCTCTGTACCCGTTTGAATTGTGAGCCTGGAATAGCTTTCTTTGTGCTAGGTGAGTGAAAACTACTGTAATGTAATAAATTGTTTCTGTCCGTAGGTTTACGGTATGAATCCGTAGTAAGTAAACCCGTTGTGGTTTTTGTGATGGTAGTGTCTAGGAAATCAACAGAAACATTGCTGTAGTGAATGGTAAACTGAAGGTTGGGAAGGATCGAGTTCAGGAAATCATGAAAGGACAGCAGTGAGTCCTGATCTCCCTGCCAAAGACAAAATATGTCATCGATATACCGTTTCCAGATCAATGCATGTGTCTGGAAATGGTTATCGGGGTATAGGTAGGATTCTTCAAAATCCGCCATAAAAAAAAACAGTTCGCATAGGGTGGGGCCATGTTAGACCCCATGGCAGTCCCTTGTGTCTGGAGGTAAAAATCGTCCTCAAAGAGGAAAAAATTGTTATTCAACACGAGGTGTGATAGGTCTAGACAAAATGCCTGAATGTCTTCATGTAGGGATGATGTCGAGAGTAACTTCCGGACTGCCATAATCCCTTTATCATGCTCAATGGATGTGTAGAGGCTTGTTACATCCCACGTAACAAGAATAATGTTCTGACTAAGTGTCCCCTGACGGGCCACCAAATCCAAAAAGGATGACGTGTGTAATAGGAAAGACTTAGTACCTTTGACAATTGGAGTGAGTATTTTCTCAATGATGATGGATAATGGTGAGAGTATTGAGTCGGTGGATGCCACTATAGGGCGCCCTGGGGGATTCTGTAGATCCTTATGTATTTTCGGTAATGTGTATATTACTGGTGTTATTGGATTGGATTTTGTAAGATAAATGACCATAGCGTCATCTATTACGCCCTTGGTACGATATTGGTTTAAGGTCAATGCAATTTGTGATTTAATCAGATGTGAGGGGTCAGTTTGTAGTTTACGGTATATTCTCGTGTCCTGTAATTGACGTTTGATTTCTGATACATAATGACCTTTGTCCATTACCACTAGCGCTCCCCCCTTTTCTGCAGGTTTGCATATGAGCTGTTTCTGGCTTCTTAATCTGTTCAGTGCCTGCCTATCATTAGAAGTTTGATTAGATTGGTATTTGTACTTTCTTGCGGCTAATCCATTCAGGAAGACCTCAAAATCTTTTGTGACCAATTGTATAAATGTCTCCACAGGTGGATAGTTTCTGGGTGGCATGTAGGAACTCTTATTATACAGGCCTAATTGATCTAATGTTAGCAGGGAACCTTCGTGGTTAGTGTTTTGCCTGCTGGTTGGTGTTTGTGTAGCAAAATGTGTCTTAAGACGTACATTTCTAAATAACCGTTGGAGGTTCAGGTCTAATTGGAAGGTGTCTAGAGGAGCAGAGGGACAAAACGATAGACCTTTCTGTAGCAGATCTAACTCTGCTGGACTTAAAGTATAAGATGAGATATTAAAAACAAGAGAGTCTACCTGAGATCTTGTCACTATTGGCGTCGGAGTTGGGTGAGAAGTACCGACGGCTCCTCCCCTCTGCGCACGTCTGGTGGAGGAACCTGCTCGATGACCTGAAATCTGAGTTGTGAGATTCTATGTTTAGCCGCGTGAAAGTGTGCGGGAACTGGTAATAAGAGATTCTGCTTCCTTATTGTGGACTTATGTTTGCAAACCATGTCTTTAATTTTCTATATGGTCTCTCCTACATAGAGCAGACCGCAATGGCATTTCAGGAGATATACCACATAATCACTATCACGCTGGCTCTTTTGTTAGTTTCATAGGGAGGATGCGTTCCACGACCCACTAACTTCCAGCCGGTGGAACACATCACTCGTCACTTCCGGTGCGCGCGTTCATAGTACGCACCTGTTCTGACTATAAGAGGAGACGCCACCACAACTGCATGTGGCGCCTTCCTCTGTAACTGATTACCTACCTACAGCGCCCATATCCTTCTTTTCCTTTACAAGAACTGCGGCAAAGGTGAGTCTTGACAAAGATGGCTTATAATCCTAGACAGTTTTATACCACATTTCTGTACTACCGACGCTATTTAGTGGATACACAGTATATAGTATATATTACTTAACTTGCCTACAGATATTGTCCACACTGGTATCCTGTGAATTACAGTTCACAGAATGTTGTCTCCTGACTTTGCTCATAAATAATGAACCAAGCTCATATACAAGTTTATGTCTTTTGGCTATATACCCAAGTTTACATTTTTCAGCCATTTTTTGGACTCTTATGAGAGGATCTGATACTTATGTTCCTCTTTTTGGGTAATGTGAATATATATGGTGACCCTTATGGGAAATATACATTTGCATTTATTTGTTGAATGATTTTTTATTTTTGTTACTTGCTTTTGGATATTACTGATTGAAATGTATGTTACCAGTCTTCTTTTTGAATGTACTGTACATCATTCTGATTATGTATATTTTGTGGCTGTTACAGTGTCTGATGAAGGCCTGGATAGGCCGAAAATGTTAACACGGTTATTGCCGTAAATAAAAAGAAACCTATAATTATAAAGCAGAGTGGCTGTTATTATTCTGATTCCCTGAAATTATCACAGACGCAACTATTTCTTTTCACAGACACTCAGAAAAAAAGTCCCCCATTTTCACAGACTGTCCAGGAATTTCTGGACAGTTGGGAACCACTGTTAAATCTAGAGTGTGTTCTCTGCAGTAGATAAAGCTGTTATTGGGCTCATTGATCCTCATTAGTATGTTCTTTTAACCTCCTTCTTCTCCTTTCCGAAACCCTTGTTTTAGAGGGAAGACTGTTGGCAATTCTGTATGGAGAAAATGTGCCGTCTGAGAAGACCTAGGATATTTATTTTAAAATACTTTCTTGCTTTGAATGTGTATTACATCAGCACTTTTACCAACATACCAGCATATTCATTGTTCTAAGGGTTCATGCACATAGGAAAAAGGCCTGTGCATGAAGGCAGTATGGCTCCTTTAGTAGAGAGCTATATAACTGCCATACATTTCTGTAAATTTTCAATCACACTCTGTGTATAGAGATACTCTGCCTCTGAAGAGACACCTTTAGCTCTGGCTCTCACTAAGTTCTTTGATACTCATTCCACTGCAGAAACCAACTGGAAAAATTACTGAAATATGCCTTCCCCCTTCTTCGGTGCAGTGACCAGAGTTGGTGTGGCTGTCTAGGTGTCACTACGTGTCGCTGCTCTCCAGAAGAAGGTTCTGTGCTGAGGAAAGGTCTGAGTTAGCAGGGTATCAGAAGGCTGGTACCTTGGCCAAATGGCTGGTCAGCCAGGGTCTGTGGCTCAGCCATCTGGCCGGCTCTCTGGTAAAAATCCTGGTGGCCCAGGGTCTGTGGCAGAATATTAACGCTTCATCTTCTTATTCTGGTCACTCATGCAGTCTGACAGAGTCTCTTCTACTAAACATTGGTCTCTACCTTCAGACAACTAGTGGCTCTAACTTCTCTCCTTACATACAGTTTGTAACTTAAATAGAGCCTTCTGGTGGGAGTGGTAGAGTGGAGAATCATAGCCTAAACAGAAACAATGTTGCAGTTACAGTCTGTCATACACTTTTATTGAGTTTCCATACAAGTCTATAGGAATACGTAAGCTGTTTTTCCAGACAAGTCTTCATACATGCTAAACCAGAAAGTCAAAAGTTCAGTGTGTGTGTTTTTTCCCTCCAAATCTTTGTATAGTCCCTTATAGTAACCGTGAAAGATTTTTTATTTCTCAGTGCATAGATAGATAGTTGCAAAGTCTCTCAGTATTAGCTGGCTGTGCATTAACCCTTTCCACAGAGCAGATATAGTGCAATAACAGAGCAAATGAACAGGATATATTTCAATAAACATATAAAATGCAGTTCAACAATATAGAACAGTATTCGTGCACACAACAGAATAAATCACAGTGCAAGTTAACCCTTTCAAGTGCACTAAAGTAGTGAATTTATAGCTTTACATAGTAGCAATAGGGCACTGTACAAAGAAGTATCTTGCCCTATCTTGCCACAGTTTCTGCACCAGAAATATGATGGATGGCTATACTCATAAATGAATGGAGCTAATCTGTGTGCATATCCTATACAGAAACCAAATGAGCATGTATGTAATTCAACAGATAAAAACACTATGCTAATTAGCAAGTACTATGTTAAATAGCCAAAATGTTTGTGCTTATGATAACCTAAAAATCAGATTATCGGATTGGGATAAGTCAGGGATGCTCAACCTGCAGCCCTCCAGCTGTTGTAAAACTACAACTCCCACCATGCCCTGCTGTATGCTGATAGCTATAGGCTGTCCGGGAATGCTGGCAGTTGTAGCTGGAGGGCTGCAGGTTGAGCATGCCTGGGATAGCGTAAGTCATTGACACGTCATGACCATCTGTCTCCACTAGTGCTTCTGTATTTTTCCACTAATTTTTCCACTATTTTTCTGAATTTTCCCTTGGGTTCAATAAAGTGTATTGTATCATATTGCATCGTATAGAGGGAAACATTTAAAAAGACTCAAAATTAAGTTTAGCTTTTACTCTGTTTCCCAACACAGTTCTTGCCTAGTGAGAAATACAGTTGAGCCAGTTTGCAATGTTAGACTGTACACTGCATTGCTGGTTGCCACTTTCTCAGTTGTAAATCTTCTGACAAGCACTAAAATGCATAAGAAAGGATTGGCCATGTTCCAAGCCAATATGTCTGCATCTTGTTTTTTCAAATATTTGGGACAGTCGGGAAGTACAAGGTACACATATTCCATAGACACCACTGAAATTAGTTGAATCTGCTAATGTGAATATAATGTATATAGACAGTTTAAAGGGGTTTATAGTGCTTTATACTGATGATCCATCCTCAGGATAGGTCATCAATAAGTGATCAGTGTGATCTGATTCCTGGAACCTAAGCAGATCAGCTGTTTGAAGAGGCTGAGGCCTCCTTGGAGCTAACCAAGCACAGAGCCGTCCGTTGGGTAGTGGTTGTGCTTGGTATTGCAGCTTAGCCCCATTCACTTGAATGGAACCAAGCTGCACCTATGCCCTGTAACAAATGAATGTGACATCACTGGCCTAGGAAGAGGCTGCAGCTCTCACTGGACCACCACATTCTCTTCAAACAGCTGAATGGCCAGGGTGCTTGGAGTTGGACCCCACTGACAAACACTTGGAAATCCCCTTTTAGAAAAGTGTGTAGTGCTGAGATCAAAGCTCTTGCCTTTCTCTTTCCTCCTGAAGCAGTACAAGAAGACATGCCCAAGCTATAAGTTCTTTAACTTCAGATTCCTGTTAAAACACATAATGGGATATGATTTGGAGACATCATAAAGACATTCAGTAATAAAATAGTATTATTTGCATTTGTGTTTATCAGATCCATCTACAGTAAAGACATTTAGGGTGGAATTGCTCCTCCAGTCATTACTTTAATGGATACTTGCTGTAGACTGACATTTATTTCTGCAGAAAAATTACATATAACATGTTAGTTAATGAAGGAATGAAACCTCAGTGACCAGACTGAATTACATTTCTTATCTTGGTGTCCTTTATAAAAGCTATTTCTTCATGATTAGGAGTTAAGGAGTTTTATTATGGGTGGTTTACCTACTGCAGACAGCTAATGCAAAAAGCAGAATAATGGTTTACCTGTTATTTGATTGCAGACAGCTAATACAAAAAGCAGAAATAACATTTTAAAGTACTGAAAGTAACAGTGATATTACAACACACTTGGAAAACCAAGCTGAGAAATGACACTTTATGAGTAGATGTAGGTGGAGAAGGAAAAAAGCTCAGCAAAGGTCACTTTGACATTTACAACTTAATAGATATTCACTTATGGCGCTGAAGATACACAAGACACAGGCACATTGTGCATCATATTGTATCACCGCGAACAATGGCCTCCAGTATTTACCAAGCTATGTCTCAAGGCCCTTTAACACAAGCTGATTATTGGGGCAATTACCAGCAAAGGACGTTCCTAGGAACAATCATTCTCGATAACTGCCCTATGTAAAGGTGTCGCTGTCCATTGGGTGAAAGCATCACTGCTGTGGTTACTTAAGGCTACTTTCACACTAGCTTTGTTGTTTTCTGGAATTGAAATCCGGCAGAGGATCTCAATACCGAAAAAAAAAAACATTTCTGTTTAGTCCTCATGCATTCTGAATGAAAAGAGATCCGTTCAGGATGCATCAGGATGTCTTCAGTTCCGACAGCATTCCATTTTGAGACCGGACATAAAACCACTGCAAGCTGCGGTTTTGGTTCTGGTCAGGAAAACAGAAAAAAAATGAATCCAGCAAAGAAAACAATGTGTCGATGATGACGGGTCAGTTTTTTTTAGAAGCCTGAAAAAAACGGATTCATCACCCATTGACTTTCATTGTATTTAGTGATGGATTCTTGTTTTTCCGTTTTGATTTCACACAACTGCATCCTAATGGAACGGGTGCATCCGGATATGTAAAATCAAAACGGATCCGTTTAATTACGGTATTGAGATTATCTGCCGGAATTCAATGCCGGATTTAACAACACAAGTGTGAAAGTCGCCTTAATCATTGTTTTCTGGCAGCCGATCGTCCTGTGTCCTGCTGCCCAGAAACAATCATTCTCTATGGGGACCAACGATGGCAGTGCTTATCACACGTCCAAATACAGATAAGATGATTCCTGCATGTAAATGCAGCACTCACCGCCTCTGATGAGTAAGCAATTATCAGAAATGAGCAGTTCTTTCCCAATAACTGCCCACTCTTTCCTACCACATAAACATGGACCATTAGAAATAACATTCAAAGTATTTGCATTTATAGCTTAACCCTTTCACGATCAGGCCTGAAAAACCTAAATGACCAGACACTTTTTGTGATTTAGTGCACTTGGTGGTTTAATGATCCGAACTTTATTTATTGGCCTACCAAAATATATATTTTTTTTATTTTTTACATGACACCTAGAACTTTTTATTAACGTATATATATATTGAGACCTTTTCTTTTTTTTAGGTTAATACCAAATTCAAAAAAATGGTAAAAAGTGGTAAAAAAAACACGAGCACCCATATATGATGTCACCATGTGTTTTAAAGGGTTAATTTTGGATTGTGCAAAAAAAAAATGTAGCACCAGATAATTCAGTGAAAGAAGTGATTTTATTAAGATTTAGCAGAAATAGAAACACATAGATAATGTGCTCAAGTGAAGAAAGATAAATACAATATCAAATCAGTCATATAGAATAAAGAAGAATATCACTTAGCCTTGTCTCGTCACTGGGTCAGTTCTGTGCTGCCCTCCCCACCCAGGATAAGTCTTCAAATCATATACAATAGCAAGCCGTCTTGAATCAAGGAACTGCCCAGGAACGATGCTTCACTTACTTTGTATACCCTTCCAATTCTTCCTTATGGCACAAATCCAGTTTTAACCAGTTACTTTTGGATCACTTCTTAACAAAGTAATCAGCATTGCACAGAATCCAAAATCCCTCATCAAACGAACAAGAACAGTGCCATCCTGTACTAGAAGAAGATAATCGGGGCTTAGCAAACTATATGTCCCTTAACAAGTCTCCTCTGTTAAGGCTGGGGGGCAGGGGTTAGCTATGTGTTCTGCTAGACAATTCTTCCAGGTAAAGGGAAGAGCCACTCTTAAAGGGAAGGTCTAAAGTAACCCTTTTAATACACACCATGTTTGCCACACCCTACATTATAAAGATAACACTTTTTAATTTGATCTATGAACAATGAAAAATAATGCAAAAATTACCAACAGAATTGTGCTATTCATGCCCCCCTCCAAAAAAAAATTTTAATCAATAAGTCCCATGTTACAAAATATAAAGGGTAATGCAGTGCCACATACCTTTTAAATTCATTGATGTCTCCTCTGATGTAAACATTCTAATTCCTGATCTTCTCCATTAAGTCCAGACCACTATGATGATTTCTTTCAGTCTCCATATTAGATCTAACTCACCATATCTGCTCATTAGCTCCCCATATCAGATCCCCATCAGACCTCAAATCAGATTCACATATCAGGCATCAGATGAGATCCCCATCAGACCTCCATGTTAGACCCCCCTAGATCAGACCCCCATATGAAACCTCAGATCTGACCCTCGTTTCAAACCTCAAATGAGACCCTTATGTCAGACCCTCATATCAGACCTCAGATCAGACCCAAAATAAATAAATTAACTTACTTCTCCTGCTCTGCCGCTACTCTGCAGATCTAGTGTTCTCTCACTATGACCTGACTGCGTACAATGTCAGGTAATAGTGCGCGCACTATGTACTGGCATTATACGCAGTCAGGACAGTGCGGCACCTTAAGAATACCAGGGAGGAGGGTTGAGTACAGCGCTTCACTCAGAGCTACCCACACCTCCTGCATACTAGTGAGCACTTCCATAATTGGAGGAGCCACTGGTCCTTGTTGGTCTCAAGGCCTGGCTTGAAAAAACTGTGCAGGATTCTGTTGTACAGAGGAAATGCACTGTTAGCAAACAAGAATTTGGGGAACTAGTCCAAGGGTGGCAAAATTAAGCATGACTTTTGCTATATGGACCCCTCTCTTCTATTTATGCCACTATCAAAGTAAAAAAATTCATAACTACAATTGGCAGGTACTATATCCAATTCTGTTTTACTAAATTATCAAAATTATGCAGAAAAATCCCAGAACTGTTGCCAATGTGGATAAAAACATTGTTTAGTATTCCAAAATCATTACAAAAAAGTGCAACAGGGAACACAGCAAGCACAGTTTATGATTTTTGGCGTCTAACATGAAGGCCATATGCAAAAGATATCAATTTGGATTAATAAAAGAATATGTTTTCATCCATTTGCAACGGTGCTGTGTTTTTTCCAATTTTTGCTTTCTAAAAGAAGCCTGTGTGGAGCATGCAGGAGCTGGATACTTTGTTTATTCCTCTAAAATGGCATGAGATAAAATATAGTTTATATGACATCTTATATTCCTGTTCTTCCAAGCATCCTAAGAATAGACTCCAGCCATAAATGAAAAATTGACTATTGCACAGAGTAGTGTGTATGTGTTTTCATTATCTTTATGTATGTACGTTCCTTACTTTGACATAATAAAAGCTTTGTGCTTCGCTGTCCCTTCATATTTTCAAGTAGATTGCAAGCAACAGAGAATTGTCTTCCAGCTTAAAATAATAGAAAGGTACATTCCTATATTTCTGGAGAAAATCTAAAAAAGGAATGCATGCATGAATACAGATAACATATATCTGCTGCATGTTCAAGGGTGGCAGGTTTGTTATGTAATTAAAACAAATACCTTGCTTGTATGTGGTACATCACATCAGAAGCTTCCTCATACTGTATTTCTGAAGAATCTCCTTCAGAAATCTCCTTCCTGGCTTCCTCCGTTGGCAGTATCTGAGATTGTATACTATATGCAAAATCATTTTACTATGCTCAGAAATCAAATAGAAATTGGCAAGTGAAAAGAACGGGTTTATCACAGACTTTTAATCCATATTATATTTAGACCAGGCGGCCACAGGGACATTTCCACTCGCTTGATGAAAATATATATCTCTTTCTTTTATCTCCTTATTCACTTTTTTTTTTAGAAGAATGATTGATTGATTCAGTCCTCAAGTCATCTGAAAATGAAAAAAAAATCTAATTACAATATTATGAGATGATGCATAGGCCAGATTCATGAAAAGGCTGTTCAAGCTTTGTCCTTCAGAGTCAGAAATGCATCAATGGGATTTAAATGTCGTTGGGCCCAGTTAATACAATATTTTCATCTTTAGGAGGATATTCCTTTGGCAGCTTGACTCTGTTGTAATCATTATAAGAGTCAGCTGGAAAACACTTAATATGGACCAAAATACCGAAATATGAATAGGTTTTTAATAAATAATCATTTTCAAGAACGTTATGAAGCAGCCTGTTTCCCAACTAGGAGCTAGAATATGTGCAGACATAGTGAAACAAAAATCCAAGGGTCCTTACACACATGAATTTGGCTCTGGCATTTTTCACCATTAAATAAAACACCAGCATAACAGCAGGCATTTTTTGGGTGGGACCACCTGCTAATTTTGATGTATTTTCTTCTGGCATTTTTTGCACACAGTGAGGAGATTTAACAAAATTAGTGCAAAGGAAAACTTAGTTGACAACAGCAACCAATCAGTTTGATCCTTTTCCAATGGAATGAAAGCTAGAATCTGGGTGCTATGGGCAACTAAGTTTTCCTGTGCTCCAATGTTGATAAATTTCCCCTACTGTATCTTACTACTAGTGTTTTCTTCATGGAGTTTTTCCCCTAGAGAGATGGTGATGTGAAAATACATGATAAAAAGTTTTTTAAAAGTAGCCAAAAAGACAAAAAAAAGGATACCTAACGTTACCGGACTGAGCATTATTTGACACTCGACTTATATTACTAAGAATCAGGACAACTTTTCAGGTGCTTCTAAATATTTTGTTGAATATTAGAAGCTCTTGGGGATGCTGTCCGTGACTACCTCAGCAAACATTTTAGGGCAACAAGCTTCTATTTGCTGCACACTACTTCTCTTACACGTATATTCACTACACTAATATAACAGGCAAACCATAAAAAACAAACACAATGCAACCAGCCCACAGATGTAAACACGAAATACCAAGACTTTTTTCACGCCACCAGTGCTAGGAGGGCGTGAGAGTTCTTTGTCACTTTAAACTGGATCTACACAGAAACTAGGCATATAGCACTAGTGAACTCTTAGTGCACAGCTTACCCAGGATGAGGGTCGCATGGAAAAGAAGGAACAGAGGACAATGTAAGAATCAAGACTTCTTACCTTTGCTCAAGCTTGTGTGCCATCTGTCCGTTCTTATCTCTTGATCCTCCCTGTTTCCCAAGTCAGTTGTGAGTGCAATCTGGGCTCTTATGCCCTCCCAGCACAGCTCCTGAAGCATCTTAGTAGTTAAAATTAGTGTGCAGCATCTTATATCAAGGTTAGCATTCTTTAGCAATATATGAAAAACATAAAGAAAAGAACCTGTCCGGCCTTAAAGTTACAGGGAATACACAAATTGACCAAAGGTTACTAAAGTTCAGGCCATTTCGATCACAGGGATAAAATTGTAAATTTATTGTGCAGATAGATATGTTTTCTTATTAACTTGGAAGTTATATTTTTTCCAAAAATAAAGCAGAATCCATTCCTTATTTTGACTTGCAACAGTGCTGAAGCTAGTTTGCCTTACTTGCAGAGTCCAGCTCCTGAATTATAGACAGTATTATGAATATAATTACCTGGCCTTTACAAGCGTTCTTTAGAGAAAATATAACCAATTGTTAAAGTATCCTATATTTCTTTACTATGCAACTAATGGCTGAGCTCTGAGTTCTGTCCTCTGTAGTAAAGCACCAGTATTAATAGATAATATTTTCATAAAAGTAAATCATTGCAATAAAAGAAAATATCCTGCAAAGGAGGTCTACTGCAAAAATATTTTAAAGCCACGTGAGTCTAGGATGTGCGCACTAAAGTGGTTCTGTAATATTTTCTGTAAGGTGGTATAACACATGGAATAAAATGTCTTCCCTCTTTGTAATATATTTCTGACTTCTTACATTATACAGATGTAGCAGAACAGATTTTTTATTGCATGCAATGCAATAGTCAAGATTTTTTTCCAGTCCCAATAACTGCATGTAAATCTGAAAGTCCATGGCATAAATTAGGACACTGCACTCCTAAGGCCCCTTTCACACGAGCTTCACGGATTCAGTCCGGATGCTTTCAGGGTGCGTTCCGGAAAACTCGCACCAATCTGCACGCAATCTGACTGCGATTGCGTACGTTTGTTCAGTTTTTTTTCACACAGGTGCGATGCGTATGGATGCATTTCGCACGCACGTGATAAAAAACTTGCTTGCGGATGCAATGCGTGATTCACGCAGACCCATTCACTTCAATGGGGCCAGGGCTGCGTGAAAAACGCAGAATATAGAACATGCTGTGATTTTCACGCAACGCCTAACTGATGCGTGAAAAAATTCGCCCATGTTAAAAGACCCATTGAAATGAATGGGTCAGGATTCAGTGTGGGTGCAATGCGTTTGCTTCACGCATTGCACCCGCGCGGAAATCTCACCCGTGTGAAAGGGGCCTAAGTAAACCAACAGATAACAGCATTGTATAATGACTAGACCTCAGGGCAAATACTGGACCTTCCCCCAATCCATAACACATTGAGCAAATGTACCAAGTTAAATTCACCAAAATCCTGGCTCAATTTGACATACAAAATGGCACACATGCCTTGTGAAAGATTTATTAGAGTTTTGAACTGCCAAGATGAACAACAATCCCAGCCACAACTCTGATCCCTCCCCAATCTCCCAATGCTGGCACTTGCAGAACTCCAACTGTGATAAAACTACAACTCCCAAGATGCATACTTGCTTAGCTGTTCTCAGAACTCCATAGAAATAAATGGAGCATGCTGGGAGTCATGGTTTCACCACAGCTGGAGTGCCGGAGGTTAGCCATCACTGCTCTATAACAACCCAAATGAATTCAGACACCAAACCAGACTCTTAAAGTCTTCGAGTACCACTGGTCCTGTCCCCGCTGCATCAGAACTCATGGCAAACCATTCCCATCTTTGTGTCTGCTGCAGCCAATCACAGCCATTTTTATTTTTTTACATACAGTACAGACCAAAAGTTTGGACACACCTTCTCATTCAAAGAGTTTTCTGTATTTTCATGACTATGAAAATTGTAGATTCACACTGAAGGCATCAAAACTATGAATTAACACATGTGGAATTATATACTTAACAAAAAAGTGTGAAACAACTGTAAATATGTATTATATTCTAGGTTCTTCAAAGTAGCCACCTTTTGCTTTGATTACTGCTTTGCATGCTCTTGGCATTCTCTTGATGAGCTTCAAGAGGTAGTCACCTGAAATGGTTTTCACTTCACAGGTGTGCCCTGTCAGGTTTAATAAGTGGGATTTCTTGCCTTATGAATGGGGTTGGGACCATGAGTTGTGTTGGGCAGAAGTCAGGTGGATACACAGCTGATAGTCCTACTGAATAGACTGTTAGAATTTGTATTATGGCAAGAAAAAAGCAGCTAAGTAAAGAAAAACGAGTGGCCATCATTACTTTAAGAAATGAAGGTCAGTCAGTCCGAAAAATTGGGAAAACTTTGAAAGTGTCCCCAAGTGCAGTCGCAAAAACCATCAAGCGCTACAAAGAAACTGGTTCACATGAGGACCGCCCCAGGAAAGGAAGACCAAGAGTCACCTCTGCTGCGGAGGATAAGTTCATCCAAGTCACCAGCCTCAGAAATCGCAGGTTAACAGCAGCTCAGATTAGAGACCAGCAGGCCTTCATGGTAAAATAGCTGCTAGGAAACCACTGCTAAGGAAAGGCAACAAGCAGAAGAGACTTGTTTGGGCTAAAGAACACAAGGAATGGACATTAGACCAGTGGAAATCTGTGCTTTGGTCTGATGAGTCCAAATTTGAGATCTTTGGTTCCAACCACCGTGTATTTGTACGACGCAGAAAAGGTGAATGGATGGACTCTACATGCCTGGTTCCCACCATGAAGCATGGAGGAGGAGGTGTGATGGTGTGGGGGTGCTTTGCTGGTGACACTGTTGGGATTTATTCAAAATTGAAGGCATACTGAACCAGCATGGCTACCACAGCATCTTGCAGCGGCATGCTATTCCATCCGGTTTGCTTTTAGTTGGACCATCATTTATTTATCAACAGGACAATGACCCCAAACACACCTCCAGGCTGTGTAAGGGCTATTTGACCAAGAAGGAGAGTGATGGGGTGCTACGCCAGATGACCTGGCCTCCACAGTCACCAGACCTGAACCCAATCGAGATGGTTTGGGGTGAGCTGGACCGAAGAGTGAAGGCAAAAGGGCCAACAAGTGCTAAGCATCTCTGGGAACTCCTTCAAGACTGTTGGAATACCATTTCAGAAAACTTTTTGAATGAGAAGGTGTGTCCAAACTTTTGGTCTGTACTGTACACTTTCTGCCTGTATTTAACTTTACTTTTTGGTAAGACAGCCCGTTTTTTCAGACTTCAGGCTTTTTCAGTACTATATTGGGATACAGTACTATTCAGAGATACAGAAAGAATGTCTGAGAAATAAGGAGAGTGGAAGAGGGATCTGCCGGAACATGCATGAGTATAAATAGATCCAGTTCTTCTACTAGAGTGGTGCAAAACCTGTAGCATGAAAGGCACTGTTATAGGTAGTAGTCTAGGGTTGAATGAGTTCTGTTTTGAGCTACTTAAATGTGCAAATCTGACAAAATTGTTACTGTATCATGTCTAGTGATGACCATGACTAGTATTCTCTCTTTGGTGCCCCTTTAATCCATGTTTGGTTTGGTCCTTCAGGACCTATACTCACCATAGGAGTGTGGATCAGTTTTACAGGCATATTCAGATATGAGAAATTTATGGCATATCCATGGGATATGTATGCATCCTCTTCTAATTTATGGGAGTTGTGAACGTTCTGTAACTTCTGGAAACTATAATAGAAGGCAATGACACTATGTGGAGTACCTACAGACAGTCATCCTGTATCTAAAGGAAAACTGACTGTTTTGTATATGATGTATCAGAATAACAATGGACACAAGACCAAAAAATAGAACAGTTAAAACTTCACTTTTACCCCCATAACTTCAGTAAAATACAAGTTTGATAGTGAGCAGGATTATCTAGTGCACATAATTAAAACGGCCTTACAGTCCCTTGTGGACTAGGTACATGATTGTGGGGTTTTATTCTCCCAAATGATGGTCAGGTTCAGGCAGGGATACAATACCTATTATGCCCTATTTGTCCGCTAATGTATCCTTAACCCTTAGAGGACCCTGAGATTTTCCATTTTTGCGTTTTCATTTTTCACTCCCCCTCTTCTCATAGTCCAAACTTTTTTATTTTTCCGTTCACATAACCTTATGAGGGCTTATTTTTTTGTGAGACAAGTTGTACTTTCTAATGGCATCATTTACGATTTCATACGATGTAGTGGGAAGCAGGCAAAAAATTCCAAATGGGGTAGAATTGGGAAAAAACACAATTCTGACAACATTTTTTATTTTATTTTTTACACCGTATACTTTGCAGTAAAATTGACCTGTTACCTTCATTCTCCAGGTCAGTACGGTTACAATGATACCACACTTGCATAACTTTTTATGCGCTTTAATACTGGAAAAAAATTAAAACCTTTGAGAAAAAAAAAAATAATTTTATCACCATATTCTGACCCCTATAACTTTTTTGTAGTTATGTGTACGGGGCTGTGTGAGGGCTCATTTTTTGAGGGGTTATATGTAATTTTCGGTGATATCAATTTGAAGTGCATGCACCTTTTTTAATCACTTTTTATTTAAAAAAATTATTGGGGAGTTGAAGTGACAAAAAATGGCAAATCGGGTGTTTTTATTTTTTTACCATTACGCCATTTACTATGTGCCATTAATATTGTTATATTTTAATTGTATGGACATCTTCACACGTGGCGATGCCCATGATGTTTATTTTTTTTATTTGTTAAGTATTTTTATTTGTATTTTAAGGAAAGGGAGGTGATTTGAACTTTTATATTTTTTTATATGCTTGTGCGAGCGGGTGCCATGTTTAGGGACCGGACTTCCTGAACGGGTTAACATGCCAGACAAGCAGAGTACCCTGATAATAGTGACCTCTGTAGTCTGTCCAAAAGTTAGGATGTCTTATATGGCACTATAACAGAAGAAGTGTTTCTCATTTCCAATAGGAGACAATCCAGAAGCAGCTCCTGTCCCAACCAACCACTTTGTATCTGCATTGCAATGGTGGCCGTAACACCTGGGAAAAAGTAATATATAATGCGATGAAAAAAATTATTAAGCCAGCAAGGAAGCAATATGGACAATCACAATACATTAGTAGGTGCCTTGTATTGTCAACTTGATAATATCCATTTGCTGAAATATATGCAGGCTAGATACATGTCTATGCCTGCATATGGGAGCAGCAAATAAGCAGCATTTCACATGGTTTAATAAAGGCAGTGAGCTAAATGTGCTTTACCTCAGACCTGGCGGTATCTGCAAATTGTTTTACTGTTATGCATTGTGTAATGTTATGTATTTTATGTTTTGCCCATAAGTACCAGCCAGAAGAGGTATGGATGGCAATAGGTAGGAACAGGGCTAAGTTAACCACCCTGTTTCTCTCCTCTTGATGGGAGTGAGCTGTTCCTGCTTCCTGCAAGGAGGGGGAGTTCCATAGTAGCTACGGAGAGGAGAGGAAGGACACTTCAGATCTCCTGGTCCTTGGAACGATATTAGATTCTCCAGAGAGATTCAAACATCTTTGAGCTTCAAGAAGGCACTTCAGAGAAAAGACAACAGAGTAAGCAGCAAACTATTGTGTTACAGACATTGGTGCAAAGTGAGGGAATACATGTCAGACACCCATCACTATCACTAGGCTAGATAAAGTTCAAGTTAAACTTTATAGTGACATCTCTTCCCTCAAGGGCCAATATCCAATCATCCACCTTTATACCACACCTCCTCAACTGGTGCCAGAAACTACACTTTGATTTGCTGCTACAGGATGTACCACAATTTATATTTTGTACTAAATTCACTTCTAGACTGATTCTTCAAACTACATTGCCACTGTACCAATCCCCAAGGAGCCACGGCCTGAGGGAGTACACAGTGAAAGAAACACCTCATCAGGTCTGTTACCACTCCAATCCTGTGCACTGGCTCCTCGAGGGCTCTCTGTAAATCTACACATTCCAGGGCTCCACATCACTAGAAATCCTCAGTGACATTAGTATGTGATGCCAGCAGTGACCCAATGATAGAGGAGGGGCTGTACCAGTCTGAGTCATCAAGCCCAGTCTGACATGTGACATCAGCGAGGGGGGAATCCCAATACTTACTGAGGAAAACACTCAACACTATTATAGCTAGTCCTGTTCAACGCAGTACTGCAAACTTTCCAGTTTCCCTAAGGTCCATAAAAGCCTAGCGTCCTTTAGTGGTAGGCCTACAGTATTGTGTCTTACATTGGCACTTTAAGCCAAAATCTTGGAACCTATATTGACACCATTTTGGCACCATTTGTCCTTATGTCATAGATACAGTTGATTAACTGCAATACCTGGAGGAGATTACAATAGAGTATAGTTAGGATAGTTAGCCTCATTTGATGTAGAGTCTCTGTACTCATCAATCACACATGATTCTTAATTAAGGGAAGTGGAATATTGCAGTAGAATCTTAATATATTAAATATATCACAGAAGCATGGTATTTCTTATGGCCAATACCTTAAATTGAGGAGAAACTGTTAGAGTAGATCTTCCTTCATCTTTAAAAAAAGCAAGGTGGTGCTGACAATATACAATTAACAGCTACTTTGATGGTGCACCCTAGGAGGTTAAACAAATTATTTCAAGTCACTGGAACATTAAATAGATCTACACCTCAGGCATATGGTAGGGGTGTCCCAACAAATTATTTTTAGATGGGGCATTCACAAAGACTGTTTGGTCTACAGTAGAGATGAGCGAGCACTAAAATGCTCGGGTGCTCGTTATTCGAGTCGAACTTTTCCCGATGCTCGGGTGCTCGTTTCGAATAACGAACCCCATTGAAGTCAATGGGAGACTCAAGCATTTTTTGCAGGGGACCAAGGCTCTGCCTAGGGAAGGCTGGGTGAAAACCTGGAAACCTCAGAAAATGATGGAAACACCACGGAAATGGACAGGAAACAGCAGGGGCATGCATGACCCACTTAAAAATGCTGCCTGACAACCTGGCGGTGAACCCCTAATTGTCTGTCTTTCAATAAGATTGCAGTGTAAAGCATGGTGGTGAGCCTCAGTAATAAGATTGCAGTGTAAAGCATGGTGGTGAGCCTCAGTATGACTTTTTAGATGGAGATTGCATGTGGTCACTACTCCCTGGAACCCCATAGTCACCCCTTCTCTGATGTGCTACCCCAGAACATTCTCTGCCCCAATTCGCAAGACCTTTTGCAGTCTCCGTGTGCTGACAGTGGGGATTTACCAGTGTTGTCTGAGGAGGTGGTGGACAATGGCGAGACACAGGTGTCGGGGGGTGAGGTAGTTGTATGGGAAGCAAGTTACAGTGGGGACTCCTTGGGGGGACTTTCTCATGATGGGACAGATTCAACTTGGGTGGATCAGGCACAGGAACAGATCAATTTTTTTTTTTTGTGTGTGTTTATTTAACTTTTATTTAGCACAAATAACCACAGAGATATTTATTCGTTCTCTTCGCTGCGCAGTCTGGTGTTGGGGTTCGTCACTTTGATGGCGAGCTGTGCCGCTTTCTCCACAATGGTCTTTTGGTTCTTTGAGGAGACGTTGAGGAGATCAGTGAAATTCAGTGAATGACGACGCAGGACCCCAACTTAAAAATTTAGCATCAACCGGTACAGTCGTAAATTATGAGCTTGATCAAGTGTGGCATGTGTTCCATGTATTCTTCTCAGTTTAATACCGTATATGGCAGCTATCCAGAAAAATAGTTTGGAGAGAGAGAAAGATAGGAAAAAGACGTAAATTGTTTGGAGAGAGGGCCTGTAGGTGGACCTCCGGAAAAATTGTTTGGAGAGAGGGCCTGTAGGTGGACCTCCGGAAAAATTGTTTGGAGAGAGGGCCTATAGGTGGACCTCCGGAAAAATTGTGGTAAAAGAGTGCCAGTTGGACCTCTAAAAAATGGCGTTTTTTTTGTCAGCGTTAGGCAAAGACGACATGGAGGAGGAGGAGGAGTAGGAGGAGGAGGAGAAGTAGAGAAGAGGAATCGGATAAATAAGTAATGTTAATCTTTAGCTGCTTTCCCCCGGAGGAGATTTGAATTCCAGTGAAATCCAGGCTTTATTCATTTTAATAAGCGTCAGCCTGTCAGCGCTGTCAGTTGACAGGCGTGTACGCTTATCGGTGATGACGCCACCAGCTGCACTGAATACCCGCTCTGACAGCACGCTAGCGGCAGGGCAGGCCAACACCTCCAAGGCGTACAGCGCCAGTTCAGGCCACGTGTCCAGCTTTGAAACCCAGTAGTTGTATGGAGCAGAGTGATCGCTACGGACGTTGGTATGGTCAGCTAGGTACTCCCTCACCATCTTTCTGTACAGCTCCCCCCTACTCTGCCTAGACTGGGGACAGGTGACAGTGTCTTGCTGGGGTGACATAAAAGTGGCAAAGGCCTTGGAGAGCGTTCCCCTGCCAGTGCTGGACAAGCTGCCTGCTCGGATCCTCTCCCCCGCTACTTGGCCCACAGAACCACACCCTCTGCCGCTAGCGGCATCAGATGGGAAGGATTGTTTCAGCTTGTGCACCAGGGCCTGTTGATATCTATTCACTCTCATACTCCTTTCCTCTGCAGGGATGAGAGTGGAAAGGTTCTGCTTGTACCGTGGGTCCAGGAGAGTGAACACCCAGTAAATCGGTGTTTGAAAAAATGCTTCTAACGCAAGGGTCACGGGATAGGCAGCCTAACATGAAGTCTGCCATGTGCGCCAGAGTCCCAACACGTAAGAATTCCCTCTCCTCACTGGCCTGACTCTCCATTTCCTCCTCCTCCTCCTTTTCAGCCCATACACGCTCAAGAGTTAAGGACTGAGCACTGGTACCCTCTACTGTCTCGCCGACATTCTCCTCCTCTTCCTCCCCATCCTCATCCCCCTCCTCCGATACGCGCTGAGAAACAGACCGGAGGGTGCTCTGGCTATCAAGCGACGTATCTTCCTCCACCGTCTCTTGTGACAAGCGCAAAGCATCCAACTTCATGCTGAGCAGTGAGTTTTTCAACAGGCAAAGCAGCGGGATGGTGAGGCTGATAATGGCGGCATCGCCGCTGACCATCTGTGTTGACTCCTCAAAGTTGCTCAACACCTGGCAGATATCAGACATCCACTTCCACTCCTCATTGTAGACTTGAGGAATCTGACTGACCTGACTACCAGTTCTGGTGGAAGTTGACATCTGGCAGTCTACAATCGCTCTGCGCTGCTGGTAAACTCTGGATAACATGTTTAATGTCGAATTCCATCTCGTGGGCACGTCTCACAACAGTCGGTGAGCGGGCAGTTGTAGGCGGCGCTGTGCTGCCCTGAGAGTGGCAGCATCTGTGGTCGACTTGCGGAAATGCGCACAGATGTGGCGCACCTTGGTGAGCAAATCAGACAGATTGGGGTATGTCTTGAGGAACCGCTGAACTATTAGATTGAACACGTGGGCCAGGCATGGCACATGTGTCAGTCTGCCGAGTTGCAGAGCCGCCCCCAGGTTACGCCCGTTGTCACACACAACCATGCATGGCTTGAGGTTCAGCGGTGCCAGCCACAGATCGGTCTGCACCGTGATGCCCTGTAACAGCTCTTGGGCAGTGTGCCTTTTGTCACCTAAGCTCAGCAGTTTGAGCACCGCCTGCTGGCGCTTACCCACGGCACTGCTGCTGCACCTAGAGCTACCTACTGAAGGTGCCGTGCCCACGGATGGTAATTCGGAGGAGGAGGTGGAGGAGGAGGGGTCGGAGGAGGAGGCATAGTACGTCTGAGAGACCGTGACCGAGGTAGGCCCCGCAATCCTCGGTGTGGGCAGTACATGAGAGGCCCCAGGGTCAGTCTCGGTCCCAGCCTCCACCAAGTTAACCCAATGTGCTGTCAGTGAGATATAGTGTCCCTGCCCGGCAGCACTTGTCCACGTGTCCGTGGTTAGGTGGACCTTCTCAGAAACAGCACTGGTCAGGGCACGGATGATGTTCTTTGACACGTGCTGGTGTAGGGCTGGGACGGCACATCGGGAAAAATAGTGGCGGCTGGGGACCGAATACCGAGGGGCAGCCACCGCCATGAGATTGCGAAAGGCCTCGGTCTCTATCAGCCTATAGGGCAGCATCTCCAGGCTCAGCAATTTGGAGATGTGGACGTTGAGGGCTTGGGCATGTGGGTGGGTGGAACTGTATTTCCTCTTGCACGCCAGCGTCTGCTGTAAAGACAGCTGAACGCTGCGCTGGGACACATTGGTGGACACTGTGGAGGATCGTGGAGGCGAAGGTGTGGTTTTCCGGCGGGAGGCGCTCGTGCCGGGGTCCTGGGCAGGGGGTTGACTTGCAGAGGCAGCGAGTGACACAGGGGAAGGAGCAGTGGTGTGACCCGCAGGAGGTGGTGAACGGCCTTGGTTCCATTGAGCGGGGTGTTTAGCACTCATATGCCTGCGCATGCTGGTGGTGGTTAGGCTAGTAGTGGTGGCACCCCTGCTGATCCTGGTGTGGAACAGGTTGCACACCACAGTCCGTTGGTCATCCTCACTTTCTTTAAAGAACCTCCAGACTTGCGAACATCTAGGCCTCGCCACGGGAGCTTCACTACGTGAAACAGTTGCTGCTGATGTACCAGCTCTGGCCCTGCTTCTCCCTCTGGCCACACCACTGCCTCTTACAACCTGTTCTGGTGCAGCACTCGCCTCCACCTCAGAAGCACTGTCTTCACTCGGCTTATCAACCCAGCTTGGGTCAGTTACCTCGTCATCCTCTGATTCCTCAGTCTGCTCCCCCTCAGTCTGCTCCCCCCTCGGACTTCCTGCCCTGACAACAACTTCACCACTGTCTGACAACCATGTCTCCTCATCGTCCGACACCTCTTTACAAACTTCTTCCACTAACTCAACATTGTCATCATCATCATCATCACCCACAGACTGCGACAGTTGGAAAACTTGGGCATCGGGAACGAGGTCAGCAGCAACCTGAGAAGTGGTTTGTGACTCTGGGAAGGGTCCAGAAAACAGTTCCTGAGAGTATGCCGGATCGCATTCCAAATTTTCCTGGGAGGGGGCAGACTGGGGGGAAGGAGGTTGAGGTGGAGGATCCAGAGGAGTGCTCCCTTGGGTAACGTGGGTGGACTGCGTGGAAGACTGACTGGTGGACAAATTACTTGAAGCATTGTCCGCAATCCACGACATCAGCTGTTCGCACTGTTGTGGTTTCAACAGTCCTCTACCACATGTCCCTGTAAGTTGAGACATGAAGCTAGGGAGTGTAGCTCTGCGGCGTTCCCCTGCTCCCTCATCAGCAGGTACTGTCTCACCCTGCCAAGGACCACGGCCTCTGCCCCCTGCAGTAATTGAATGCCGACCCCCACGTCCTCGACCCTTAGCCCTGGGGTTCAACATTTTCTGTATATAAGTGTATTATATAAAAAATAAAAAATAAATGGGCCTGCTGTACTGAAACCTACAAACTTGTTCAGTCTGGTTTAATTAAGTGACGTACAGAAAGTGTCACCTGGACAGAAAATACGGATTGTAGTGAGTGGACAGCTGAACTGTGACACACAGAATGGTTCCACACTGCTGTGTGAAATGGATTTGTATCACTGAGCTAAAACAACAAAAAAAACAATTTTTTATATATTTTTTTTATATATTTTTTTTTTAGTTTTGTTTTTTTTGGAACGTGACGTGCAGAAACTATCGTAGAGCTAACTCACACCCTGCTGACGGTGGCTATTTTGACTGCGACCCAGACAAATGTCGCACAGAGATTTTTGTGATCAAGCTATATACAGGAGAGCAAAAGACCCGGTTGGATTAAGTGACGTACAGAAAGTGTCACCTGGACAGAAAATACGGATTGTAGTGAGTGTACTGAACTGTGACACACAGAGTGGTTCCACACTGCTGTGTGAAATGGATTCGTATCACTGAGCTAAAACAACAAAAAAATTATTTTTTTATATATTTTTTTTTAGTTTTTTTTTTTGGAACGTGACGTGCAGAAACAATCGTAGAGATAACTCACACCCTGCTGACGGTGGTAATTTTGACTGCGACCTAGACAAATGTCGCACAGAGATTTTTGTGATCAAGCTATATACGTGAGAGCAAAAGACCCGGTTGGATTAACCCCTTCGCGACCAGCGCCGTACATGTACGGCGCTGGGGCGATGCGGGCACATGGCGCCCGCTCGCGGGTGCGGCGGGCGTCATGGCCGGCAAGTCTCTGCTGTTTCTAACAGCAGAGACTTGCCGCTACCTACTGTGTCGGCGGCGTCTTCCGGGGTGACTAGATGCCGTGATCACACGTGTGGCCAATCGGGGTGTCTGTACACCATATGAAAACTGTAATCCTCGCTGGTGAGGATTACAGTTTTCAAAGTGCAATTCTTATTCTGGCCACTAGATGGCAGGCCAGGATAAGAAATGAGCAATTCATGGATTTCTGAGTCTATAAAACCCAGAATTGCTCATAAAGAAAAAAAAAAGCCACAATTTATAAGCCCATATTTGAGCTTTCTAATAGTAAAAAAAAAATGTTAAAAAAATGTTAAAAAATATATAAAAAATAAAAAAGATGTAAAAGTTCAAATCACCCCCCTTTCCGTATAAGTAAAAAATAAATACCTAAATAACAATAAATATAGACATCATGGGTATCACCGTGACCGAAAATGCCCGTACTTTTAAAATATAAAAAAAAAATTCCAATACGGCGAATTGTGTGGCGGAAAAAAGCGTCCAAATGGCGATTTGCCGTTTTTTGTCGCTTTTTTTTTCTAAAAAAAATTAAATAAAAAGTGATCAAAAAGTCATACACACCCCAGAATGGTATCAATAAAAACTTCAGATCGTCCCGCAAAAAATGAGCCCCCATACAGCTCTGTACACATAAATACCAAAAAGTTATAGGGGTCAAGATTTGACAAGGAAAAAAAAAAAAAAAAAAGGGCAACTTTCTAATTATTTTATCACTATGAAAACGCAGGAAAAACTATACATATTAGGTATTGCCGGATTCGTACTGACCAGTAGAATGAAAGTAATGGATCAGTTTTAATGCACATCGAACGCTGTAAATAAGAAACCCGTAGAACTGTAGCGGAATAGCGTTTTCTTTGCAATTTCACCCGGTTTGGAATTTTTTTCCCGCTTGCAATATTAAATGGTGGCGTTGGAAAGTACAACTTGTCCCGCAAAAAACAAGCCCTCATACAGCTATGTCAACAGAAAAATAAAAGAGTTATGGCTGTTTGAAGGCAGGGAGCGCAAAACGAAAATGCAGAACCGAAAAAAGCTCCGGGCGCGAAGGGGTTAAGTGACGTACAGAAAGTGTCACCTGGACAGAAAATACGGATTGTAGTGAGTGTACTGAACTTTGACACACAGAATGGTTCCACACTGCTGTGTGAAATGGATTCGTATCACTGAGCTAAAACAACAAAAAAACTATTTTTTTATATATTTTTTTTTAGTTTTGTTTTTTTTGGAACGTGACGTGCAGAAACTATCGTAGAGATAACTCACACCCTGCTGACGGTGGTAATTTTGACTGCGACCTAGACAAATATCGCACAGAGATTTTTGTGATCAAGCTATATACGTGAGAGCAAAAGACCCGGTTGAATTAAGTGATGTACAGAAAGTGTCACCTGGACAGAAAATACGGATTGTAGTGAGTGTACTGAACTGTGACACACAGAATGGTTCCACACTGCTGTGTGAAATGGATTCGTATCACTGAGCTAAAACAACAAAAAAACTATTTTTTTTATATATTTTTTTTTATATATTTTTTTTTATAGTTATGTTTTTTTTGGAACGTGACGTGCAGAAACTATCGTAGAGCTAACTCACACCCTGCTAACGGTGGCTATTTTGACTACGACCCAGACAAATGTCGCACAGAGATTTTTGGGATCAAGCTATATACGGGAGAGCAAAAGACCCGGTTGGATTAAGTGACGTACAGAAAGTGTCACCTGGACTGAAAATACGGATTGTAGTGAGTGTACTGAACTGTGACACACAGAATGGTTCCACACTGCTGTGTGAAATGGATTCGTATCACTGAGCTAAAACAACAAAAAAACTATTTTTTTTATATATTTTTTTTAATATATTTTTTTGTTTGTTTTGTTTTTTTTGGAACGTGACGTGCAGAAACTATCGTAGAGCTAACTCACACCCTGCTGACGGTGGCTATTTTGACTGCGACCCAGACAAATGTCGCACAGAGATTTTTGGGATCAAGCTATATACGTGAGAGCAAAAGACCCGGTTGGATTAAGTGACGTACAGAAAGTGTCACCTGGACAGAAAATAAGGATTGTACTGAGTGTACTGAACTGTGACACACAGAATGGTTCCACACTGCTGTGTGAAATGGATTTGTATCACTGAGCTAAAACAACAAAAAACTATTTTTTTTATATATTTGTTTTATATATTTTTTTTTTAGTTTTGTTTTTTTTGGAACGTGACGTGCAGAAACTATCGTAGAGCTAACTCACACCCTGCTGACGGTGGCTATTTTGACTGTGACCCAGACAAATGTTGCACAGAGATTTTTGTGATCAAGCTATATACGTGAGAGCAAAGAGCAAAAGACCCGGTTGGATTAAGTGACGTACAGAAAGTGTCACCTGGACAGAAAATACGGATGGTAGTGAGTGTACTGAACTGTGACACACAGAATGGTTCCACACTGCTGTGTGAAATGGATTTGTATCACTGAGATATAACATTAAAAAAAACAAAGGGGTTATATATGGCGATAGCTGCACTACTAGTACCAGCCAGCCAAGCCAGGAGACAAAAAAAAATTTCTTGTAGCCCTTAGAAGGGCTGTTGGGTTCTTGGGAGATCACTCCTGCCTAACAAAGAACTAAATGCAGGCCCTAACACTCTCCCTGAAACGCAGCAGCTCTATCCCTAACGACATCCAGACAGCATCTGAGCCGAGCACCGCGGCCAGTCAGTAGTATATTCCATGGTCACCTGATCAGGCCAGCCAACCCCTTCTATCGACATGTAAGGGCCCCACGTGATGCTGGGTGTATCGCAGAGTCTCCTGGCTTGTGATTGGCTGAGTTTTTAGGCGCCAAAAATGCACAATG
Organism: Rhinella marina; assembly: GCA_900303285.1. NCBI lineage: Eukaryota > Metazoa > Chordata > Amphibia > Anura > Bufonidae > Rhinella > Rhinella marina. The sequence continues at coordinate 222,559 of ONZH01030308.1, read as the reverse complement.
CGGAAGTTGCCATTTCCTCGAGCATGGCGAGATACTCGTCCAAGTAGCGAGCACTTACAAGTACTGTAATACTCGAACGAGCACCAAGCTCGGACGAGTATGCTCTCTCATCTCTAGTCTACAGTCATTTTAATGGAGTAACTAGAACGGGGACAAGGCTACAGAGAAAGACAAATATGTGCTTTCTATGTAGCAAATGTGTAGCCTGTGAGTTCGTTCAACAGGGACATGAATTCACCAGTTTTGTGACTGGATGTGCTTACCAAATCAGAGCAGAGCTTCTTGAATTTTCACTAAAGGGGATCATCTATGAGGCCACCTATGCTTCAGTATTGAGAAACCACAGGTGTATTAGGTAGGCAGGTATTATGGCAGTTGGTGTGAAACCACTGTGTCAACCAACACATTTGACTTTATCTATTCCTAAGAGTGTTATTCTGGCAGTCTCCTGGATTTCACCCCTTAAAGGGGTATTCCCATCTCACAAATGTAGTTTGTATAGTTAGATATAGTCATACCAGTATTATTACTAATAGAATGTATTTATATAAAATCTACCGTTTAGAAGATCTTCCTATTTGTATATCCATTGTCCCACACACATCAGTCTGGCCGTTGCCCCTGGTTACGACCACCGTGGCCATGTTGTAGTGGTGACCGGCTTGCTCCTGTTCAAACCTGCTCTGAGGTAACTGCTGTATTGTGAAAGTACATTACATGAACATGCGGAGACACATCTTAGGGTACTTTCACATCTGGTCAGGATCCGTCCAAAATGCAGACTTTATAAACGGATCCTGCTCCATAGAGATGAATTGATCTTGGAACAGGATCCGTTTCTCTGCGTTTTGGAAGCGCAGACAAAAATGCTACAACCCTAAGATATGCCTCCGCATGCTCATGCAATGTGCGTTCACAATACAGCAGTTACCTCAGAGCGGGTTTGAACAAGAGCAAGCCGGCCACCACTACTACATGGCCACGGTGGCCGTAACCAGGGGCAACGGCCTGACTGATGTGTGTGGGACAATGGATATACAAATAGAAAATCTTCTAAATGGTACATTTTATATACATACATTATATTAGTAATAATATTGGTATGGCTATATCTAACTATACAAACTATATTTGTGAGATGGGAATACCCCTTTAAGCCCTGTACAGGGATCTGGATGTCACCGCTGGGGAGCCACCAGGGAACTACCTCCTGGACTGGTCTCTGTATGATTGACAGCTGATACATGGGGGTAAACAGACACGGGTGCAGGGCAAAGAGGGGTCAGGCAAAATCGTAGTCAGAGCCAAGCTGAGGTCAGGACAGTTAGAGTATGTGCAGTACAGTAAACAGTCCAAGGTCAGGATGGGCAGTGAAGGGTCAATACAGAGGTCAGACACGGGCCAGGTCAGGACATGGAGTCATCACAATCCAGGAAATGGACAGAAAATTGGTACATGAGTAGACAACAGAACAGCACACTTCGCAGGAGGAAAGAGAATGGGATATGCGTGCAATTCTCTCCCCTTGTTCTAGAGATCATGGGGGTCTCAGCAGAACCCACCGATTTAAACTTACTGACCCTTTAATTATTGTCCATAAATACAGCCAGAATGCAACAAGCATCCTATCAATAATATCTGTTAGGTTAAACAGGATAGTAGCTTTAATTGTGTTGCTGGCATTAAGCGGTCTACTTGGGGCCCATTGGGATTCTCCTATTGTCAGAGTGGAGGGGGCAGTCCCATTGGGCTAGGCTTGCTGACTTGTCAGACTGGTACCATCTCTTTTGTATTATTAGGTAGTCGATTGTATCCCATACCCATCCAATTGGTAGAGGATTTCCAAGTGAGGGGGTAGATACATTCATTATTATTATTATTATTATTATTATTATTATTAAAGCGCCATTCATTCCATAGCACTGTACATATACACAATACAGACAATTGCACTAAGCATGAACAAGACGAGTTACAGACTGGTACACAAGGAGAAAGGGCCCTGTCCATGAGGGCTTACAATCTATTCATCATTCTGCCTTCATAAAACAATGTGAAATGTTGCTCATATGCTGCTGCCATATGCCGGTCTGCAAGGGATGGTAAGAACTTTCTAATTATGTGCACTGGGTAATCCTGCTCCCTATCAAACCTGTATTCCAAAGCTATGGGGGTATAATTATATTGCTCTATTTTGTAGTTGGTTTGCAGATATAATACAATAGCCAATTAGCTATTAAATATCTGGTTTTGGATATCTGGTGTCTGTAGTGTACCACTTTGGTGACTACCACTATATATGCTGTATTGTTTGAGTTTTAAGCCCTATGCATTCGCGGATCAGCAAAATAGGGATGACATCCGTGTGACATCCATGTTGCATCCATTTTTTTTTTCTTTTGCAGACCCATTGTCTTCAAAGGATCTGTGGTCCACATTTTGCAGCCAAGCATAGGACATGTTCTGTCTTTATAAAAGAAGGGACATACAGATGCGGATAGCACACAGTTGACTTGCATGCTTTCCGCATTCATATGTCCGTTCCGCAAAAGACAAAACATATCCTACTCTTGGCCGCAAAACGTAACAAGTCTCTCTCAATAGAATCTCTGGCTGGTGACTGTATTCTAACAATATTGACTGCAATTTGCACTACAAGTCACCAACTGACTACGGATGGCTAAATTGTGTTCAAGTGTGTAGGGAGTCTTAACTTGCTATCCATCCACAACAGCAAAGTCTGGAATAGCTGCTTGGCTTGGCCATGCAGACTCTCTATCTTCTAGATTTTTTTCTCCTCTTCCTCTGTTCTTTCTCTAACATGCAGAGATCTGTGAGTCTCTGAAGCTGAAAGTTTTTGACCTGAGGAGAGGATCACATTGGGTTTGAGATTCGTGGGACAATATGGCTATGGTTATATTGACCAGTGCTACATACTACTTGATTATTTCTCACACAACATCAACTCCATGGAAAGACATGTATGAAAAATCCAGATGAGATTTATTTCCAGACTGAATCCTTGTAATTATGCACAAACAGTAGGGGAAAAGATAAGCTACCAGTTGTCTCTGATAAGACAAGCCATTTAAATAAGATGTTATAATTATGTTAATAGAGGGCTTTCTGATATTATTACTATCATTTATTATCCCCTTGAACCAATGTGGTGGAATAATCTATTAGCTACTGCTCCAACAGCAATTCACTGAAGAGTTAAAATCACTGGCTTCTTAACTACTTGTTTCCCACTTCTAATGGGACTAATTAACTCAGGGAAGCATGGTAATAAAAGAGATTTGTTGTATTCATTAATTAGGATTGTCATTTTAAATCTTTTAATTATGTTGTTTTCCTACAGGAAACAACTGTGCACCAAATGTTTTGCTTGTTTTAGCTGCCCAAACAGATTTTCCCCATTTCTGAACAAGGCAGTGCATGCAGATACAGTATATTGTACACTCAAATGTTATTATTATTGTAGATATTTTGCAAATCTTCATTAACTAAAGAGAATATCACTAAGGTCGACTTCTTTAAATGATGGGGCTCATTAGATGCCCTATAAACGAGAAGAAAACTCCCATTAAACCACTGCCCAAAGTTCTGATCAAGGTATTGAAAAGATGGACCATTTGATAGGCTCTACAGCACGTCTAGATATTGTTTTGAGATATGCACTAATTTCCATACAGAACACATCTCATAAAAGCATTCTAATAAGAAGGCTTCTAATAAGAGTATGATTTTCTAGCCATATTATTTTACTTAAAGGGGTTGTCTCACTTCAGCAAATGGCATTTATCATGTACAGAAAGTTAATACAAGGCTATTACTAATGTATTGTGATTGTCCATATTGCCTCCTTTGTTGCCTTGATTAATTTTTTCATCAAATGCTGCTAATACACGGCTAGTATCCAGGGGTTATGAACACTCTGTAGTCTAGCGTAGTATAGGAAAAAGCATTCCCGTTGTCCTGGCCACCAAAGAGGCTGGCGCCTTTTCCTATAGAGGGCAAGCATGGCCACCGCTGCTGGATTATGTAGATTAAACCATGGTGGATGTAACCATGGAAATGAGAAGTGTATAGTGCAATTGAAAAATGAATCAAGCCAGCAGAGGAGGCAATATTGACAATCTTAATGCATTAGTAAGTGCCTTGTATTAGGACCCTGCCAATCTTTTTGTTTTTGTGTTTTCTTTTTCCCTCCCAGCTATCCAAGACCCATAACCTATTTACTTTTCCAACTTATGAGGGCTTATTTTTTTTACAGGGCAAGTTAAATGGCACCGTTCTATATCTTGCACTGAGAAATGGGAAAAAAATCCTTCTGCTAAGGCTTTTCAGGTTTTGTTTTTATGGTGTTCATTAAAAGCTATAAGTAACATGACGTAACAAACTTATTTGGTGGGTTAGTATGATTATAGCGATATCAAATTTATATAGTTTTTGCATCACCTTATTCATATAGGGGTTCATACGACATACGATAATCAATTTTTGGAGGGTCAAAGTGACTACATTATGTTATTTTACTACATATTTCATATGTAAAATTGGGAAAGGGAGGTGATTTGAATTTTATATATTTTTGTGTTTTTATTTTTTAAAAACAATGTTTCTTTACTGTAATTCTTAGTTCCTTTACACACAGTATTCAGATTGCTTGTGCAGTCTATGGGATTCTGACAGGCTCAAACTCAACTTTGCAGTCAGCTCACTATGACAGCCCTGGGAGCCTTCTCAAGGCTGTCATAGGAACCAATATCACAAGTCTTTATCAATGTGCACACAGGTCCAGACGGACACTGCTGGAAACTGCGGTGGATGTCCACATGCAGTTTAGCTGTATTCAATTAGGCTCTGCGACATTCACATTTTTGGCAACCTGCATTTTCTGCTGCGTTTTCAGTGTCATTTTTTGGGGTGTTTATTGCAAACCATGTTTGCCCACTAGCATTTTCTTCATGTTGTTTTTCTGTAAAAAAAAAACACCTTGGTATATCTATAGACCTTCAGCTAACACCTGGAGATAGTGTTTTTAGTAAACCATGTTTGGTCCAAACCTTGCTATTTTTCAGACAGTGAACGAACCCAAATCATTTCCGGTTCATTTTGGACAAATCCACTAAAATGGAGTGTAGCACCATTTTAGTGAACAAGTCAGTGGGGAAAAAAGCACTAGGGAGGAAGAAGAAGGCTTCTCACATGACCCTGAGAGGAAGTGAGGGGGAGGGCTTTCCCTAATTAGCTCCCAGACTGACAGACATTCTGGGTGAGCCAATCATTGCTGCAGCAGGCAGGGAGGTGTCCTGCAGAACAAGCAGAATGCTATTCTATGCTGGGCAGTGAGAGGGGGTGGTTGTGTGTGAGGGTGTGTGTACCACAATCTTAGAGAGTCAGGGACAATCAGAAATGAATGAATCAATCAGAATTGTGTACAATAGAGAGAAACAGAGCAGCTGACAGGACCTGTGGCTGTTATTAGAAGTGCACCTCAAAAGCAGCTATATGCAAGCAAATATTTTCATTTTGTTTCCTCGTTTTCACAGAAATTTTTTTTGTGGGGTTATATATATATATATATATATATATATATATATATATCAGCAATACCCACGGTGTGGCAGTAATCTATCTGTGTGTTTTAAATTGAAATTGAGCCCTCCCAAAGAACAGCGAGAGCCACATAAGCTTGGGGATCTGGTGATGCCGCTGTGGTTGGGTTAGATCCAAAACATGCCAGAAATAAGCCTAACTTGATTGCCTGTAGCTCTGTGCAAGCAACTCCCTTATGGTGTGTTTTCTCCACATGGTGGGCACACAAAAGCACAGCAGTGACCAAGATCTGCACAATTAAAATAAGCCGTGGCCATTCAAATACAATTGTATGTACCAGAGGTCTATTGCAGCATATGAGGCAGCATTACCAGATCCTTTGGGAAAATACCACTGGCCAGCATTCCCATTCAGAATAAGTCTGTCCTTCTTTACCTGTCCTCTTTGTGGCAGCCAACCTGCATCCCCAAGCAGTGCGGTGTCTTTGTCATCATCATCATCATCACCTCCTGCTAAAACTCCTCCTTGTCCTCAGCTCCATTTTGAGACATCTATAACACAACATTTGGCCTTGAAAAAACTTTTCTCCACCAGCAATTAGCTTGTCTACAAGAGGAACTCCCACGTGGCCACGTTGCTGGTGGAGCAGTCACTGTAGTATCATTGTAGTAGAGCCTTGTACTCTCCCGTGGCAGATAATGCGGGCCAATCCCTGCGATTCTCACTGTGTGGCAAGCTGCACTCCACCATGGCACCTGGAGCAGCTGTTACAAGCAGGGACAGTACATGTCTTTCATGGCCTACTGGGTCAATGTCTTTTCTGGCAGTGGAAAGGCAGAACCCCAGCAACATGGCCAGGTCCTTTTGAGTACTTCCCACCATATCATGGGGCAAGCTCCCACAGCAGGCACTTACAGTGCCTTGTGAAAGTATTCGGCCCCCTGGAACTTTTCAACCTTCTGCCAAATTTCAGGCTTTAAACGCCACCTTTTGCTGCGATTACAGCTGCAAGTCGCTTGGGGTATGTCTCTATCAGTTTTGCACAACTAGAGACTGAAATTCTTGCCCATTCTTCCTTGCAAAACAGCTCAAGCTCTTTGAGGTTGGATGGAGAGCGTTTGTGAACAGCAGTTTTCAGCTCTTTCCACATATTCTCAATTGGATTCAGGTCTGGACTTTGACTTGGCCATTCTAAGACCTGGATACGTTTATCTTTGAACCATTCCATTGTAGATTTTGCTTTATGTTTGGGATCATTGTATTGTTGGAAGATAAATCTCCGTCCTAGTCTCAGGTCTTTTGCAGACTCCAACAGGTTTTCATCCAGAATGGTCCTGTATTTGGCTCCATCCATCTTCCCATCAATTTTAACCATCTTCCCTGTCCCTGCTGATGAAAATCAGGCCAAACCATGATGCTGCCACCACCATGTTTGACAGTGGGGATGGTGTGTTCAGGGTGATGAGCTGTGTTGCTTTTACGGCAAACATATCGTTTTGCATTGTTTTCAAAAAGTTTGATTTTGGTTTCATCTGACCAGAGCACCTTTTTCCACATGTTTGGAGTGTCTCCCAGGTGGCTTGTGGCAAACTGTAAGGCCTCTTTCACACGAACGTTGTTTTTGCGGACTTCGATCCGCATTTTTCACATGAAAAATGCGGACCCATTAATTTCTATGGGTCCACAAAAAATGCAGACAGCACACAGTGTGCTGTCCTCATCCGTATGTCCGTTCCATAGCCCGCAAAAAAAAATAGAGCATGTCCTATTCTTGTCCGTAATACTGTTCTATTAGGGGCCAGCTGTTCCGTTCCGCAAAATACGGAATGCACACGGATGCCATCCGTTGTTTTTGCAGCTCCGCAATTTGCGGACCGCAAAACACAACGTTCGTGTTAAAGAGGCCTAAACGAGACTCTTTATGGATATCTTTGAGAAATGGCTTTCTTCTTGCCACTCTTCCATAAAGGCCAGATTTGTGAAGTGTTCGACTGATTGTTGTCCTATGGACAGACTCTCCCACCTCAGCTGTAGATCTCTGCAGTTCATCCAGAGTGATCATGGGCCTCTTGGCTGCATCTCTGATCAGTCTTCTCCTTCAAAGTGTCGCTTTGAAGTCAGGAAGTGGCTGCTCATGTCAGACGCCTGATGAAGCCTTTTAAAGAGGCCACAAAGTTTGCCAGCAGGGACAACTGCAGCACGAATGATGTCATCCCTCTCATATTTATCTTATATCAGACGCTGACGCTCATGAAGCTGCAAACCATGGCAGAAGAAAAGCAGGTGACGGTTCTTGTTGTCCACCCTATAGCTGTTGGGTACACACAAAAGGAATCTGCCATGGAGGAGGAGGATGACGAAGATGAGGAGCTGCTAAGGCAAAAGGAGAAGGAGGAGGAGTCGGAGGTGAAGGGGCAAGAGGACGATGATGAGGATAGCCCAAACACCCAATTGTCTCAGTGGGGGCCGGAGCCAGAAAGAAGTGGCTCCTTGGGCAACTCTTTGCTCACTTGCTCACAGTTGTATCGTTGAGATCCTGCTGGCGGTGCCCCATCTTGCCACTTTTGCTGTCTATCTGCCTATTATCACGTTCTGTATGTCTGCTGCGGCCTGCATCATGCTACTTATGCTTCTCAGTCGTCAGTTTATGTGTATTCAGTTTCCACACAGTTGATATCTTAAAATTCTGTATGTAATTGCTTACAGATCAAAAAAATAATAATTATAATAATTAATTTTGTCGGTGGGTGCTTGTTACATTTCTTTAAGGCACAGCATAAATGTACGTGATTCAGGGGCGTTGCTAGGCTAAAACATTCGGGGTCTGGGCCCCTGATGTTTTCTCCTGGGCCCCGAATGTCTTGCCTGTTAGACAGATACAATTGTATTGCCATCCTCAGGACGGCAGTACAATTGAATCTAATGCAATGCAAGATATGTAGGACCTGTGATGACATCACAGGTCATGTGATCAGTGCCGTCCAATCCTGCACTGGTCACATAACTGTGACATCATCGCAGGTCCTTTTCAACCCCTGTCTTCTAAACTGAAGAGGAGAATTGTGGAGAAGAAGCTGCAATGAGTTCTGCTACATCAGAACAGGTAAGTGAAGGGAGAAGCAGAGGGATGCTGGGAGTTGTGGTTATTTAACTGGGACTGCATGTTAGGGCAGAAGGGAGGGATGTTATCATGGGACTGTGTGTTGGAGGTGACTTGGGCAGGGTTCTGTTATTTACATGGGACTGTGACGTGGAGTGATGTTATTTACATGGGACTGCATGTTGGAGGGGGCTGAGGGCAGGTTTATGTTATTTACACGGGACTGTGGGGTGGAATGATGTTATTTACATGGGACTGCATGTTGGAGGTGGCTGTGGGAAGAAAGTTATGTTATTTACATGGGACTGGCGGCTATCGGAGGGAGTGATATTATTTACATAGGACTGTTGTTGTATGTTGATGATGGCTATGGATGGGAATTATTTTATTTACATGGGACTGTATTTGGAGGGAGCTGTAGATAGAGAGGGATGTTATTTACATGGGACTGTATATTGGAGGGGGCTGGAGAGATGGTGGGATGTTATTTACACAGGACTCTACTGCGGAGGGAGGGAAATAGCTTTATTTACATGGGACTGTATGGTGGAGGAACTGAGGAATAATTAATAATTTTTGAGGACACTAAAGGGAGGAATATAACTACAGCGGGCACTTCAGGGTGAACATTATAACAGTAGGGGAAGCGATATAAATACCGGGGGCACTGTAGGGGTATTATAAATCCAGGGGACATTAGACGTTCTTATTACTATTGGGGTCTCTATAGGAGGCACTATGGGGGGCATTATTACTACTGAGGGGTCTGTATAGAGCTTTATTACCACTGGGGGAATTATAGGGAGCCTTATTTCTACCGGGGGCTCTGTGAGGGCATTTTTAATACTTGAGGGCTCCTCTACTAATGGAGGCACTCTTGGGGAGCATTATCAGTGCTGGGGTCACTGTAGGCTGTAGTGTTACTAATGAGGGAATTACTATTGGTAGGACTATTACTATGGGGGACACTATTATTTCTCCAGGATAGTATTTGGAGGTTTTGGGGGGGCACAGCAAGCAGCAGGATAACACTGTGGGGACTCCAGGTTGGGGGATGATGATAGAAATGTGAGGAAGATAAGATGTCTGCGTGTCCCACTCTGCAGAGATGAGGAGTGGCTGAGAGAAGTTGTCTGGGCCGAATGGAGAAGATGACGACAGAGAAGATCTACATCAGAGGAAAAGTCACCTGGGAGACCGAGGCCCTGGATGTGAGGTATGTGTTGCTGTATAGCAGGGTTGGGGCGAGGGTATACATAGAGAATTGGGCCATATTCATTGGGGCTTGGGCCCCGGATCTTTTGAGACCCTAGCAACGCCCCTGACGTGATTATTGTATCAATACCGGCATTTTGTCACAGTTCAGGCAATGCTGGGGCCTGCATCATTCCACTAATCTCTGAGGGTCAGTTTCCGTGTACTCACTTTCCACATGGTTGAAATTTTATTTTATTTTTTTTGGGAGGGGGGGGTAAAATTTCTTTAAGCACCTCATAAATGAACGCAATTACTATCTCAATACTGAAAGTTTCTCACAGTCCAGTCAATGCTGGGGACTGCACTATGCCACTAAAGCCTGAGGGTCAGTTTTTGTGTACTCACTTTCAACATGGCTGAAATAAAAAAAAATATTGGGTGAGGATGAAATTTCTTTAAGGCATATCATAAATGAACACGATTACTGCCTCAATACTGGCATTTTCTCACAGTCCAGTATCATGCTCCACAGCCTGCATCATGCCACTAAAGCCCGAGGGTCAGTTTCCCTGTACTCACTGTCTGTCTAACATCACATTCTGTACGGTGTTCCATTCTGTGGCCTGCATCATGCCACTTATGTCACTTGCCAGCCAACATATTCCCCCAAGACACTTTTTTTTGTGTTTAAACAGCCCCCGATAAGGGACAATTTTTGAAAGCTTTAGAATTTGAAAAAGCATGAGACATTTTTTTTAAACACAATGTATGATAACCCCATCAAATGTGTGTTTACCCATAGCTATGTATGTAATTGTCGCTAAGATATCATTTACTATTGCTGACATTGCGTTCCACAGCTTGGGGTGGAGTGAGGGTGGAGGGGAAAAAGTTATAAGTATAAGAAACTGCAGGATCCAATGTCATATGCAAATGCCATATGCAAATGTAATTGAATCCCAAAAGAAGTGTGATATGTAAGTTATTATTTCAGGCAGACCATGGGATAGGAGGATCCGTGGGGTGTGGCGTTACACCTGAAATAAGTCTATAGTGCACAGACCTCCTGCCACCATATATTTTTAATTAAGACTGACCTGAAAAATGCCAGTCTTAAAGGGAACCTGTTGGTATTTTTGCACTACCCTATCTGATGACAACCTGGGGTTCTCATATTCATGAGCTCCTGGCTCACTTAGTTATGGAATTCAATTTTTCTGAATATTTTACATTTTCTCATTTGTACAAGGACAAGCAACAATGTGAAAGAAGGATAGGTGAGCAAGAATAATAGAAAATAATAGACATAGAGAAAAAAGCTCACAGAAAGAAGTGGTGATATGTACGTTATAATTTCACGGCAGGAGGCTGATGTAATGATGGGCATTGCATATCCAGGGAATGTAAACCACACTTATTATGTAAACTGTACTGTATTTACTGGAGAACCTGCACTGTAAACTGTGGCAGGAAGGGCTTAGGCCAAGTTCACACTTCAGTTATTTGGTCAGTTATTTCCATCAGTTATTGTCAAAACCAGTAGTGATGCCTACTCAGAGATAGTGACCAAATAACTGAATTGTGAACTTGGCCTTAACAGCCAGAGTTATTGGCAAGAGCTGAGTTGATTCCAATGTCAGTAGAGGAGTCACGCTCAAAGTTTCCTCACGGTGGAAGCACATGCCTAAGAGTTCATCTATGAAAGCAAAGAAAGAGCCTTGTGAACAGAGCATGCAAAGACTGAAGGCTGGGAGACACTGCAGCTGAGGATAGCTGAATACTGCATGGCAGTTAGCTAGCAAGTGGAGGTGAGTGTTGCTTGTCAATGGGCACAACACCTGAAGGCCTAGATAGGGACAGAGTTGTAGGAACACCCTCAATGGAAAAAAAGTAGCCTAGATCAGAGGTAGCCAACTTGCACTCCCTATCTCTCACACCCTGGAGCAGCAAAGGGCCTGTAAAGAAGCCAGGGCAGTAATATACAGATTAGTGAGTGTTAGGGTGAGTTCACATCCGGTTTTTGTCTTACATTCAATGTATTAAAAAAACATATACGTTAACGTATATGGGTTTTCTTAAGAAACTCTGTAGAATGGAAAAGTATAGTGTACTTTTCTTCCAACGTATACGTTACACCAGGGGTGGGATTCAAATTTTTAACAACAGGTTCCCTACTCAACGGCGGACATGCGGCGTCATGACACATGTTTACATATACATCACATATATACTACACAAATACACATAAATACACCATATACATGGTACACATACATAAATACACCACATATACACTACACACACACATAGCACCCAACTTTTAAAAATCCTAAGGAGCTAAACTATGGAGTGGAAGGGCTCATCTCCAGCTGCCAGCCGGATCTGTAATTTTAACAACCGGTTCTGGAGAACATGAGGGAACTGGCTGAATCCCATCCATGCGCTACACGTAGGGCAAGAACATGATGTAAACCCAGCCTTAGTGTGTCATGAGGAGAGAGATACTGTGGCCTGAAGAAACAACAAATCAGAGTATGCAGAGTGTGTCACCAGGAGATTGCTGTTTTTTTTTCCTTTCTGCCAAAGGAGACTTCACCAAAAGTGACAAGCATGTTGCCTTAAGTTGCTTCTTGTTGCATCTGTCTGCCTGCTTCCTTCCGCTATCCCGCGGGGGAAGGGGGGGGCAACACAAACCACCCATGGGCCAAAAACATCCTTCTGTTAAGTCTGAGTCTGACAAGTGGGTGGTCATAAGGTAAGAAATGCATTGTGTCATTGGTCCTCTGCATGTTTTACACAGCTGTGAAGTTGGCAGTTAGGATAGGAGAACACCTTGAAGGTGGGTAAATACACAGTATACATTTTCAATATCTATATGTATACATGTAGAAAGCAATTGTTGTGGGGACAACCCCTTTAATTATAGAGACGCCCCTTCTAAGTTTCTTAGGTTCTGATGTGTCACGAGAATTTTTTTTTTCTGTCAGGTAAAACCAGATAGTAACACATATACTTTTTTATAATCTGATTTTATTTTCTGATTTCAGATTTTTTTTTTAATTCTATTTCCTGAACATGATTATGGGGGCAGCCATCTTGCTTGAGCTGTTCTTAACAGCATTTAGAAAGCATTAAGAAAATCGCTTTATGGCAGCCCCATGGTCCATAGACACAATTAACAGGAGGGAACCTCCTTCTATAGGAGAGTTTTCTATACATGCTCTGTGGCCTGTGCAGAGGTCATTGTACAAGGAATGACTAGATAAGCTTTGATGATCATCTATTGTGAATGGTGGATCCTGTCTTATCTGTCATTCTAATCCTGCCTGTAAAGATATCACCTGTATACAGAAATGTGACTTAATTGGTATTAAGTGATGAGTTATAGAAAATTAAAAATTTACATTTTCAATATGTAAGCAACATATGAGCCCTATGCAAGAATTAAAAGGTTTGTTTACCTTTTTGGACATTTTCTGCAGACCCCCTCCCTTCCCCCTCAGCATGACTGAACTAGTTGTGGGAATCACACTTACCTGGATTTTGACTGCTTTGCACCCACAGCTCTGCCGCAGCACCTGGGTCTCCTCATTTCAACATCTGGTCTGACTTTGGTCACATGGCCACTGCAGCCACTAATTGGCCGCCATGACGACGCGTCACCTATGCATCACATGACCCAGTGACATGACAGGGGAAAGAAGGAGCTGGAACCCAACAGCATTGATCAGATAAGAATTATTCCCACCATCTTTGGTCCAGCCATGTTGGCGGGCGGGGGAGTGTCAGCAGAAAAGGTCCCCAGGGGTAAACAACCTCTTTGAAACTAAGACTAAATTATTTTCTAAGCATTTTATATTCTATACTAGTATTAAAACTTTTTGCAACAAAATTTGTCTCTTTATTGCTGTGCTTTGAGTCACAATATACTTTAGAATAAAGCTATCTTATGCTCAGCGGGGACCTTCTCCGCACAGACTCTTTGATAAGGTGAACAAACACTGAGTTTGGAAAAATGTGCTAAAGTCAGACAAAAAAATGATAGAGGCAGCCAATCTGTATATTTTTATGTCGACAGACTGTCAGGCATTATTTGATTTGTACCTAATATCCTAAATCTAGATCTCTTCATTTCATGAGCACATCTCATTTCTATTCAATTACATTGGCAGCCCCATTGAGCAAAACCAAATGTCCTTAATATTTTGATGCATCAATTCAATATACGGGTGACAAATCCAATATTTGTCACATAAGGCATATTGATGAAAGGTAGGTGCTGAGTAAATCATGAGTTCTCTGCTCCACAAGCTATTCCCCCAGGCTTTAGTTCTATTGATGTTAAACGTCTAGCCCCAGGCTCATCTCACAGTTTTTTACTTTAACCCATGGAAATCATCCCTATTTAATCTGACAAATCATAACACAAAACTGCAGCCTAAATACTCCCTGAACACATTGCTTCTGTAATTTGTAACTCATCTCTTGTTATACTATATCTATTACACATAGAAAGTATAGTAGCAGCTTAGCACATAATAGAAAGTCTCAGAAAACAAGACCTTTTTGCTAATAAGTGATGAATAGTGATTTTTAAACATGATTTTCTCCATAGATTTTCCAATACGTCAATCACTTAGATTCACTGTAAAACTTTAAACTGTCAAATCATTATCAATGGTACAAAAATGTTATGACTTTCATGAATATAGAAATGCTGCCTTGCTGCCCAGTAATTTATCATCTGACAGACCCCAAAAGATTGCACCCCAGACACTATGATACCTAACTGATTGCTCTTCATAGCACCATGCCTCCAACTCCTGACCGCCGTTCTCAAATTTACCTAACACTTCCAGGACACAGCCTATGACGCAGCCGAATTTTCAAATCTGAAATGTCATTTTATGTGGAATAATTTTACATTTTCTGCTAAATAAATAATTAACATTTACCTTACTTTATGCTGCTATCATTTTGTAAGCATCCTTTATTTTAATTAAAAAGGACCTGTCACCACTCCTGACATGCTTGTATTAAAAGCTTCATGCATTCCCCATGTAATAACAATTCTGGAGCATCTATTCTTCATTATTAATTTCTACTAGAAGTTATGACTGAATTAATAGCAGTCTGCAGTAAGGCTATAGAGGGGTGTTAACCAGTTGGGGGGGTGTACCTGCACAGTGTGAAAATGGCAGCACTGATTGGATAAAGTAAGTCTGTATAGGTTCACACTCCCAACTGGTAACCACCCCTCTGTACCCTTACTGCAGACTGCTAGCAATTCATTCATAACCTCCAGTAGAAATAATAAAGGAATAGCACAACATAGAGCCAGAAGAGTAGATGCTCCAGAATTGTCATTACGTTGGGAAATCAATGAAGCTATTACAATAGGCATGTCAGGAGTAAAGGTCCTCTTTAAGGCATATTTTTCTGAAGACCTATAAGGGAATGTTTATAATTTTCAGAAACATTTACAAAATCATTTTTTTTTTGTTTTGAAATGACTGTAAGGGACGTATGTAATAGAAAACCCTCATAAATCACTCAATTTTTTTTAAAAAAATTAACCCCTGACAGTATTAAAAATGGGATTTAGGAAGTGTGCATTCTGACTCAACCAACAGTCTCAGAATTAAAGGTGCACCTTAGGGATTTTGAGGCCTCCTTTTTATTAGGATAATTTTCAAGCACCGTTTTAGGGTTGCCGGGCCTTGAAGTGCCAAAACATAATAAAACCCTCTAAAAGAATTTGTGGATACTACACCCTCATCTAGTGGTGTTTTGACCATTTTGATGGAACTGATATTTTATAGATTTTATTGAGAATTGAGCCACAAAAATTAACTTTTCCCACAAATTAGCTTTTTTTTCATGTACACAAGGGGTAATACAAGAAAAAACAACTCTCAATTTCTTAAAAATTTCCTCCACATATGGAAATACCCCACATTTGATTGTAAGTGGCTATTTTGACACATGACATGCCTCTGCACAGTCATAGTGTGGGTTTCAGAGTACAGATTTTGCTAGAATGATTTTTAGGCACCATGTCACATTTGAATTTTTTTAGTAACACTAAAGGGATGACACTAATGCAAAGGATTAACACTGATGTGCTGTTATGCAAAATGACTGACACTGATTGTCTACCACCTTTATACAACAGAATGATACTAAAGCTTGTATTACACCTGCTGGTTTTTTCGACAGATGATTGCCAACGAGTGTTTGTATGAACGTTCGTTAGCAATCATCTTGCAGTGTAATACTGCTGCCAACTACCCAATGACTGAGTAAACACTCATTCGTCAGGCAATCCAAATCTTTTGATGTGTTAAAAAATTGTTTGCACCACAATTAGACTGCCGCCAGCAAACCACTATACAGCATAGGGCATACAGATAGGCTGCATGTAAAGGCTGCATTACATAGCTGGCAATCGCCTGGTCGTTAGCGGAGGAGACTGCTGTTATTACATGCAGTGATTTCCTCTGCAACATGGGGAGGAGGCTTCGCTATGCCATCACTCGCCCCCATGCTGTATAATGGTTTGCCGGCGGCAGATCGTGATTGGACTTTTTAACATGTCAAAAGATGTGAATTGCCCGATGAACAAGCATTTGCTCATTCATTGCGCAATTGGCAGCAATATTATACTGCAAGATAATCGCTAATTCTGTCTTGACCCAAACAAACTAACCAAACTGAATCTGAGGTCTCTTCATCTGAAATCTCTGATTCAGAAGGGTCCACTATTAGACCTGCAACATCCAGAAATCAAAAGAGATCTGGGAGAAAATGGAAAAGCGGGGGCAGACAACGCGGGGCACGCCCGATGGGTGGTACGCCTGGTTTGTCTGCACCTATCTCCTCTGGATCCAATGTACCCCAACCCTTACCTGCGTAATCTTTTTTATACCAAACACAGGCATCCTACCAACTACGGGACCGACCAAGAACGAACGAGTATCGGGCCCCGATGACAATCTCCAAATAATCAATTTATCTAATCGCATCTTAACTGATGCTGAGGCCGCAGTCCTTAAGAGGGGCCTATCCTTCCTCCCCACGACAAAATTTAATCCTTTCGTCTGGACGAAGGACCTAAATTTATTTTGTCGCAGGTTAAAATGGTTTAAATTCTACCACAATTCCAACAAGGAGACCTGTGAAAAAGCAGGGGTTGATTTTGAGGACTTTGCAGATCTACAGACCCTTATAAACTTGTGGGAGGAGAGCGCCAGACCACAAGGGGAAGGTCCCTTTACTGACCTCCGCCCGACAAGCACAAATACACCTCCAATCACCAATACTGATTGCATAGATTTTTTTTTTTAAATGGTCAGTATAGAAATTGAGCGTATCAATCCTACAAAGGCCCTCTATCATAATTTATCTCTTGATGAAGCTCGGGCTCTCAGAAATCTGGAACAAGAAACTAACATAATCCTTAAACCTTCTGATAAGGGAGGAAATCTGGTTATTTTAGATCACTCCAGATATGTGAAGATGTGTATGGATTTACTTAATGACAAAAAAGTTATCGGGTTCTCTCCTTCGACCCAACAACCTTCTTTCTCTCTTCCCTTAAGGAATTGCTGACTAAGGGACTCAATGACCAAGTTATTAGTAAGACTGAGTGTGATTATCTGTTACCCAAGACACCACAGGTTGCAATCTTCTATGCCCTTCCCAAGGTGCACAAGGGGTTACAGACATTGAAGGGTCGACCTATAGTATCTGGAATCAATTCCCTAACTCATCATTGCGGTATTTATATTGACAAAATCCTACACAACTTTGTGACATCCTTGCCATCTTATACACGGGATAGCATGGATTTCTTACAAAGATTGAATGCCTCGTTAGCTCCCTCATCTAAACTTGGAAGCATTGATGTAGAATCCATACATCCATCCCACATGAGAGAGGAATACAGGCAGTTGCGTTCTATCTCAACAGTTGGGGCATTCATTTTAGTAACAACAATCAGTTTGTTCTTTCTCTTTTGGAATTCACACTGACCCACAACTATTTCATCTTCAATGGCGTGTACTACTACCAGCTCAGGGGGACCGTGATGGGGAGTCCCTGTGCCCCATCATATGTAAGCCTCATCCTGGGCTGGAGGGAGGACACCCATGTCTTCGCTGACCGGTCCAGTACCTGGAATGAGGATATACCCTTCTGGTCACGATACATCGATGACATCTTCCTGATCTGGACCGGCAGCGGAGACAAATTTGCTGAATTTATGTCTGTTTTGAATACAAATCAGATTGGACTTTTTTTCACCTCTGTCTTGGACGATAACTCACACACGTTTTTGGATTTATGTGTGAATAAACAAGGTGATCACCTATGTACCACTGTTTACCGTAAATCTACAGCTACGAATAGAATCTTACATTGGCAGAGTCACCATCCTCTCTCTTTGAGAAGAGGTATACCAAAAGGATAATTTCTGTGCATAAAACTGCTCTAGTCAGGAGAACTTTTATTTTGAATCTAGAAAGCTGCGTGACCGCCTTTGTTTCAGAGGGTACCCCAAATTGGTCCTGAGGGATGCCTTTAGGGAAGCCGAGGGTCGGGATCGGAACGACCTTCTGGTCCCAAAACCACGTGACCCCACCAGCTCTCATTTACTCAGGCTAATTACTACCTTTGACAATGCCAGTAAAGAAATGAGGGATATATTACAAAAATATTGGCACATTTTACATATGGATCCAGACTTAACCACGGCCATTGCCCCTTTTCCCCAAATTACCTATAGAAAAGGTAGAAGCCTTCTAAACCGGCTTGTTCATAGCCACTACACGGATCCCAAGAGAGAGGGGACCTGGCTCGACAGGAGACCCACAGGTATCTTTAAATGTGGAACATGCAAAGCATGTAACTTTATACATAAAACCAAATCCATTGTTTGTTCAGTAACCCAACTGACCTATAGAGTGAAAGATTTTATCAACTGTAAAAGCAAAGGTGTGATTTACCTGTGCCAGTGTCCGTGTCCGATGGACTACGTGGGGAACACCACCCACGAGTTCAGACGAAGAATACTAGAACATGTAAATGATATTAAAAATAATAGAGATACTCCTGTCGCAAGTCACTTTATAAACCATCATAACAGTGACTTAGGGACCATTAGGTTCACTGCCATTCAGTTGATTCCTGAACCACCCAGAAAAGGTGACTGGGACCGAAGGCTATTACAGAAAGAATCTGAATGGATATTCCGTTTTCGGTCTCAGTCCCCTCAGGGACTTAATGAAACTTTTACATGCTTTATTTAACTTATCAATTTTCCTTCCCCAGCATATATTACATTCAAATTCCCTTGAATCGGGTGCCTCTTACTGGTCAGGGGCACGAGAAGTGCCCAAATGTCGTTAGTGTGGACCATTACTCCATCTTATCTTTATTTCCATTTTAAATGAACCGAATGTGCCATCCATTTGGTCTTCTATCTTATGTCGGAAAAAAAAACAAAGATTCACCTAAATGCCTCTATTGGGATTTGTCAATTTAAAATACCTGCCCCTCCTTCCTGCTACTCCTACGTTCCAGCGTACCCGGAAGAGGTGATGCGTTCCAATGTGCGTTCCACACACCAGATACGTGTCACCCTGTTACAGGAAGTAGCGCTGTAGCGCGCGAACTTAATCCCATGCTGGCGTCTGCTGCGAGTGTGCATCAGCGCCACATGGGAGTTCCATTGCCCTCAGCCTGCTCTGTAAGTATTCCCCTGGTGGGATTTCTCTCAGTACCAGTATTATCACTCATAGTGTATTTTTCCCTTTACAGAACGGACAATTATGAGGGACCATTCCCTCCGGCTTGGGCAAGTACTTATCCATACATTTTATGCCATGTTGGCATTTATCTATCTACTAAGTGTGAAACATTTATTTTCTCTATCCTCTCCCCTATATATATCTGGACATCACCCCCTGAGGAGCCCACAGTGCTGGGCGAAACACATTGGGGTTTAGGTGATACCCTCACTCTATCAGGGTGAGATAGGGACTCAGTAGGTTAGGTTCGGGGACAGGGCACCCCCACCTTCAGGGGGTCTCCCTGGGCACAGGGCTATATCTAAGGCTATACAGGGATTGCCCTGTCGTATACCCCATACCTATCCGTTTTTTTTTTTCATTACATTTACTATTCAGTTTTTTAATCGATATCTCAATAAATTTTGGTTTTAGGAGTCACTCATTCGTTTTCTTTTCACTTTAATATATGTTACGTGATCTCCACCCCTATCTAACGCGTATCTGCCTTATAGTGTATTCTTAATCGCTAAAGAGCAGTCATATGAATGCTCATTAGCAATCATCTGCCGAAAAATTTGCAGGTGTAATACAGGCTTAGGGCTTGTTCACACGGCCGTTGTGTGGTCGTGGCCGTATTGCGGACCACATACAGTGGGTCCGTAATACATGGGCACCGGCCGTGTGCACCCCGCAATCACGGAGACGTGGTGCGGAACGTAGGCACGGATCAGAACCCCATGGAAGCACTAAGGAGTGCCTCCGTGGTGTTTCTGCCCATGCCTCCGCACCGCTAAAACATAGAACTTGTTCTATTTTTTGCGGTGCGGACAGACGGATGCGGATCCCATTGTAGTGAATGGGTCCATGATCCGCATGCGGAAGCACCACAGTAGGTGCCCGTGCACAGCGGACCACAATTTGCGGTCCGCAGCACGGGCACGGCCAAACAACGGCCATGTGAACAAGCCCTTAACAGCAGCAGTCTCTTCCGCTATCGAGCAGGCAATTGCTGGGAGGGAAGTGTTCGTCTGCCACATCGGGCTGAATAATACAGGCTTTACATGATGAATTGATAACAAGGACGAACTCTCTAATGTGACAGATTGATGTTGATGAATTGACAAATGAAAGAGGTTGTCCGGGTTCACAGCTGAACTCAGACATAACCCCTTCTTCACTCATTCAACATGAATGAGTGGAGCAGTGGAGCATTTCACGCTGTGATGTTCACCTTGCTCTGCTGTGATGTCACCAGCACTAACAGGCTGTCTATAGCTCTGCCTTAGCCTATACAAATGTTTTTGAGCAGTACAAGGTAACTAAAAAATGGCAAATCGCATTTATTTTTTTTCGGTTACCACGTAAGAAAAATATTTTGACATTTTATAGTTCAGACATTTTCGAATGAGGCTATACCTATTATATTTATTTTCTTTATTCTTTATTTATCTTTATATGTAAAATTAGGAAAGGAGGGGATCTGAATTTATATATATATATATATATATATATATATATATATATATATATATATATTTATTTATATATACAGTGCCTTGCGAAAGTATTCAGTCCCCTGGAACTTTTTAACCTTTTGCCACATTTCAGGTTTCAAACAAAAAGATATAACATTTTAAATTTTTGGTGAAGAATCAACAACAAATGGGTCACAATTGTGAAATGGAACGAAATTTATTGGATCATTTAAACTTTTTTTGTAATAATAAAACTGAAAAGTGGGGCGTGCAAAATTATTCGGCCCATTTACTTTCAGTTCAGAAAACTCACTCCAGAAGTTCATTGAGGATCTGTGAATGATCCAATGTTGTCCTAAATGACTGATGAAGATAAATAGAATCCACCTGTGTGTAATCAAGTCTCCTTATAAATGCACCTGCTCTGTGATAGTCTCAGGGTTCTGTTTAAAGAGGCTCTGTCACTAGGTTATAACCTATGTATTTAAATACATAGGTTACAAGACCTTGTAACAACATTTAAAATCATACCTGTCATGCAGAGTTCTGCGCAGCGGTTGCGTAGATATTTAACCTTTAAAACATATGCAAATGAGCCAACGGAGCGGCCTCTTTCCTCTGGAGCACCGCTCCATCACCGCCCCCCCCCGGGCCCGAGGCACGTCCCCTCGCAACTGACACGCCCATTACCCGATTTGATAGACAGCGCTAGACTTACCAGTCTAGAGCTGAAATCCCGTGCATGCGTCCGAAAATATTCCCTGGAGCATGCATACACTGCAAGCGCTGTCTTCTCCACTGCGCACGCGCCGCCACTTTGCTAATCCCCGGAGTGATTGCGTGCGCGTCAGTCCAGCTGATCGGAGGGCGAGCGAGCATGCGCGGGATTTCAGCGCCTCGGGCCCGGGGGGGGGGGGCGGTGATGGAGCGGTGCTCCAGAGGAAAGAGGCCGCATATGTTTTAAAGGTTAAATATCTACGCAACCGCTGCGCAGAACTCTGCATGACAGGTATGATTTTAAATGTTGTCACTAGGTCTTGTAACCTATGTATTTAAATACATAGGTTACAACCTAGTGACAGAGCCTCTTTAAAGCACAGAGAGCATTATGAAGACCAAGGAACACACCAGGCAGGTCCGTGATACTGTTGTGGAGAAGTTTAAAGCTGGATTTGGATAGCAAAAGATTTCCCAAGCTTTAAACACTCCAAGGAGCACTGTGCAAGCGATCATATTGAAATGGAAGGAGTATCAGACCACTGCAAATCTACCAAGACCCAGCTGTCCCTCTAAACTTTCATCTCAAACAAGGAGAAGACTGATCAGAGATGCAGCCAAGAGGCCCATGATCACTCTGGATGAACTGCAGAGATCTACAGCTGAGGTGGGAGAGTCTGTCCATAGGACAACAATCAGTCGAACACTTCACAAATCTGGCCTTTATGGAAGAGTGGCAAGAAGAAAGCAATTTCTCAAAGATATCCATAAAAAGTCTTGTTTACAGTTTGCCACAAGCCACCTGGGAGACACACCAAACATGTGGAAGAAGGTGCTCTGGTCAGATGAAACCAAAATCGAACTTTTTGGAAACAATGCAAAACGATATGTTTGGCATAAAAGCAACACAGCTCATCACCCTGAACACACCATCCCCACTGTCAAACATGGTGGTGGCAGCATCATGGTTTGGGCCTGCTTTTCATCAGCAGGGACAGGGAAGATGGGTAAAATTGATGGGAAGATGGATGGAGCCAAATACAGGACCATTCTGGATGAAAACCTGTTGGAGTCTGCAAAAGACCTGAGACTAGGACAGAGATTTATCTTCCAACAAGACAATGATCCCAAACATAAAGCAAAATCTACAATGGAATGGTTCAAAAATAAACGTATCCAGGTCTTAGAATGGCCAAGTCAAAGTCCAGACCTGAATCCAATTGAGAATATGTGGAAAGAGCTGAAAACTGCTGTTCACAAACACCTCCATCCAACCTCAAAGAGCTCGAGCTGTTTTGCAAGGAAGAATGGGCAAGAATTTCAGTCTCTAGATGTGCAAAACTGATAAAGACATACCCCAAGCGACTTACAGCTGTAATCGCAGCAAAAGGTGGCGCAACAAAGTATTACTTCAAGGGGGCCAAATCATTTTGCACGCCCCACTTTTCAGTTTTATTATTACAAAAAAGTTTAAATGATCCAATAAATTTCGTTCCACTTAACAATTGTGACCCACTTGTTGTTGATTCTTCACCAAAAATTTAAAATGTTATATCTTTTTGTTTGAAGCCTGAAATGTGGCTTGAAAGGTTGAAAAGTTCCAGGGGGCCGAATACTTTCGCAAGGCACTTTATATATATATATATATATATTTTTTTTTTTTTTTTTTTTTTTTTCAAACTTTTTACTCAATAACTTTTATCCCCCTTAGGGGGGCTATAACCTGTGATCTACTGATCACTTGTCCCCTAGACAATAATAGAGAACTATTATTGTCTATGAGATTCTGACTCTCTGCTTGCAGAGCAGTGCCTCATGCACTGCTTTACAGACAGCTTACCATGGCAGGTCCTTGACCTTTCCGCAGGCCCCAGTCTGTCATGGTAAATGATTAAAACCCCAGTAATTTCACTGCGAGGGCTCCAGTCGGAAGGTAGAGGAGCCCCTTCCCTCTGCCTAACCTCAAAGATGCCACGATCGCTATTGACCGCGGCATCTGAGGGGTTAAGTGACCCGTTTCAGCAACATTGCCTATCCCGGTCATTGTGGGCCAGGTGCCTCCTGTATACAGCTGGCACCCACCATGGGTATGGAGTAGGCTCAGCACAGCAGCCTGCTCCATACAATCCTTTGTGCATAATGTCGTACATATAAGGCATTATGCCTTAAGAGGTTAATCCTATGGGGAAAGGAGTATCATGAATTTGCAGATGCTTTGTTTGTGAAAGGAATTATCTGATCATCTCAAAAAGACAGTTATCTTCTTTAAAGTTGACCTTAGAGATGCCTATTGCCCACCGACTCATTCCTCCTGGTGGGTACAGACACCAGAGGGCACCCTGCCCTCCTTTGCTGGAAAACACCTTTAGGTTTAGCCCAAAGCAAACCGGTTAGTTGACACAGTGACTCCACACCCACTGCCCGTTACAGTGACATACTATTTGGATAGTTGTGAATAGGTTCAGTAAGATGACACATTTTATACCTTTATCAGGTTTACCTTTTCCTGATATGCTGGTTACTCTGTTTGTCCAGCACGTGTTGAGATTTCATGGTATACCAGAAAACATTGTGTCTGACAAAGGGTCACAGTTTATAGCCAAGTTTTGGAAAACTTGCTGTGCTAAGTTAGATATTGCTCTGAGCTTTTTGACTGCTTTTCTCCCACAACAGTCAAACTAAGAAAATGAACCGGACATTACAGCGGTATCTCTTGTTACATCTCGGAATTACATGATGATGTTTCTGTCATGTACAGAGGTTTTTTATAATAATATGTCATACATCCATTAGCGTCTCAACATTCTTCTGTAATTATTCTTTTCTTCCCAAAACATCTTCATTTACTGTGCAGAGTGTGTTTTGAAATTCTGTTGTTCAGACAGAGGATCAGCATGATAAATTGATGGTGGAGTAAGGGCTTTAGGCTCAGCTGCTTTTTGTGCTAAACACAAGTGCAATCTCTACAGAAGGCAACATAAGCTCAAGGTAGGAATATGGTTGTGTGCCAAGAATATCCAGTAAGGCAACCATAGAGCAAGTTAGGTCCTTGCTTTTTTGGTTCTTTTTATGTTATTAAGACAAATCAATCTAGTCTCTTTTATAGTGGACTTGATTGAAAAATGAGAATACCTAATACCTACCATTGTTCTCTTTTAAAGGCTATGGACACCTTTTGGGACATTTTTAGAATTGTATTTTACTCAGTTTTTGCTAAAAATCATCTTTCTAACTTTCTAACTCACTATGAATCCATCAGGTAGCTATTCTGATGGCTTGATCTGTAGCCCTTATCTTTGAATTCCTTAGCCCAAAATGACTAAAATGTGTTGATTATAAAAATATTTAAAAAATGCTCCTTATCCATATCCTTTAAACGTATGTATCCTTTCAGAAAATCTATTCATAGACCTCCACCTAATCTTGAAGATCCATGATACTAAATGGTGTAACGTAATGTGAATTTGAAAGATTTGAAAATTAATAAGCTTATGCAGGCTAAGGGAATAAATATATTTACTAAGTGATTAAATATAAGATTACACAAACAAATCACGTACTGAATAATAAAAAGTAAATAAACATCATTAGCCTAAATGTGCAAAATGCAATACTAGGTGACACTCATGGTGCACATGGACAACACCCCAGGGTGTACAAGAAATAGAGGAAAATAATACTTACATCCTACCCAGAATTAAGTCTTTAATGGAGTACCAATTAATTGTTAATGCAAACCATGGTTATTCCCATCAACCCCCTCCACCACTGTGCAGTACGCATGTCTATGTAATCCCTCTGGAATGTGGTCTTATCAGCACAATGGGAGATGGGTACTATATTACAAGGCACACAGAATGGTAATAATAAAAGGGATCAAAATAAAAGGGACAGAACCAATCAGTACTTAAAAAATACCCTTAAAATACAAATGGCAAAGCAGACAGTGGCAGGGCCATATTTAGAGTTTATGCTGCTTTAGGGACTTTAGTGCCACTCCCCCCCCCCCGATTGATGCCGATAAAATTTCCATAGTTGAGAGCCAAACATTCCCTAGGTTGTCAGATGTCCCTCATAACCCCCCATATACTTTCACGCTTAAAGTAGAACTCCCAGCAAAATGTTTATTCTCTGACCTACTAGAAAGTGATGTCATGTGACCAACTCTCCGATCTCCAACTGACATAGGACAGGAAGTCAGTTACGTCTCTATTCATTCCTATGAGACTGCTGTGTCAGTTAAAGAGTCTGATTTGTGGTCACATGACACAGGTGAGAAGCATAAAGGAGGTATAACTCACAAATACAGACACTAGTAAGAAAATTACATTCACTACAGATTACATTATGTACCTTTCTAGCAGGTCAGAGAATAAAAGTTTTGGTGGGAGTTTTTCTTTAACCCTTAGACTCCCAGCGCCATACATGTACAGCGCTGGGGCGATGTGGACACATGGCGCCCGCTCGCACGCGCGGCGGGCGTCATGGCTGGCAAGTCTCTGCTATTTCTAACAGCAGAGACTTGCGGGTACTTACCGCCATCGGCGGTTTCCTCTTCAGCAATTAGATGCCGTGATCACATGAGATCACAGCATCTAGTAGGGCAAAAACCCGAAAGAGTGCGCTTCCGGGTGGTGTACAGATGCCTCATGTGGTCAAATGGGGTGTCTGTACACGATCTGAAAGCTATAAACCTCGCTGAAGAGGTTTACAGCTTTCAAAGTGCAATTCTTACTCTGGCCAGGATATGAAATGAGCAAATTAAAAATTAAAAAGCCCTGATTGCTCAAAAAGAAAAAAGAAAAAACACTCTCATATTTGAGCTTTAAAATAATGACAAAAAATAAAAAAAATGTTAAATATATAAAAAATAAAAAAATATAAAAGTTTAAATCACCCCCCTTTCCGTATAATTAAAAAATAAATACCTAAATAACAATAAATATAGACATCATGGGTATCACCATGACCGAAAACGCACGTACTTTTAAAATCTAAAAAAAAAAATTCCACGGCGAATTGTGTGGTGGAAAAAAGCATCAAAATGGCGATTTGCTGTTTTTTGTCGCTTTTTTTTTCTAAAAAAAAATTAAATAAAAAGTGATCAAAAAGTCATACACACCCCAGAATGGTATCAATAAAAAGTTCAGATTGCCCCGCAAAAAATGAGCCCCCATATAGGTCTGTACACATAAATACCAAAAAGTTATAGGGGTCAAGATATGACAAAAAAAAGTCCAACTTTATAATTATTTTATCACTATCAAAACGCAGGAAAAACTATACATATTAGGTATCGCCGGATTCATACTGACCAGTAGAAGGAAAGTAACTGGTCAGTTTTAATGAACATCGAACGCTGTAAATAAAAAACCCGTACAACTGTAGCGGAATAGCTTTTTTTTGCAATTTCACCCGATTTGGAATTTTTTTCACGCTTCTCACTACACTATATGCAATATTAAATGGTGGCGTTGGAAAGTACAACTTGTCCCGCAAAAAACAAGCCCTCATACAGCTATGTGAACAGAAAAGTAAAACAGTTATGGCTGTTTGAAGGCAGGGAGCGCAAAACGAAAACGCAAAGCCGAAAAAACCTCAGGGACTGAAAGGGTTAACTGAAAACTCCATTGCAACAGGAAGATTACAAAACACTATGGGGAAGATTATTCTAATGCTGACATTTTCTACGCCAGTGGTACTAAGAACCCACTGGAGTTAGATGCACCTAATTTATTAAGAGGCATATGCCTCTTAATAAATTAGCACCTATTTCGACAGTCCATGCAACTGTTAACTCAGTGATGGCGGGTCAGTGACAATGCGTCACGTCAAACAGCGCCTCCTGCTTCCTCCTTGGCGATGTTGGTGTCTACCACTGAGTGTGACTGAGCTGATTGGTGGAGCAGCAGTTCCCGCTCACTGCTGCTCCACTAGTCAGCTTAACACTTAGCACTGCAGTGCACAAGAGAGGGAGAAGAATCACTCTTCTTTCTCCCTCTCCTCTGCCTTGTTGACACTGCAGCTAGGGCCAATTCTAGGTTTTTTTCTGACTGAGGTGAAAATGGAAATGGCGACCCTCCTTACCATGTCAAATTCTCAAACCAACTCCTCCCCCTCAGACAGGAAAATTCAGCACTAAATACCTCTTACATCCTGTTCTGATATATAAGTTCTTTTTCCTCATCTTCTTCATTTGGATCAGACCGCCATGACAACTTCTTACAGCTACATCTTGTCTTTGCAAAGTTTACCACACAAACATCTTAGGTTCCTCATTTTAACATCATCCACCTCCTGCTAGTGCCCCAATAGTGTTATATTGCTGATACTCCCAACACCGAGTCCACTGTGCTCCCTAATGCCCACAAACACTATACTGCAGAAATAATAGTACCATACAGATAATTCTCCCGTAATAGTGCTCCTCAAAGTCCCACCAATAGTAATATTCTCCCATATAGTCCCATGTAAACATCACTCCCCTCCAGAGGCATAGCTAGAGATTCAGCACAGGGGGGCGAAACATACTTGAGTGGGCCCCCCACTTAGTGGCTTCCCAAACACACGTTTCCAACTTCACAGGCACATACTACTAGTTGTGGTTATAATATTATATTAGAAAGATGACTATATAAACTACTAGATCATCTATGCTGTTAAGTACAGTACAATAGACTTTCTACATACCCTAGTCTAAATACTCTACCACATAATGCAGTAAAATATAGGATTAATAGGAGTAAAAAAGGGGACTCCTATGTTAAAGGAAACCTGTCCCCAGTTTTTACATCACTAAACTAACAGTCCCCTGCCCCCATCAGACCTCAGATCAGCTTAATGTGCCCCCATCAGACCTCAGATCAGCGTATTGTGCCCCCATCAGACCTCAGATCAGCGTATTGTGCCCCCATCAGACCTCAAATCAGCGTATTGTGCCCCCATCAGACCTCAGATCACCTTAATGTGCCCCCATCAGACCTCAGATCAGCATATTATGCCGCCATCAGACCTCAGATCAGTGTATTGTGCCGCCATCAGACCTCAGATCAGCCTACTGTGCCCCCATCAGACATCAGATCAACAGAATGTGCCCCCATCAGACCTCAGATCATCAGAATGTGCCCCCATCAGACCTCAGATCAGCAGAATGTGCCCCCATCAGACCTCAGATCAGCAGAATGCGCCCCCATCAGACCTCAGATCAGCAGAATGCACCCCTATCAGACCTCAGATCAGCAGAATGCGCCCCCATCAGACCTCAGATTAACAGAATGTGCCCCCATCAGACCTCAGATTAACAGAATGTGCCCCCATCAGACCTCAGATTAACAGAATGTGCCCCCATCAGACCTCAGATCAGCAGAATGTGCCCCCATCAGACCTCAGATCAGCTTAATGTGCCCCCATCAGACCTCAGATCAGCTTAATGTGCCCCCATCAGACCTCAGATCAGCCTATTGTGCCCCCATCAGACCTCAGATCAGCAGAATGTGCCCCATCAGACCTCAGATTAACAGAATGTGCCCCCATCAGACCTTAGATTAACAGAATGTGCCCCCATTAGACCTCAGATCAGCAGAATGTGCCCCCATCAGACCTCAGATCGCCTTAATGTGTCCCCATCAGACCTAACATCAGCCCACTGTGCCCCATCAGACCTCAGATCAGCGTATTGTGCCCCCATCAGACCTCAGATCAGCAGAATGTGCCCCCATCAGACCTCAGATCAGCAGAATGTGCCCCCATCAGACCTCAGATCAGCAGAATGTGCCCCCATCAGACCTCAGATCAGCAGAATGTGCCCCCATCAGACCTCAAATCAGCAGAATGTGCCCCAATCAGACCTCAGATCAGCCCACCCAGCCACATAAGGTTAAGCGTCAGGTCATAGTGTGCGCCGGCCAGGGAAGAGAGTGGAGCGCCGGACCGGAGGGCAGCCGCAGCACAGGACAGGTAAGAAAGGTTTTTATTTTAACCTTATGTGTCAGGGTGGGCTGATCTGAGGTCTGATGGGGGTCCCTACATACAAGTGAGCGCTTCCATAATGGAAGCGCTCACTTGTATTCGCTCCCTGCTGGGCCCCCCAGAGTCACTGGGCCCGGAGCCGTCACCCCCCCCTTGCCCCCCCGGTAGCTACGCCTCTGCTCCGCTCCCTTTAGCTCCTTCAATATACAGCCCCATGTAAATAACATCACTTTCTCCATTGAGCACCTCCTACATACAGTCACATGAAAATAACATCACTCCTTCCCACAGCCATCTCCAGTATACAGTCCCATGTAATTTACATCACTCCTCTCACTCCAACCACCTCCAACATACAGTTCCATGTAAATAATAGCACTCCCTTCTCCCAGCCCCCTCAAACATACAGTCCCTTGTAAATAACATCACTCCCTCTCCCACCTACCTCCAATATACAGTCTCGTGTAAATCATGTCCTTCTCTCTCTTCAGCCCCCTCCAACATACAGTCCCATAGTTAATACGGTTGAAAAACTACATAACTCCATCAAGTTCAACCAAGGCATAGGTGGGGATGGGAATCTCAGAAAGGAAGTGAGACTCTTCTACACATTTTCAGTAGCATTAATGTCATATACTTTCATCTAAACCCTTTTTAAAACTGTCCACTGTTCCTGCTGTGACCACATCCTGAGGAAGTCTATTCCACAGATTTATAGATCTTACAGTAAAGAAGCTTTGACACTTCTGGAGACTGAACTTTTTCTTCTCCAGTTGGAGGCAGTGCCCCTTGTCTTTTGAGGGCATTTTATATGGAACAGCTCTTCACCATATTTTTTGTATGGCCCATTTATATATTTGTATAATTTGTATTTACATTCCCATGTAGATAACATCACTCCTTCCCACAGCTGACTCCAATATTCAGCCCCATGTAAATAACATCACTCCTTCTCTTCAGCCCTTGTAACATACAGTCCCATGTAAATAACATCACTACCTCCAGGCAGGGAGGGGGTATGAGAGTAGAGAACTAAAACTCCCAACATTTCTCTGACTCTGACATTAAATTCCATCATCATAAGTCCTTTACCACTTCTCCTTTCCATTACTGATGATGACATCATCACAGGTCCTTTACCACCACTTCCACTGCCTCCTCCTATAATGATCACATGATGGTTATGTTATCACAGGCCACTCAGCTCCTGCGTAGAAGATGCAGAGCAAGTCCTGGTATGTAGTCATTGCTGATGTGTTGTTGCAGCTGTTATTGAGCGCCACTGCTTTACTCCTCATTGCTTGGTTTTTGCTCCGATATGCCTTGTCAGCTGGGGGACCTTATATAGACAGAGGTGTGTCTTTCCAAATTATCCAATCTGATATATAAATCTGAGTGTATGTGTGTATGTATGTCTGCTAAAGGAATCTGCACCGTCGCATTTACAATCATGTAATTTGGCATGCAGATACATCAGGTGTCCGGGAAGGTTTTAGAACGGGTCTCAGTTCTCTAGGACGTAACGTTTCTGAGATATTCCCAAAAAATGCATTAGCCAATAGAAGCCTGGTCACATGACCCTTATCAGCCAATAGAAGCTCGCAGGCCATTAGTCTCCAAACACACAAAGAAAATAAAGGGGAATTTCAGTCAGCACATCCCAGTGCGCAGGTGCACGTTGCTATGGCTAAATGCACAAGGAAAGGAAAATACATACAATGCAACGGCACACTGCCAACCAGATAAAGCACAAAGCCATAGTAATATGAGGTATTCTGAAGCTAATGCTATGCTTGTTTAGTAAATTAGAGATTCTTGGCAAATATATTTTACAAAATTCAAAATACAAAATTATCTGAGCCCGTCCACCAAATCGTTAAGGTGATCTCTGTAGAACGGAAACCTAACACTATTTCCTACGTGTTATGTGCCAACCTTGGCTTCCCTATAATCAGGGGGTGTTGGTTCCACATGCATGCTGGATTAGAGTTGTCACAATACCAAAATTTTGATTCGATTTTGATACCAAGAAAAAGTATTCGATACTCGATACCATTCGATACCACGCCGAAAAAATAAAACACAAAAAATCTGTGTGCCCCATCAGACCTCACATCAGCCCACTGTGCCAGCATCAGACCTCAGATCAGCCCACCGTGCCCCCATCAGACCTCAGATCAGCCCACCGTGCCCCCATCAGACCTCAGATCAGCCCACCGTGCCCCAATCAGACCTCAGATCAGCCCACTGTGCCCTATCAGACCTAACATCAGCCCACTGTGCCCCCATCAGACCTAACATCAGCCCACTGTGCCCCCATCAACCTCAGATCAGCCCACCGTGCCCCCATCAGACCTCAGATCAGCCCACCATGCCCCCATCAGACCTCAGATCAAACCACCGTGCCCCCATCAGACCTCACATCAGCCCACCGTGCCCCCATCAGACCTCACATCAGCCCACATCAGACCTCACATCAGCCAACCGTGCCAGCATCAGACCTCAAATCAGCCCACTGTGCCAGCATCAGACCTCAGATCAGCCCACCGTGCCCCCATCAGACCTCAGATCAGCCCACCGTGCCCCCATCAGACCTCAGATCAGCCCACCGTGCCCCCATCAGACCTAACATCAGCCCACCGTGCCCCCATCAGACCTAACATCAGCCCACTGTGCCCCCATCAACCTCAGATCAGCCCGCCGTGCCCCCATCAGACCTCAGATCAGCCCACCATGCCCCCATCAGACCTCAGATCAACCCACCGTGCCCCATCAGACCTCACATCAGCCCACCGTGCCCCCATCAGACCTCACATCAGCCCACATCAGACCTCACATCAGCCAACCGTGCCAGCATCAGACCTCACATCAGCCCACTGTGCCAGCATCAGACCTCAGATCAGCCCACCGTGCCCCCATCAGACCTCAGATCAGCCCACCGTGCCCCCATCAGACCTCAGATCAGCCCACCGTGCCCCCATCAGACCTAACATCAGCCCACTGTGCCCCCATCAGACCTAACATCAGCCCACTGTGCCCCCATCAGACCTAACATCAGCCCACTGTGCCCCCATCAGACCTAACATCAGCCCACTGTGCCCCCATCAACCTCAGATCAGCCCACCATGCCCCCATCAGACCTCACATCAGCCCACCGTGCCCCCATCAGAGCTCACATCAGCCCACATCAGACCTCACATCAGCCCACTGTGCCAGCATCAGACCTCAGATCAGCCCACCGTGCCCCCAACAGACCTCAGATCAGCCCACCGTGCCCTCATCAGACCTCAGATCAGCCCACCGTGCCCCCATCAGACCACACAATCAGCCCACATCAGACCTCACATCAGCCAACCGTGCCAGCATCAGACCTCACATCAGCCCACTGTGCCAGCATCAGACCTCAGATCAGCCCACGGGGCCCCCATCAGACCTCAGATCAGCCCACCGTGCCCCCATCAGACCTCAGATCAGCCCACCGGCCCCCATCAGACCTAACATCAGCCCACTGTGCCCCCATCAGACCTAACATCAGCCCACTGTGCCCCCATCAGACCTAACATCAGCCCACTGTGCCCCATCAACCTCAGATCAGCCCGCCGTGCCCCCATCAGACCTCAGATCAGCCCACCATGCCCCCATCAGACCTCACATCTGCCCACCGTGCCCCATCAGACCTCACATCAGCCCACATCAGACCTCACATCAGCCAACCGTGCCAGCATCAGACCTCAGATCAGCCCACTGTGCCAGCATCAGACCTCAGATCAGCCCACCGTGCCCCCATCAGACCTCAGATCAGCCCACCGTGCCCTCATCAGACCTCAGATCAGCCCACCGTGCCCCCATCAGACCTAACATCAGCCCACCGTGCCCCCATCAGACCTAACATCAGCCCGCCGTGCCCCATCAGACCTCAGATCAGCCCACCACGCCCCCATCAGACCTCAGATCAACCCACCGTGCCCCCATCAGACCTCACATCAACCCACTGTACCCCCATCAGACCTAACATCAGCCCACTGTGCCCCCATCAGACCTAATATCAGCCCGCTGTGCCCCCATCAACCTCAGATCAGCTCGCTGTGCCCCCATCAGACCTCAGATCAGCCCACCGTGCCCCCATCAGACCTCAGATCAACCCACCGTGCCCCCATCAGACCTCACATAAGCCCACCGTGCCCCCATCAGACCTCAGATCAGCCCACTGTGCCCCCATCAGACCTCACATCAGCCCACCATGCCCCCATCAGACCTCACATCAGCCCACCGTGCCCCCATCAGACCTCAGATCAACCCACCGTGCCCCCATCAGACCTCAGATCAGCCCACCGTGCCCCCATCAGACCTCAGATCAGTCCACTGTGCCCCTTCAGACCTCAGATCAGCCCACTGTGCCCCCATCAGACCTCACATCAGCCCACCGTGCCCCCATCAGACCTCAGATCAGCCCACCGTGCTCCCATGAGACCTCAATTCAGCCCACTGTGCCCCATCAGACCTAACATCAGCCATGTGCCCCCATCAGACCTCAGATCAGCCCAGTGTGCCCCCATCAACCTCAGATTAGCCCACTGTGCCCCATAAGACCTCAGATCAGCCCACTGTGCCCCCATCAGACCTCAGATCAGCCCACTGTGCCCCATCAGACCTAACATCAGCCCACTGTGCCCCATCAGACCTAACATCAGCCCACTGTGCCCCATAAGACCTCAGATCAGCCCACTGTGCCCCCATCAGACCTAACATCAGCCCACTGTGCCCCCATCAAAATAAAATAAAAAAATCTCTTTCCTGTCCTGCGCCGCAGCTCCGTTCCGGGTCCAGCGCTCCTCTTCTCCTCTTCCCGGCGCTGCACTGTCACCTGACTGCATGCAGCGTCAGGTCAGAGTGCGTGCACTACGTCCTGACGCTGTACGCGGTCAGGACAGTGCAGCGCGGGCCCGGAGAAGAAGAGGAGTGCTGGACCCGGAGCGGAGCCGCGGCGCAGGACAGGTAAGAGAATTTTTTATTTTAGTATCGAAAAAGAGCAAATTCCGGTACCGAATCGATACTGGTATAAAAGTATCGATTCAGTATCGAAATTTCGATACCCGCGACAACCCTATGCTGGATCCACTCTGCCTTTTGCCATTTCTGGTGCTTCAAAGGCCTCCACTAATTCAGGGATGCAGGTACCAACATGCATGCCGAGTCCACTCGGCTTTATAGTTATATTAATTATAATCAACCTATGGGGAAGATGGGCTAGTCAGGAGTGCATGACCAAATGGAGTAGCCACACCTCCTGTACAAACTTACAAAGAAAAAAAAGGGGAATTTCAGTCAGCACATCCCAGTGCGCAGGTGCACGATGCTATGGCTAAATGCAAAAGGAAAGGAAAATACATGCAATGCAACGGCACACTGCCAACCAGATAAAGCACAAAATGCCATAGTAATATGAGGTATCTCTAATTTACTAAACAAGCATAGCATTAGCTTCCGAATACCTCATATTACTATGGCATTTTGTGCTTTATCTGGTTGGCAGTGTGCCGTTGCATGGTATGTATTTTCCTTTCCTTGTGCATTTAGCCTTAGCAACGTGCACCTGCGCACTGGGATGTGCTGACTGAAATTCCACTTTTTTTCTTTGTAAGTTTGTACTGGAGGTGTGGCTACTCCATTTGGTCATGCACTCCTGACTAGCCTGTCTGCCCCATAGGTTGATTTTAATTAGTGTTACTATAAAGCCGAGTGGACTCGGCATGCATGTTGGTATCTGCATCCCTGAATTAGCGGAGGCCTTTGAAGCACCAGAAATGGCAAAAGGCAGAGTGGATCCAGCATGCATGTGGAACCAACACCCCCTGATTATACGGAAGCCAAGGTTGGCACATAACAGGTAGGAAATAGTGTTAGGTCCCCGTCCTACAGAGATCACCTTTGCCAAGAATCTCTAATTTACTAAACAAGCATAGCATTAGCTTCAGAATACCTCATATTACTATGGAATTTTGTGCTTTATCTGGTTGGCAGTGTGCCGTTGCATTGTAATAACAACCCAGCAATTTTTCATCACTGCTGTAGGTGTGCTTTAAAGGGGAAGAGAACTGTGGATGACACAGTTAAAGGGGTATTCCGGTTACCATAAATATAACTTATGTTTTAGACAACTCATCATCAATCATTACCTAATATAATGTAAATTTCACATATTTAACGCTCAGTAGTAATAAAAGATGTTTTTTTCCACTGCTACCCACTGTGTTTCCTCATAAATTACCATGGCATCGACCTGTAATTCAGGCCACCATCAAAAGAAGGACTTAAATGCCCCGCCTCCAGGCACTCGCTAAGCCACGGCCCTGACCTGGTCAGGGCTCGCCCCCTTCCACTCCGCAACTAACTGGGATTCAAAAAATTAAGGTAAAAATCAACTTCTGTCAGCTGCAGGGGTGGGGGGGAGGGTAGGTTTCTCCCTGCAGCTCATGCTCAGACTGCACAGTGCTGCTGTGTGAGAGTGAGCTGTTCAAAAGGACATCCCTGTGTCCGTCCAGGCCCTGCGCGAGACGAAGGACAGGGAGTCTAAAAGCTGGACTGTCCAGACTAAAGCCGGACCTCTGGCCACCCTAGGGTTGGTCACTGGTCAGACTTCCGGTTTTAGGCCGGACAGTCTGGTTTTCTGGCTCCCTGTCTTCCGTGCGACACAGTGCCTGGACGGATGCACGGATGTCCACCCTTCCACTAGCTCATGCTCAGACAGCAGCATTATGCTAAGAGTGAGCTGCAGCAACTGACTGAGGCTTCTCTCACCACCAGTCAGTCACTAGAGTCTGCAGACATGGCTCCCTGTGGCTGATCGACCTAGAGAGGTCTTTATCAAGCTTGATAAAGACCTCTCTAGGTCGAAACGTCGCTATTTGTGTTTGCTGAATAAATACTTAAGAATCTGAAGACGTTGGAGTGCCACGGCATCTTCTTCCGTTACTATATTTGGGGGCCCAACGCTGTAGGCACCACCGCTAAATGGCTTAATTGCATGGCAATACAGGGGAAGTGCTGTCCTATCTTTCTTTCTTCCCTGTGGCTGACTGAGGGGGAGAGAAGCACCGGGCTGTCCCTAGCTCACCTTCAGGTCAGGAACTACTTCTTTTCCTCTGTGTCTTTACAGAGATGGGGGCGTGGCTTCATATTTAGGGGTGTGGTTTGGGGGTGTGGTCGGATTTCTGGGGTGAAGTCATTGGCCACCCTAGCTGCTGTGGAGGTTACAGTTAAAGGGGAGGGTGCTATGGATGTTACTGTTAAGGGGGCAGGCTGCTGTGGAGGTCACTGTTAAAGGGGTGGGCACTGTGGAGGTCACTGTTTAGGGAGGAGGGGACTGTGGAGGCCACTATTAAAGGGGCAGCGGGGTACTGTGGGGTTACTGTTAAGGGAGCGGGGTACTGTGACAGTCACTGTTAAAGGGGCAGTCGCTGTGGAGGTCACACGACACACACACAAGCATCAAATGAAATAGATGAAATATACCCAGACGAAGCCGGGTCCTTCTGCTAGTCAACTATATTTGCCACAAGTGGGCTCCAATCAATGTGTAGAAACATCTCAAAGATGATGAAGAGAAATGGGAGATATCCAGTGCTAAATTTCAAGTGTCATAGCAAAGGGTCTGAATACTTATGTCCATGCAAAATTTTAGTTATTTTATTTGTAATAAATTAAAAAAAAAATCTAAAATTCTGTTTTCACTTTCTCATTATAAGGCATTGAGCACAGATTCATGGAGGCAAACTTGAGCTTTTTTGTTTTAGCACAAGGCAGCAACATAACAAAATGTGAAAAAAGTGAAAGGGTCTGAAGACTTTTCGAACAAACTGTAATTGTTATGCATTCAGCTGGCTAATATGTAGGGATGAGGACATCTTGCGATGCATTCTACCTTGCGTTCCACCTGACCGGAAGTGGTATTCCGATGGGCGGAAGCTCTGAGTGGTGCCAGCATATAAACCTTGCACTGGAGTCCTCAGATCGCTGTACAACCAACACGGACATGCCACTTCTGCCCCAGCCTTTTACCTGGTGAGTGACCATGCCTCTAGGCATCTTGGATGTTGTTACTTCATGCACCATATTGAGGTAGTTTTGTCTGTTCAATTCCAGGTATTATTAAGGGCCATATCGATGCTGCTACCTATGCACTATGGGGCTAAGTATCTATTTGTTTTTTCATCTCTTCCCTACTTATATATAGATGCATTGTATTTACCCCCTGATGAACCGATATTTGGGGAAACACGGTTACCGGGGGTTACCCTTTTTTTGTTATTATCTGCAAAATTACTTAAGTTAGAATTTTGAAACTCCAGGTAATCCTCAAGAATGTCGTTGTTGGTAATATCCAGTTGTTCATATATTTTTTTTCATAGGCATTTTGGTGTAACAATGCTTTTTTGGTGAAAAACACATCTGTACGGATTGGGGGCCTTTTAGGCCCCCATGTATTTTTTTATTATGTTCTCAGTAGTGTTTGTACCTCAAGTTACTTTATTTGTACTCAGTAATGCTGGTGGAGGGCCAGGGTGTGGATAATACCATATGAGGATGTCATGTGATTTTTGGAGGGAGAGATAAAGTCATGACATCATCTCAGGTCCTTCTGAACACAGTAATAAGGTGTGAAGAGAGTAATGAGGACAGTATACACTGTGAGCTAATTGTTAAGGACCTGAGATAAGATACGATGTTGAGAGCAAGTTTCTGTTATAATTAAAATTTTGTTTACTAATCATATTTTATTTAGCAGTTTTAAAATAAACTTGTAAAAGTTATATAAGTGTGTTTTCCATATGATTTGCATGGGGGCCTAAAAGGCCCCCAATACGTTAATATGAAGATTTCTGATGTCACGCATTCTAGGGTTAATTTACTGAGACATATAATCCACTATTGAACATTATATTTTGTGTGTAGGACTGATTCAGGGTATATAGATTTAGGAACGAGGACAGGGGATCCCTACCACAGAGGGAGACCCCTGGGCTGAGCCTTATTATAGGGCTTATTAGGGACAGCTTTTCTTGTCCTACCATCTCTCCCTTTCCTCATCATACCCTGAATATTTTAACTGTACATGTTGAATTACATTGATTACCCCTCTACGGAGTATATAAATAAAGGTAGTTTTTAACCATTTTTGACACGTTACACCTTTTTTGGATTTTCATTTTTTTGCATTTCCGTGGCGTGAAATATCACTGTATAATTATTTTGATTTATTTATATGTAGGGATGAGGGTCAAATCAGTCAGCAGTTTTGGTTCAGATACAAATAAATAAAGCCCAAATCGAGGGTACTCAGATTGGCCTGAAAAGTTGTGTATGACA
Organism: Rhinella marina; assembly: GCA_900303285.1. Lineage (NCBI taxonomy): Eukaryota > Metazoa > Chordata > Amphibia > Anura > Bufonidae > Rhinella > Rhinella marina. Next base: position 183,383 of record ONZH01030308.1, on the reverse strand, counting down.
GTCAGGTCTCCTAGGACATTATCCAACCCCTTTCAAGCTCTTTAAAGCAAAGACAAAGTTAGCAATGTCAAAGTGACTGTAACCAACTTGTTTGTGGCTTTCGGTAAACACATGGTACCATTTTAAGAGATTTATCCAAGCTGAATCATAAAACATTCGGATTCAGCTGGAATCCAAATTTGTAGGAAATTCGAGATTAATTTAATTATTTGAAAATTGATTTGGTCATCTCTAATATAAAAATATAAATGTATTCTACATAAAATAGATTAAAGGAACTGACAAAAAGACAATTGTTATGTCTCCCACAAACTGGTTCTTGTTTGGTTTCTGTTATACTGGCAAGGAGAGAAAACATAAATTTTGTGTGCGTCTACATTCTAGATGCATTGCCATAACACTGTGAAAGGTGCAGTCACAGATAGCTAATAATGAGCTTAGAAAGCGCATATTTTACACAGATCTGTTCCACTGCCTGAACAGTCTTTATTGCAGTCCATTCCATCTTCATCACAAAACAGCTGCCCCAAGCTACAATAACTGAGAGCATCATTTCCACTTCAGTTAACAAATCCTGTGCTGACAAAGTGGCTTTGAAAGTTAGTTCTGAGTGAATTCATATGCATTTTGTTACATCTTTTCTTGGGGATTGCTGAGGTTACCCGCAAATGCCAGAATATTTGCAGAATATCTGAATAATTACCAAGCAATTATATACTACAATGGAGTCTAAAAAGCAATAAAGATCAGTTAAAGTAAAGAGCATTTTTAAAGGAGTTTTCCGAGATTTAGATACTTATGACCTATCCTCAGGATAGGTCATCAGTATCTGATAGATGGGGGTCCGACACCTGGGAACCCTGCCAGGTGTCAGCTGTTTGAGAAGGCACCAGCACTACTGTGAACGCTGGGGCCTTCTCACAGCTTACCAAGCACAGTGCCTTACATTGTATAGCGGCTATGCTTGGTATCGCACTTAGCCCCATTGAAGTCAAAGGGGCTGAGCGTGATACCAAGCACAGCCACTATAAAATATAAGGTGCTATGCTTGGTAAGCTGTTAGAAGGCCACAGTGCTCAGAGGAGCGCCAGTGTCTTCTCAAACAGCTGATTGGCGGGGGTCCCAGGTATCAGATCCCCACCAATCAAATACTGATGACCTATCCTGAGGATAGGTCATCAGTATCTAAATCTCGGAAAACCCCTTTAACAATTTTCATGTATCCCATTGAGATGTCACAAGATGCTGTTAGTGAGAGAGCCCATGGGCTGGTAGGGCACCCGATTGTATAGAGAGGGGGCACAGGGACTGCTGATGCCCCCTTCCCTTGTTTGCTGGGGCTCAGTTTTGCCCCCCCCCCCCTGTTTAGTTAGGCGGGAGCTGTGGTTTTTGGGCCAGTAGGGGTTAATTTCCTGGCCGGTTTTATTCAGGCTATGGGGAAGGCTTTGGATTTCCACCCTCCCTTTTTCTTCCCGCCGGTTGGTGGCCACTCCCAGGGGCTATATAGGAGGCAGCAACCCCCATCAGCGCTTCCTCTTGGAAAAGGAAGCGGGTTGTCCCACCTGCCCGGTTAGGAGTTGTGTTGATGGAGTCGGATTTATTTGTTTTGTTTCTGATACTTCTCTCTGTTTCAGAATATTCGGAAGGTACTGGCAAGTCACAGCAGGCGTTAATGGAAAAATTGTGAAGTTTAAAGGCGGATGGCGGAGGTGCCCGCCGTCAGGGGTGGTCTTGGCATTTCTGGGGCCCTAAGCGAAGTTATGTCCGGGGGCCCCCACCCCCCAATGACGCGTCACGCCCCTGATGACACGGCCTCTGATAAATTAGCGTACTAATTTATAAAATGAGTACGCATTCGGACAAATGCAGTACGTGACAGCTGGGCGGTCGGTCTTGGACACCAGCACAAGAGCAGAGCGTGGGGGCCCCCTTGGACGTCGGGGGCCCTATGCAAATGCATAGGATGTGTGGTGCCCAAGACCGCCCCTGCCCGCCGTGTGTGATGGCGGTTGGCATATCGCTCCGCTATTGGTTAATCGGTGAAGACGGTGGAGAATGAAGTTACCGTTTAAGTGTTTGAACTGCTGTGGCCTGATCATCACCCAATAAAGAGGGGAAAAGAATACCTGGTGTCGTCTCTTCTTTAAGGGTGAATGGGTTCCAATAATGGAAGGAGGGGGAGAGAGTGGAGTACAGCATTTCCTCCTATCAGCAGTCTGAGAATCTCATGACTACTGAAATGAAGGGTCTTCAACATTTGGGCAAACACTCTGCTTGGTTCTTCTCTCTCTTGTTTCCTGAAGTGGTGGTGTCTATGGTTACAGTGAACACTTCATAGGATTAAGAAACACATATAGGCCCTGATTTATCATGCCTTTACTCCAGAAATCTGTCTCCATAAAGTATCAAAGTGAGGTTTTTGCAACTTTTTGGCTTACTTATTTGAAATCCTTCCCATCTGGTAAAGTGGGCACAGCTAGCTATGTTTTACTCCAGATTTATCATTGAGACTTTAAAAAAAAAAAAAAGTTGCAGTCTTACTCCAGTAGGAAGGTGAAAACTGGAGAAGGTTTTCTAGACAAAAGTGTTAGGTTTAAGGGTGAGACAAATTTATCAAACAACATGCGACATTTGATAAAATGCCAATGCAGACACAAGCAAAACTGACTTCAAATATTTCCCTCATGATACATTCCTTCAGATGGAGTTACCTATTGCTGTATCTTATAGTGGTAGTAGAACTATACCACTGAAGTACAAAACATTAATTTTTCCACTCTATCATAAAAATTGTAATCATTTTTTGCATGATTAATTAGTTTGCTTTAATTGCAGCACTTCAAGAGTGCAATTTATCATAAACTATATGAAAACATAATGATATCCATAATAATAGTTATCATCCTTAAAAACCGTGGTAAAATCTAATATTCCCACAATCCTTTCCCTCTGCACTTTTGCCTGTTATGACCTTGATAGATAGATCCTTCAAACCTTCCAGCTGTTACAGCGTTTCCCATGCATGTCTTGAAGCTCCTTCTAGTTAATTGGTTTAAGCCTTAATTTTTCTTAGTCTTCCATGCTGGCAGTGACTAACATATTCATCACACAACATTTTGCTGCCTTCGTTCAAGCTAACACTTTCACATCTTGTTGCTGGGAATAGGAAATTTGATTGTGCTGACACTAGCTCTATAAAGTCTGAATACTTTACAACTCCAGCTAAGGCAAATGGCATGATTCATTACTCAGTGACTTTAAACTCTTGTTTTGTAAGGGAAGTTCTATAACCATTTGAATATTTAAGAACACATCTACATTGTGGATGGCAAATTGAGTAAGTAACAAGAATATTACATTTTTTAATTTGTTTCAATTGTGTTTTTACCGCAATTTGAGATGTATGACTAAGATGTAGTTTCTCTTATTGCCCCTTTTGTTTGGAGCGTCAGTAGACTGTAATTAGGTTCTCCTCCCTGATCTATATGACTCCATGGTATCTATGTGATATCACTTAGCAAAATTGCTACTCTATCTCATACACTGGATAGTAAACCTTTGATAAACAACAAAAATGATCTTTCGTCTGATGAAATTTAACAGCGAGTGATCATTTTAGTTAACTGATGGTAAACAATTATTGTCTGAAAATAAGTCAGCCATGGTTGACATTTTCACCCAATAGTCCATTTGTGAATTAAAGGGGTATTCCCATCTTAGACAATGGGGGCATATCGCTAGGAAATGCCCCCATTGTCTGATAGGTGCGGGTCCCAGTGGTATATCGAGAACGGATCGGGTTTCCCGGGGTCCGGCCACCACCAGGTGCAGCTCCCCGCTGCTCCCATAGAAATGAATGGGAGCGCACCGCGCATGTGCGGCCACCGTTCCCATTCATTTCTATGTAGCTGACAGAAATAGCCAAGCCAGAGCTCGGCTATTTTCGCTGGCCCCATAGAAAAGAATGGAGGGCGGCTGTGCATGCGCAGTGCGCCCTCCTTTACTTTGGGGGCTCCGTTCTCGATATAGGTGCCCGCACCTATAAGACAATGGGGCATATCGCTATTGTCTTAGAGGAAAATAACCCTTTTAGGTTCTGTTTTTGAAAGAATTTTCACAGAAAGATCTTTCGTCAATTGCCTGGTTTCATTGAACATATACAGTATAAGCAGTTTGAACGTCTTGGATTCGTGTCCCCACCTATCCTTTGACTGAACATGATGGACTCATTTTTCAACTGTATTAACTATGTAACTATGTAGCAACTGTAATGGCAAATATGGACTAAAATGTGTATGACTGTATCTGAGAAACAAATGTTCAAGATAGCTGTTTCTGGATTAGTCAAACATAACTAAGCTAATGTACCTGTTAAAAGGGTTTTCTGAGATTTAAATACTGATCAGTGGGAATCCGACAGTGGAGACCCCCACTGATCAGCTGCTTGAGAAGCCACGGTGCCTTCAGCTGCTTGAGAAGGCACCAAGCAAGGCGCCTTACATTGTGTCAGACCCTCACCAATCAGGTACTGATGACCTACCCCGAAAACCCCTTTAATGCATCCCATACTTCTAGAACCAGCTATAATCCAAATACCATATCCCCTGCAAATCCTTCAAAAAGTGCCTACAAATAAGACATGAACACAGAAATGTACATTAAAAACGGCAACCAATTTCTAAATAATATGTTATCAAGGTATTTAAAGGGGTTGTCCAAGTTATTTTTTTGTTCTTTGTATGTTTCTAACTAGTCAAATATAACAGCTTTTAAATGCACTTTGTGTTTCCAAAGCTGCTCCTTTATCAGATTTCACTCAGGGTCACATGACCTGTGATGTCAGCTTGCCTCCCTGCTAATCTTGTATTCGTGCACCAAGCATGTACACAAGACGTCACTGTGCTGGCCACTTCCCCCCCTGCACTAGCTGAGCTGGCTGCTCTGTGTCTCATTCTTCCTGGATTTTTTCAGATAAAACATTAACCCCTTCAGCCAGCACAGGGCTGAAGACTTTACTACAGTAACTGCAGGCAGTGAGGAGAGAAATGCTGGGCACATGAGCTGACAGAGGAGTTCTGTAGAGCAGAAAGGTAGGGGGAAGTTCCTGTGTGTACTGTATCAGCAGTGTCATTGTACAGCTGGGACTTGTAGTCCCACACATACAACATGCTGCTGAGTATCCCAGCAGGCAGACATGTCACTCAGCACTTGTATTCACTCCCTTTGCAGAGAAGGGGGGAAGAGGGCGGAGGGGCAGAGATTGTTATTACTGCATGTAAACAAAGGCCAGAAGAGAACCAGGGAAATGAGGAAATAGAGATTTTTTTGGCCTAAAACTTGCTTAGATTATTTATATATTGCTGCCCATCAGATTTACAGTGCTATATATTTTTTTTCATAACTCGGATAACCTTTAAGTCACAGACCCTTAGAGGTTTAAAGTGATCCTGTCAGGTGCTTTATGCTGCCCTATTTGAGAGCAGAATATGAAAGGAGAGATGCTGAGCTCTGGGATGTATAGGTTTATGTGATTTGGAGCAGGATTTAACATACATAGTAACATAGTTTATAAGGCCGAAAAAAAGACATCTGTCCATCCAGTTCGGCCTGTTTTCCTACAAGTTGATCCAGAGGAAGGCAAAAAAACCCTGTGAGGTAGAAGCCAGTTCCCACTTTAGGGAAAAAAAATTCCTTCCCGACTCCAATCAGGCAATCAGAATTACTCCCTGGATCAACAACCCCTCTCTAGTAACTATAACCTGTAATATTATTACCCTCCAAAAATACATCCAGGCCCCTCTTGAACTCTTTTAGTGAACTTACCATCACCACCTCCTGAGGCAGAGAGTTCCATAGTCTCACTGCTCTTACCGTAAAGAATCCTCTTCTATGTTTGTGTACAAACCTTCTTTCCTCCAGACGCAGAGGATGTCCCCTCGTCACAGTCACAGTCCTGGGGATAAATAGATCGTGGGAGAGATCTCTGTACTGACCTCTGATATATTTATACATAGTTATTAGATCTCCCCTCAGTCGTCTTTTTTCTAAAGTGAATAACCCTAATTTTGATAATCTTTCTGGGTACTGTAGTCCACCCATTCCAGTTATTACTTTAGTTGCCCTCCTCTGAACCCTCTCCAGCTCTGCTATGTCTGCCTTGTTCACAGGAGCCCAGAACTGTACACAGTACTCCATGTGTGGTCTGACTAGTGATTTGTAAAGTGGCAGGACTATGTTCTCATCACGGGCATCTATGCCTCTTTTGATGCAGCCCATTATCTTATTGGCCTTGGCAGCAGCTGTCTGACACTGGTTTCTGCAGCTTAGATTTCTGTTCACTAAAATTCCTAGGTCCTTTTCTATGTCAGAGTTACCCAATATTTTACCATTTAGTATGTACTGGTGACTTGCATTATTCCTTCCCATATGCATAACTTTACATTTGTCAGTGTTAAACCTCATCTGCCACTTCTCTGCCCAAGCCTCCAGTCTATCCAGATCCATCTGTAGCAGTGTACTGTCCTCTTCTGTGTTAATTACTTTACACAGTTTAGTGTCATCTGCAAAAATTGATATTTTACTGTGCAAGCCTTCTACAAGATCATTAATAAATATATTGAAGAGAATAGGGCCCAATACTGACCCCTGTGGTACCCCACTAGTGACAGTGACCCAATCTGAGTATGTACCGTTAATAACCACCCTCTGTTTTCTATCACTGAGCCAGTTACTTACCCACATACAGACATTTTCTCCCAGGCCAAGCATTCTCATCTTATATACTAACCTTTTATGTGGTACAGTGTCAAATGCTTTGGAGAAGTCCAGATATACGACATCCATTGATTCGCTGCGGTCTAGTCTAGAACTTACCTCCTCATAGAAACTGATTAAATTGGTTTGACATGACCGATCCCTCATGAAGCCATGCTGATATGGAGTAATTTGCTTATTTTCATTGAGGTACTCCAAGATAGCATCTCTTAGAAAACCCTCAAACAGTTTACCCACGACAGATGTTAAACTTACCGGCCTATAGTTCCCGGGCTCTGTTTTTGGACCCTTTTTGAATATTGGAACCACATTTGCTATGCGCCAATCCTGTGGAACACTCCCTGTCAGTATAGAGTCCTTAAATATCAGAAATAAGGGTCTGGCGATGACATTACTTAATTCTCTTAGGATACGGGGGTGTATGCCATCCGGTCCTGGCAATTTGTCTATTTTAATCTTTTTAAGACGCAGCTCTACTTCTTCCTGGGTCAGACAGGGCACTTTTAATGGGGAATTTACTTTTATATTCTGCATTTCATCTGACAGTTTATTTTCCTCAGTGAATACAGTGGAGAAAAAGATATTTAGTAGCTTTGCTTTCTCCTCATCGCTCTCTGCAACTCCCCCCTCATTACTCTGTAAGGGGCCGACACCTTCAGGTTTATAATTTTTACCATTTATATAATTAAAGAACATTTTAGGGTTAGTTTTACTTTCTTTGGCGATTAATCTCTCGGTCTCTAGTTTGGCTGTTTTTATTTGTCTTTTACATATTCTATTTTTTTCCTTATAGTTTTTCAATGCTTTCTCGCTCCCCTCCTGTTTTAGTGATTTAAATGCTTTCTGTTTGTCATTTATTGCTTTCTTTACAGTTCTATTTATCCACATTGGTTTTTTCTTGTTTCTTATTATTTTATTCCTATATGGTATGTACCTCTCACAATTAGATATTAGGATGTTTTTAAAAATATCCCATTTTGCGGCTGTATTTTTATTTTTGAAGACTTTGTCCCAGTTAGTTAGGCCTATGGCCTCTCTTAGTTGGCTAAATTTAGCTTTTTTGAAGTTAGGTATTTTTGTTCCTCCCTGAAGAAACGCTCTTTTGAATGACAATTGGAAGGTTATTATGTTATGGTCACTATTTCCCAGGAGTCCCCCGACCTGCACATCTGTTGTTCTGTCAGGTCTATTGGTTAATACTAAGTCCAGTATGGCCGTCCCTCTAGTCGGGTCCTGAACCAGTTGGGAAAGGTAATTGTCTTTGGTTATTTCCAAGAACCTGTTTCCTTTATGAGATGTACAGGTTTCAGTTTCCCAGTCTATATCTGGGTAGTTGAAATCCCCCATAATAACGACCTCATTATGATTTGCCACCTCGTCTATTTCGTTTAGAAGTAGATTTTCTATGGGCTCTGATATAGTAGGGGGTTTATAATAAACTCCTATTAGTATTTTATTATTGTTTTTGGCTCCATTTATTTCTACCCACAGTGACTCCACATCTTCATGTCCCTCACTTATATCTTCCCGCAGTGTGGGCTTTAGACAGGACTTTACATAAAGGCAGACTCCTCCCCCTCTCCGGTTTTGGCGATCCTTTCTAAAAAGACTGTAACCCTGTACGTTAACTGCCCAGTCATAGGTATCATCCAGCCATGTCTCAGTTATTCCCACTATGTCATAGTCCTCCTCACACATCACTAATTCCAGTTCACCAATTTTATTAGTCAGGCTTCTGGCATTAGTGTACATACACTTAAGAGGTCTATGTATATTTTTTACTTCTAAGTAAAAAGCAGAGTAAGGCTACTTTCACACTAGCAGCAGCCCGGATCCGGCAGGTGAAGGGTGCCGCCGGATCCGGACTGCCGCAGGGACATGTGTAGGGCCGGAATTGCGTTCCGACCCCACACATGTCACACAGTACCATATACAGACATACATACATACACACACATACACACAAACACATACATACTTACATACTCCGGGCAGGCAGCACGTCTTCACGCCCAGGAGGCGCGCAGCTATGACGATTCCCCACAGCGCCCTCTGCTGGGCGCTGTAGGGAATCGTCATAGCGGCGCGCCTCCTGGGCATGAAGACGTGCGGCCTGCCTGCCTGGAGTATGTAAGTATGTATGTGTTTGTGTGTATGTGTGTGTATGTATGTATGTCTGTCTGTGGTGACGGATCTGTCCTGAACTCCATTGAAAGTCAATGGAGGGTGGATCGTTTACCATTGTGGTCACACCAAACGGATCCGTCCCCATTGACTTGCATTGGGGGTCATTCTGGATCCATCTTGGTGCAGATGCCTGGACCGGAGAGAAAACCGCAGCATGCTGCGCTTTGTTCTCCGGTCTGAAGACGGAACGGAATGCTTTCAGGAGCATTCCGTTGTCTTCAGTTCAGTTTTGTCCCCATTGACAATGAATGGGGACAAAACTGAAGCGTTTTTTTCCGGTATTGAGCCCCTATGACGGAACTCAATACCGGAATTTAAAAACGCTAGTGTGAAAGTAGCCTAAATCCTGACAAATCTTCTAGACTAAAGAGTGAGTCCTGCTTTCCCCACCCACATAGGATGATTGGCAGTCTTCTATGAATGCTCATTGATACAGAGAACTGTCAATCAGCCTGTGTGACAATATACACCCCTTATACAGTCCATGATCTGCAAAACTTCCCTCAAAGCATGGTAAACCCTATCAATATTCAAAGCCAAGAGCAATAAGCTAATGCAGCTAAACATGGATAGCATTCTGTTTCTTAAATTAAAATGTGTTACATTTATGATGTATGTTATACACAGTATTTGCTTTCGGAAATGGCAGTTCAGCTCAATTTCTAAAGCTATAGAAAAAGGAACATTGGCTCTATGTCTACTTGTAGACAATGAACTAGTGTAAGGGTACCACCACATGGCGTGGTTATGATGTAGTCATGATGACACTATGGAATGAATGCATTCTGATTAACATCAAATAGTGCCACGTGATAACTTATGTTAAACATATTCCACAAACGGCTACTCAATTGTATACTGCATGAGGTCAGCAGCCGCAAGCAGCAAGACGTATTTTACGTGCGATCAACAATTATTCTCTAATACAGACATGACAGCAGGGGCGTACATAGAAATCATTGCTGAATTACTGCTTGGCCAGCAAACTCACCTGACGTTAACCCCATAGAGAATCTATGGGGTATTGTCAAGAGGAAGATGAGAGACACCAAACCTAAAAATGCAGACGACCTGAAGGCTGCTATAAAAGCAACCTAGGCTTCCATAACACCTCTTCAGTGCCACAGACTGTTCGCCTCCATACCACGCCGCATTGATGCAGTCATTCATGCAAAAGGAGCCCTAACCAAGTGCGTATACTGTACATGCTTACCAGGCCAACATTTCTGTATTGAAAAACAATTTTCTAAGATATTGAATTTTGGGTTTTCATTAGCTATAAGCCAAAACCCAAATTGGGATGCACCTATAGATGCAGTATGTATGGACATATATGCGAATGTAGCCACCATTAAAGTCCTACCTGGTGCGTTATAACACTAGCTTATCTAGCTAGCTTAGTTTAACTATGTGCAAAGCTTCTAAAGCCTAAAGTTGGTATCGAGTTACACTGTCTGGATGGCGTGCTAACCCACTGATTCTGGTGCCTGCTACATCTTTATAGTACAGTGCTGGACAAAAGTATTGGCACCCCTGCAATTCTGTCAGATAATACTCAATTTCTTCCAGAAAATGATTGAAAATCACAAATGCTTTGGTAATAATATCTTCATTTATTTTGCTTGCAATGAAAAAACACAAAAGAGAATGAAAAATAAGTCAAATCATTGATCATTTTACACAAAACTCCAAAAATGGTCCGGACAAAAGTATTGGCACCCTCAACCTAATACTTGGTAGCACAACCTTTAGACAAAATAACTGCGAACAACCGCTTCCGGTAACCATCAATGAGTTTCTTACAATGCTCTGCTGGAATTTTAGACCATTCTTCTTTGGCAAATTGCTCCAGGTCCCTGAGATTTGAAGGGTGCCTTCTCCAAACTGCCATTTTGAGATCTCTCCACAGGTGTTCCATGGGATTCAGGTCTGGACTCATTGCTGGCCACTTTAGAAGTCTCCAGTGCTTTCTCTCATACCATTTTCTAGTGCTTTTTGAAGTGTGTTTTGGATCATTGTCCTGCTGGAAGACCCATGACCTTTGAGGGAGACCCAGCTTTCTCACACTGGGCCCTACATTATGCTGCAAAATTTGTTGGTAGTCTTCAGACTTCATAATGCCATGCACACGGTCAAGCAGTCCAGTGCCAGAGGCAGCAAAGCAACCCCAAAACATCAGGGAACCTCCGCCATGTTTGACTGTAGGGACCGTGTTCTTTTCTTTGAAGGCCTCTTTTTTTTCCTGTAAACTCTATGTTGATGCCTTTTCCCAAAAAGCTCTACTTTTGTCTCATCTGACCAGAGAACATTCTTCCAAAAAGTTTTTGGCTTTCTCAGGTAAGTTTTGGCAAACTCCAGCCTGGCTTTTTTATGTCTCTGGGTCAGAAGTGGGGTCTTCCTGGGTATCCTACCATAGAGTCCCTTTTCATTCAGACGCCGACGGATTGTACGGGTTGACACTGTTGTACCCTCGGACTGCAGGGCAGCTAGAACTTGTTTGGCTGTTAGTCGAGGTTCTTTAGCCACCATCCGCACAATCTTTCGTTGAAATCTCTCGTCAATTTTTCTTTTCCGTCCACATCTAGGGAGGTTAGCCACAGTGCCATGGGCTTTAAACTTCTTGATGACACTGCGCACGGTAGACACAGGAACATTCAGGTCTTTGGAGATGGACTTGTAGCCTTGAGATTGCTCATGCTTCCTCCCAATTTTGCTTCTCAAGTCCTCAGACAGTTCTTTGGTCTTCTTTCTTTTCTCCATGCTCAATGTGGTACACACAAGGACACAGGACAGAGGTTGAGTCAACTTTAATCCATTTCAACTGGCTGCAAGTGTGATTTAGTTATTGCCACCACACGTTATGTGCCACAGGTAAGTAACAGGTGCTGTTAATTACACAAATTAGAGAAGCATCACATGATTTTTCAAAGGGTGCCAATACTTTTGTCTACCCCCTTTTTTATGTTTGGTGTGGAATTATATACAATTTGGCTTTTTGACAATTCTTTTTGTGGTTTTCCATTGAAGACAAAATTAAATGAAGATATTATTACCAAAGCATTTGTGATTGCAATCATTTTCTGGAAGAAATTGAGTATTATCTGACAGAATTGCAGGGGTGCCAATACTTTTGGCCAGCACTGTACTGATATATGAGGTACAAATTATACCTCACCCCTCACATATCAGTACACTGCTGTATACACTAAATACCTGTATACACTGCCATCTTTTATACCTCGTACCTCACATATCAGTATACTGTATAATATAGTGCAGGAGATATGGCTGTTGGCAGGTGATTCATGGAACTGGCCATTTGTGACCACCTCAGAGAAGTGGACACAGAAAAAAAATAAAGAAGAAAACAGCAGGTGGCACTGTACAGATATATTTTATTGGATAATTCATTGGCTTTGCTACATTTTTATTTACATGAAATTACAAAAATATTCAGATCACGGTGCTGATATTAAAAATGTAGAAAATTGTTCATATGACAACCCCTTTAAAGCAAACCTGTCACCATGAAAACACAGTGTAAAGTCCCATTCACACGGCCATATGAACGGGTCCTCACACATTTCCGCAATTTCAATGGAGCACACCATGTGCTGTCCGCATCCGTAGTGTCATTCTGAGGCCCCGCAAAAAATATAGAGCATGTCCTATTCTTGTCCACAATTGTAGGCAAGAATAGGCATTTTCTATGAGAGTGGCAGCCATTTGCGGTCTGCAAATTACGGAACGCACATGGGGCCGGTATCCTTGTTTTCGGATCCACAGTTTGCGGACCGGAAAACACATACGGCCGTCTGAATGAGCCCTAATCTGTAGGCAGCATGTGATAGAGCAGGAGAAGCTGAGCAGATTGGTACAAGACGTAGTATCAGTAGTAATTTATTTAATGTCCTGCTCATTCTGGGAGATCGTCCGATTAGTGATTGACAGCTATCTCTGTATACACAGTCATAGAGGGAAGGCTGTCAATCAATGATAGAACGGCTTCCTTGACGTCAAAGCCCCTAACAGCAGGAAATTAAATTAATAAAATAGAAGTTATATTGAAACTTTTTCCACAAAATTAGATATCACTTTGCTCAACTCCCCCTGCTGTATAACATGCTGCCTGCAATTTTTCAGACTGGTTCTCTTTTATTATTATTAATATAATTGAGGTATACTTCCTAAGGCCTTGACAAAGTGTTCCCAAACTTGCCAAATTTGTCATGTTAAGGACAATGACCTGTCCTGCTGCTGTAAGTGTCTATTATAACCCAATAAAGAATAGGTCCTGGATGTGTGACAAATTTCTGCCTCCTCGAAGTGTTCACGTTGAGGAGAACCAACTTGCCAAAATGCTACTTTCCCTACATACAGTATGTAAGTGCAGAGGACAGGGAAATAGAGGAGGGAAATACATAATGCTTGGTAAAGAACGTTACTGTGCATGGTAAAAAGGATGGTAATGGTAGCTCTGAGGAGAGGATTACGTACATATCCAATGCTTTGGCCATGTGAGTAGTGTGTACCTGACTAATTAATTCTTGAGGTAAATAATTTGCTGATATTAATTTTTGCTGAGAAAAAAATGTTATTTCCACTGCATTATCACTGCTGGGAAAATTAGTCAGAGCTGCTTGTCACATAGCAATAACCAGATCAGGGGTACGCAACTGGTGGGCAGTGGTCCAAATCTGAACTGCGGATTTGTCTGGACCCTGCATTTCCCATTTCTGAGGATGTAGATACAGTTGACTGCAATGGGGAAGCGGTGAGCCGTCCGTTCTCTTTTTCACCATTCCCCTGCTGTCCATAGTTCAGCAATGGCAGACACGATGTAGCAGCGTCATTGTGCCTGCTGCGCTGGGACACAGACAGTTCAGAACAGAAGTGTTCTGCTCTGTTCATCAGGGAAACATGGAATAGTTAACTATTCAAACTGGAGGCACTTATGGGGCATAAGTCGGTGAGGGGAGCCATCTAGGGAACATACCTGAGTGGGGAACCATGTAAGGGGACACAACTCTGTGAGGCGGCCACTAAAGGGGGCATAATTATTAGTATTGAGTGAATTGAAGTGAAATAAATTGAAGAAAACTTCATCACTTTTTTCCTGGTGGCTACTTTTTTCCTGTGTTAAAAAGTGAAAGTAAGAAACCCAGGAAGGAAATATGACCAATAATGCCATGCAGCCAGCCAATCAGCAGATATCCACCCCCCTGTGATGTCACAGCCCTATAAAAATCCTAATTCCACCCAATCTCCACCATTTTACTCTGAACTGAGCATAGTGGGAGATGTAGCAATCTTTTAATTGTAAAATATTATATAGAGACAGTGCAAGGACAGTGTAGGGAGATTGGAGGGAGAGTTTTCAGACTCTGTAGGGAGTGCACAGGGAGAGGGCAGGGACAGTAGAGGCTCTGTGTAATTGCCCTGTGTATCAAGTTACACTTCTGTGCCATTCCTTCTGTTCTCAACAGCCATTCTAATATATAGGCAAGTGTACCTAGTTAATCTGCTGTGCCATTAATAATTAATCTGTTCAGTTATACATAGACGTACAGTGCATCAGACTCATTGTCATCAGGCGGTGTAATATAGGCATGTCTATTTAGTTCATCTGCTGGGCCATTTTTACTTAATCTGTTCTGTTATACATAGATGTACGTTGCATCAGATTCATTGTTAACAGGTGGTATAATATATATGCACTTTTTTTTAGTCTATCTGCTGCACAATTCATACTTCATCTGTTACTGGCTACTAATTCAGTTACTGTTCACTATGGCCAATAGTTGCCTAGGCTCACAAAAGGAATGGGCAGTGGCAAAAATGTTTCTGTAGCCGGCACAAGTAGCAGTAGAAGAAGGGGTGGTGGTAACAGCAGCTGCAGCAACAGGTCAGAGCTGCCACTGTCATCCAGCAGTCGTGTTTTCACCAACAATCCAGCCATACTGGGCCATAATGGTTTACTTGCTCATCAACATCATCTCAGGTGACAAGCCATCATTGCTTCTGCAAAAAAAGCTGTACCTTCCCTGCAAAGGTATGTTGAGCAGAAGGTGGACCAGTCCTTGAGCCTGTCGGTGTTCACCAGTGCGTACGTGTGGAGTTGTAAGTATGGTCAAGGACAGTATACTGTGTGTCCTTTACAGTCTACTGGGTAAATGTGGTATTGTCCCAGGCACACCAGCAACTTGGCCAGGTGATAGCAATGCCACCTCCACACTGTAATAGTGGGATTTCTGCGCCAATGTCTTCCTCTGCCTCATCATCCTGCACCTTGTCCTCAGCCTCCACTATATGGGTACAGTTCATAGTGGTCCTCCAGCATACCACCTATGCAAAGCACAATGTTGCCACATGGTTCTCCACCTGGTCAGCCTGAGCAAACGGAGTCACACCAGGAAGGAACTGCTCCGCGTCATCAACCAAGAAATCGAATCCTGGCTGACTCCCCACCAACTGAAGATAGGAACCATGGTCAACAATAATGCGAAGAACATTCTGTCTATGATGCGTCAGGGAGGGTGGACCCATGCGCCCTGTATAGCATACGTCTTCAATCTGGTTGTCACCCGGTTGCTGAAGTCTTCCATCCATCTGAAAGACATCTTGAAAATGTCAAGTTAATTGTGCATGCACTTCAGCCACTCTTACCGTGAAAACACAACCTCCTTGAATTGCAAAGGCAGAATGGCTTTCCCATAGATCGTCTCATATTCAATGTTTCCACACATTGGAACTTCACCCTCCATATGTTGGAACGACTATATGAGCAGAGAAAACCCGTGACCGATTTCTTGATTATGCAGATGGACAGGACTACTCCCAAGTGTAATTTTATTGTTAGACAGTGGCAGCTTATGCGTGACACTTACCTTTGAGACACATACCCTTTGAGGAGGCCACTTTGTCAGTCTCCAGCACTACGGGATGAATTATGTCATTCCACTCCTTCACATACTGTAAAGGATGCTGATAAATCGGACTGGTGAGTGTACAGAAAATGTGGCGCCTGCATCTCACAGCCACCTGAGCACTGTGAAGGCTGAACTGGCACAGGAGGAGGAGGAGGACATAAACTCCCAGGAATTCTATACAGAACTAGGTGGTTTATCTGCCCAAGTAACAGGAGAGGAGCAGGAGGAGCTACAGGGAGACGACGAAGACGATGCAGATGACCCCAACAGACTTTAGCAGTATGCAGTGGAGATTGAAGCAGGGAGTCCCTCCAAGTCCCTTGTGAAAATGGCCAGATGCCTGCTGAGTTGCTTGTGTAGGGACAGCCATTCAGCAGAGGGGTGACTACTGTCTCTCCACAATGTTAAAACCTCGCTACAGGTCCAAAATGGGGGCCCCTTTTACACCTTCTGAGATGAATGAAAAAGTTAACTACCATCGAGACATTCTTTGTAGTCAGTTGGTCGCTGCCTACGTGCCCAATCGTCCATCCTAACAAAGGTCTAACTGGGGGGCCCCTTTAAGCTCACGCTCCAATGCCATGGCTGCTGGAGTGGGGTGGATGGGCAGGAGCAGCACCAGCTCCATCAGCAGCAACTTAAGTCTTGAATCTCTGATGAGCACTTTTCTTCACCCACCTACTGAAGAAACCAACCAACAGCAGCAGAACATGGAATATACTTGGAATGCAACCTGTCAACCCAGATCCAAGATCCCCAGGACTACTGGGCAGTAGTGATGATTGAGCACCGTGATGCTCGGGTGCTCTGACCGAACACTAGGTGGTGCTCGAGTGCTCGGCCGAGCACCCGAGTATAATGGAAGTCAATGGGAGAACACCAGGCACCCCCTGCTCTGCAGAGGGGAGGGTGTCTGGTTCAAAGGGAAACGTGAGAAAATTGTGGAAACACCCCTGAAATGGTTAGGGAACAGCATGGGGAGGATGTCTGGATGCATCTTGGACACCGAAGTCGCTGCTATTAAGGATGATATCCGACTATTACGCCACTTTTACGGAATGACAATAATACCCCCCAAAACCGACGATATCTTCGATTTTAGAGGAAATATTGTTAGGAAACATATATTTACTTGTATATAAAGCGCAAGTAGCAGCACGCCCTCATCCCTAATGTTTTACACAATCAGATCAGCAGCAGGCACTCGCCCCGAATGTTTTACACGGTCAGCTCAGTAGCAGGCACTCGCCCCGAATGTTTTACACGGTCAGCTCAGCAGCAGGCAATCGCCCCTAATGTTTTAGATGGTCAGATCAGCAGCAGACCCTCACCCCAAATGTTTTTGAGTGTCAGCAGCACTGAAGGTCAACTTTTCAGGAGGAGGACCAGAGTGAAAAAGTGGAAGAGGAGGTGGTGGACAATGAAATCACTGACCCAAAAAGGAGAAGGAGGCAAGCTGAGCGAGGACAGCAGTACAGAGGGGGAGGGATCCGCAGCATCGCAACAGGCTGGAAGAGGCGGTGGGGTGGCAAAAGGGAGAAGGCAGGCCACACCAACAAGTGCGGACGATAAAAGAATTGTCATTTGCAACCTGTGCCATACCAAAATGAGCAGGGGCATGAACACTAGCAACCTGACCACCACCAGCATGATCCTCATGGCAGCAAAGCACCCTAATAGGTGGGCCAAACGCCTGGATCCACAATCGGTGTCTGCGGGTCACACCACTGCCTCCTCTTCCCTGTGTTACGTGCTAGCGAAGAAGCAGGCCCGGATGCCTCCCGCCCTGCACCTGGACCCTCGTAAGCACCATCAGCGAGCACATCCACTTCTGTGTCCCAGCGCAGCGTACAGATGTCCATACGCTTTGAACGAAAGCGCAAATACCCAGCCACCCACCCACAGGCCATAACACTAAATGCACACCTTTGCAAATTGCTGGCGCTGGAAATGTTGCTGTTTAGGCTCGTGGACACTGAGGCTTTTCGCAGTCTGATGGCGGCTGACCCTCATTACTCAGTACCTAGCCACCACTATTTTTGCCGGTGTGCCATCACCGCCTTACACCTGCATGTGTCCTGTAACATAACCTGTGCCCTGACCAACGCAGTTACTGGGAAGGTCCACTTAACGACTGACACATGGACAAGTGCTTCTGGCCAGGGACGCTACATTTCCCTGACAGCGCACTGGGTGAACGCTGTGGAGGATAGGAGCGAGTTATACCCTGGGATGGCACAGGTGCTACCGACACAAAGGATTGCGGGCCCTACTTCCATCAGGATTTCCGCCACCACCTACAGTAGCGACTGCAACCCCTCCTTCTCCTCCACCACTTCCATCTAGGAATTCTCATCTTGAAGCACCAGTCAGCCATCAGTCAGTAGCTGGAAGCAGTTTAGCACAGCGGTGGGGAAGCGGCAACAGGCTGTGCTGAAACTTATTTGCTTAGGTGACAAACAACACACTGCCACAGTGCTGTTGGAGGGTTTAAGGGACCAGGCTGAGCTGTGGCTCTCGCCACTCAACCTACAACCAGGCGTGGTTGTGTCTGATAACGGCCGCAACTTGGTGGCGGCTTTGGAGCTCAGCAAGCTCACACACTGTCATGCTGAGGTGTGGGGGGAAAACCACACAGAGCGTAGGAGGGAAAGAAGATTAGGCCTGGAAACTAAGGAAGGAAGATGGACACCTCCTAAAGGAAACCCTGACTCTAATCCTGACTGACTACCAGTATGAACAGGCCTCAAAGGTAGGCGAGTTCATACACAGGAACCTAAACCAAACTGACCCTATAGGACCCTAGAACTAATGACAGGAATGAGTCTACCTGTTCCTCCAACAGGAAGGATGAACAGGAGTCTCCCTCAGGCCAAACAACTGCTTCAACTTAGTGGTTCAGCATTTTCTCAAAACCTACACCAATTTGCCTGAGGTGCTGGTGAAGGTGCCCATTTCCAAATGTCACCTACAGCTTCCGTCGGTCTGGCAATGCTGCAGCAATGCTTGCATTTGCCAGCTCACTGACTGCTGTGCAACCTGAGCACGCGCTGGAACTCTATCTGCTCACAATAAAGACGGACAGCGCTGCATGTGGAAAAGGTTCTGATAAGCGGCCTAGTGTCACAACTAGGAGGGAAAAGTTTTGTAAAATGGTAAAGGAGTACCTAGCTGACAATGTTAATGTCCTCAGCGATCCTTCTGTGCCTTATAATTATTGGATGTCTAAGCTGGACATGTGGCACGAACTGGCGCTCTACGCCTTGGAGGTGCTGGCCTGCCCTGCCGCCAGCGGTTATTTAGTGCCGCTGGGGGCATAATAACTGCTGAGCGCATCCGCCTGTCAACTGAAAATGCTGACGCTAATCAAAATGAACAAGGCCTGGATTGCACCTGACTTCGCTACCCCACCAGAGGAAAGCAGCTGAACATAAAGGAACTTTAAATGTGGTTTTTAAGGTGTATTGAATACACTGTATTTCCATGAACCCCTTCCTCTTCTCGTCCTCTTCCTCCTCTTCCTCCATCATATCAAACTGCTTATTAGGCTGCCCTCGCCTTTAAATATTTAAGAGGTTCACCAGCAGGCCCTCACCCCTAATTTTTTAACCTAAAAAATTAACCTCACTCTGGTCCTCCTCCTGACATGTTGACCTAACAAGAACCTGTCTTGCGCCACCCTCCAAACTGAGACATGAAGCTAGGAGTTTTGGATGACTTTGTTTCTTGTGCTCTGCCAGCAGATACTGTTTCGCCTCACCCACCATGCACCATCAGCAGCACGCCCACTTCCCTGTCCCTTACTGCTCGCCTTGTGCATACTAAATGGTATATATGCAAGTTTGTCAAAAGTACAGTTGTGCAGATTTTTTTTTAATGTATGAGCAGAAAAATTTCACCGAATGAGAAAACGTTATGTAATGTCACATACCTGTGCTGCATGTGCAGTATAACCTTTCTGTATCCTAAACACCTGACATCCAGTGTATTTTTTTTCTGCCGTTATTCATATAATGTACAACGTTTGTGCAATCAGGCACAGATAGTGTAGGGATAGGATTTGGCTAGGTAGGGCTAGTTGTTCTGTTGAAAAGACCCACAAGTCTTTTTAACCCCTTCCCGACCACTAGTACGGCGCTGGCCGGGACTTTAAAGATGGCGCCTGCTCCTGCATAGAGTGGGCGTGATGGCCGTGGGTGACCTGCTTTTCCCACTAGCAGACACCCGCGGCTAATGTCCACGCACGGACAAGTATAGGACATGCTTCAAAAGAGCCGCGGCACAGAGCTAGCATAGAGGTGAATGGGGCCGCATCTATTCCCGCATTTTTGCGAATAGATACGGCCCCAATCACACGGTCGGTGAATGGGGCCTTAGGTATCGCCGGATTTGTACTGACCAGTAGAATGAAAGTAACTGGTCAGTTTAAATGCACATCGAAGGCCGTAAATAAGAAATCCGTAAAACTGTGGCGGAATTGTTTTTTTTGCAATTTCACCCGATTTGGATTTTTTTCCCGATTCCCACTACACCATATGCAATATTAAATGGTGGCGTTGGAAAGTGCAACTTGTCCCGCAAAAAACAAGCCCTCATACAGCTATGTGAACAGAAAAATAAAACAGTTATGGCTGTGTCAAGCGCAAAACAAAAACATAAAACCAAAAAAACCTCCGGGGTAGAAAGGGTTAAGGACTTTTGTTATATCTGGCTGCAATATTGCTATTCTTGATGGTCAAAGTTTGCGCAAGTTTGCCTAATCTTAACACCAGCTGCGCAGCGCGTGCAGTACAATATTTGTTTCTCCTATATACCTGACATTTATTGCATTTCTTTCTGCCGCTAATCACGGTGACATCACATGTGCAGGACAATGTATGTTTCTCCTATATACCTGACATTTATTGCGTTTCTTTCTGCCGCTAATCACGGTGACATTACATGTGCAGGACAATGTATTTCTCCTATGTACCTGACATTTATTGCATTTCTTTCTGCCGTTAATCACGGTGATATTACATGTGCAAGACAATGTATGTTTTTCCTATATACCTGACATTTATTGCGTTTCTTTCTGCTGCTAATCACAGTGACATTACATGTGCAGGACAATGTATGTTTCTCCTATGTACCTGACATTTATTGCGTTTCTTTCTGCCGCTAATCACGGTGACATTACATGTGCAGGACAATGTATGTTTCTCCTATGTACCTGACATTTATTGCGTTTCTTTCTGCCGCTAATCACGGTGACATCACATGTGCAGGACAATGTATGTTTCTCCTATGTACCTGACATTTATTGCTTTTTTTTTTCTGCCGCTAATCAGTTAGTAATGTCGCCTTCAATTGCCACAGAAAAAAATACACCAGATTTCTGTTATTTGGGATACACAAATGTTAGACAGCAGATGCTGAAAAGGTGGTGTTAAGGTCAGGCAACCTTGCGCAATTTTTAACCCACCACAAAAATAATATATTGCAGCCAGATATAAAAATGGACTTTTGAGTCTTTTGAACAGGACAACTAGCCCTGCCTAGCCAAATCCTATCCCTACACTATAAGTCCCTCCTTGCAAAAATGTTATACAGCAGCCGCAATTGAGGAACTGCAGCCTTAATTAATGGTAGAAAAAATAGCAACGGATGTCAGGTATATAGACTACAGAAAGGTTCTAATGCACACGCTGTGCACGTGGTGTTAGCCTCAGGCACACTTGCGTTCTTTTTGCCCCAAAAGAAAAAAAAATTGCAGCCAGATATAACAATGGACTTTTGTGTCTTTTGAACAAAACAACTAGCCCTGTCTAGCCAAATCCTAGCCCTACACTATATGTGCCTCCTTGCGCAAATGTTATACAGCAGACGCAAAAGAGGTACTGCTGCCTTAACCACTTCCCTTCCGAGCCATTTACCCCCTTCCTGACCAGGCCTAATTTTGCAAATCTGACATGTGTCACTTCATGTGGTAATAACTTTGGAACGCTTTTACTTATCCAAGCCATTCATAGATTGTTTTCTTGTGACACATTGTACTTTGTGTTAATGGTAAATTTGAGTCAATATATTTTACCTTTATTTATAAAAAATCCAAAATTTACTGAAAATTTTGAAAAAAATCACAATTTTTTAAATATTAATTTCTCTACTTTTAAGTTACATAGGGATATCTAATAAAATTGTTATTAATGAACATTCACCATATGTCCACTTTATGTTGGCATAATTTTGGAAATGTAATTTTATTTTTTGAGGACGTTAGAAGGCTTCGAATTTTAGATGTAATTTTTAAGATTTTCATGAAAATTTCTGATAGTTAATTTTAAAGGACCTTTGCAGTTCTAAAGTGACTTTGAGGGGCTTAAATAATAGAAACTTCTCATAAATGAACATATTTTAGAAACTACAGCTTCCAATGTAATCCAAACTGATTTTTACAAAGTTTGTAAACCCTTTAGATTTCCCACAAGAATTAAAACAGAAGGAAGGTGAAATTTAAAAATAAATATATATTTTTTTGCAGATTTTCAATTTTTAATTCATTTTTCCTATAAGATAGCAAGGGTAAACCGCAAATCAAACCTGAATATTTATTTTCCTGATTCTGAAGTTTGCAGAAACACCCCATATGTGGTTGTAAACTGCTCTGTGACCGGCAGTAATGAGAGGGAGATAGTACAAGCATTTGTGACGGCTTTGACAGCTTGTCAGAGTGATCAAAAGCCTGGAGACCAGGAAAAAAGGTCTTAGGTTAAAGCTCCATGTTCTTGGCTGTCAGGAGGCAGCTGAGTCATGGAGCTTCTATGTACAGGTGCTGCACACAGGGGGCAAAGCTCAAGGACGTTTTAAAACGTCCATTCAGAGATAGAGATCCACTACCAGGACGTTTATAGTCAATGGGCAGACTGGAAGTGGTTAATTAACGGTAGAAAAAATAGTAATGGATGTCAGGTATATAGACTACAGAAAGATTCTAATGCACACGCTGTGCACGTGGTGTTAGTGTCAGGCACACTTGCGTTCTTTTTGCCCCAAAATAAATAAAAAAAATTAGCCAGATATAACAATGGACTTTTTTGTCTTTTGAACAGAACTACTAGCCCTGCCTAGCCAAATCCTATCCCTACACTATATGTGCCTCATTGCGCAAATGTTATACAGCAGACGCAAAAGAGGTACTGTGGACTGAATTAACAGCAGAAAAAAAAGCAAAGGATGTCAGGTATATAGTATACAGAGAGTAATACACCATGCACCAGCTGCGCAGGTGGCTTTAATGTCAGGCCACCTTGTGCAATGTATATATATATATATATATATATATATATATATATATATATATTGCAGCAAGATATAATAGCCCTTAAAAGGGCTTTTGGGTCTTTTCAAAAGAAATACTATCCCTGCCTAGCATTCTTCTCTCCCTACACTATCTGTCCTTCCTTGCAGCAGCTCTCCCTGACTCGGTCTGAGCAGGTCTCATGTCACCGGGTGCTATATAGCACCCGATGACGTGTTCCCGGCCAGCCAATCACTGTAATGCCAGTAGCCAAGATGGCTACGGCATTACATTGAATGCCAGTACCTCCCCGCATGCTAATTGGCTAATTAGAGTGTGGGGAGGGGACTTGAGCACATGCGGTGTTTGGCCGAATACCGCATGGTCACGAGCGCCGCCATGTTCGGCCGAATACCATATTCAGCTGAACATGTTCGCTCAACACTACTGGGCAGCCAAATTTGAATTGGGGCAGAGACTGGCTGAGTTTTCCCTGAGCAAGCTTTCCTGCCCAGCCAGTAGTGATGATCTGCAGTGGTATGATCTGCCTGCAATGTGCTGCCACACCGGAACATTGTGACAAATGGCCCTTTACTTCTGCCCACGTGCTGCTGTCACTGTTCTGATGCTGCCACCCACCTGATGCCACACTGCCTCTACTGCTGCCTCTACTGTGATCTGCTACTACTGTGATCTGCAACCATCTTGTGCTGTTATTGCCACTGCTGTTTCCCTCCCCACTCTGTTTCGGGCCACTATTGTGACTCTTCATGCTATTGCATCCTCACCACTCTGTTCCAGGGCCACTATTGTGACTCTTCATGCTGATGCCACCCTCCCCACTCTGTTACGGGGCCACTATTGTGACTCTTCATGCTGTCGCCACCCTCCTCACTCTGTTCTGGGGCCACTATTGTGATTGCCACCCTCCCCGGTTTGTTACAGGGCCACTAGCGTCCCTGTTTTGCCATGCTGACTTCGCCATTTAATTTTCTGTTCTGATCCATCAGAAGAACAGAATAATAACAAAAAAAGATCAGGTCCTGTCGTTTGAGCGTCCAGAAGGCTTTTATCACATGTCAGTATTTTGATCATGATTTGGAAGCAAAAAGCAGGAGTGGATCCAAGACATGTTGGACAAATGCAAATATTTCCATCACATATTATCTTTGTTTTGCACTCTCTCCTGTTTTTGTTTTACCAATACTAATCAAATACTGATGCAAAAAACTGACCAAATACTGACCGTGTGATAGAGGCCATTAAAGTCTTGCATGAAGGACTTTTTTCCCATCTGAATAAAGCCAATTTCAGAGGCAAATGGCCATATCTCACACAAATTGAGCATGAGGCTTCTATCTCATGGTCAGTATTTTGCATCAGGATTTGATCATGATTTGGAAGCCAAAAGCAGGAGTGGGTCCAAAACACAGAAGATATGCAAATAATTCCATCACATGTTATCTCTGTTTTGGACTCACTTTTATTTTTACCTTACCAATACTGATGAAATACTGACCAAATACTGACGGTGTGAAGGTGGATGCTCAAACTACAGGATCCACTTGTTTTGCTTGTTCTTATGATGGATCAGAAGAACAGAAAAATAAACAGTGATGTGAACACAGCCTTACTGCTGGCACTCTTCCCACTGTCATGCGGCCACTCTTTGAATTTTGGGCCACTGCACAGTTAAGTCCACGCCAATAAATTAGAGCTGAAGCTAACGTTGACCTGTAAGGCAGAGTTCACACGTCTGTTATTTGGTCAGTTATTTCCATCACATATTGTGAGTCAAATTCAGGAGCCAAGCCTACTTTCGGATTAGGTATCTGCACCTGTTCTCTGGGTTTGACCCGCACCTGCTTTGGGCTGACAATTACTGATCAAATAAGTGAAGTGTGAACTAAGCCTAATGGTGACGCACAATCATTTGAAATCTAACAAAGGATTCAAACACATGTGTTTGCACTGTCATAACATGGACTAAAAGAACCTTTTTTTTCTTCACTACTTTATTGGTGTTGCCTCCATGTCCTTATTTTATTCCACTAAAGCATTATTGGGATACCGCTGGGGCACGCAGCATTTCTTTATTTATTTTTTGCTTTACTGAAGGCTTCTGTATGCTTTTTTTTGTTTAACTGGGGGTTAGCTAGGAATGTTGGTGGCTTGCACGATGATGTGCATGGCCATATATCTGACGCACCTTAGCTGTTTTGCTGCCACAAAGGACTAGCTATGCATGTTGCTGCACTGCACAGTGATGTACCGTACACCAGGATACATGCTACCTAAAGTTTAACTGCAGGCTGAGATAGACCTGTTTTAGCACGCTTCGTCACAAATTAATTTGGATCAAAGCAAATTTTTGGGAAAAATTTGGCGAAGTGACTGAATCGAATTTTTGAAAACTTCACTCATCTCTAATAATTATGATGGTAGAATCATTGTGTAGGGGCCATTAAAGGGCCTAACTACAAGAGTGATATCATTGTGTGTGGAGGCCAGCTAAGAGGGCATCACTGTGTGTTGGGGGATAACTCTATGTGAGGGGCATCAATTTGTGTGGGAGGCCACTTAAGGGGGCATAATTCTATGAGCAGGCATCACTCTGTGTGGTGGTTTACTTAAGGCGGCATCATTCTATGTGAGGGCACTTGAGGGGGCAGCACTATATGGGGGTCACTTAAAGGGGCATCATACTGAGTGGGAGGCACTTACAGAGATTCACTCTGTGTGGAAGGCTACTTAAGGAGACATCATACTGTGTGAGAGGGGACTTAGAGAACATCCATTTGTAGAAGCACTTAAGGGGGCCACATTCTGTGTGTGGGGCACATAAAGAATCATCCTAAAGAATCATAAAGAATCATGATGTTGGGGGCACTTAGAGGCATCATACTGTGTGTGGAGGCACTGAGGAGGCATCACACTGTGTTGGGGCACTAAGGTGCATAATACTGTATGGGTCACATGATGCACCGGCCAATCACAGCCATGCCATTACTAGGCATGGTTGTGATTGACCGGTGCATCATGTGACCCAGCTTCTATATAAGCTGGATCACGTGTAGCACTATCCATCAGCTCTGCAGGAGGAGTGCAGGGACAGGAAGCAGGCAGCTGAAGTGAGGGAGAGTGTTAGGAATCTGGCAATTTATTCTGTGGGTGACCTACAGTATGTATAGTGATTTTTTTGTGGGTGCGATACACCAGCTTTGCACCCCTGACACAGAAATATAATAATTAATCTGGCTGTTAATTCTGTCGGTGACCTATAGCGATTTTTTGTGAGTGCAATGCATCATCTTTGTACCCCTGACACAAAAATATAATAGTCCGTCTGTTAGTCCAGTGGGTGACATATTCCCATTTTTGGTGAGAAGTACATCTGTACTGCATATGTGACAGGAAAATTAATAAAGTTAATCCGTCTGTTAGTCCGGTGGGTAACATATTCTCATTTTTGGTGAGAAGTACATCTGTACTGCATATGTGACAGGGAAATTAATAAAGTTAATCCGTCTGTTAGTCCAGTGTGTGAAATATTCCCATTTTTGGTGAGAGGTACACCTGTACTGCATACGTGACACGGAAATTAATAAAGTGAATCCAGCTGTTAGTCCAGTGGGTGACATATTCCCATTTTTGGTGACAAGTTCACCTGTACTGCATACGTGACAGGGAAATTAATAAAGTTAAACCATCGGTTAGTTTGGTAGGTGACATATTCCTATTTTTGGTGAGACGTACATCTGTACTGCATACGTGAAAAGGGAAATTAATATAGTTAATCCATCTGTTAGTCCGGTGGGTGACCTCAAAAATGAGGAGAGCATCAAATAAAGGACGTGGCCCTGGTCATGGTGCTGCTGGTGCTGGTGGAGCTACTGTTGCAGGGAGAGGACGTGGTCGATCTGTGTCAGCTACACGCCCAAATGAAACATCTTCCTCAGGTGCATGTAGGCAACAGGACTTTCAGCGTCATTTTGTAGGCCCGAATACCGGTGTACGAATGGTGAGGCCAGAACCAGCAGAGGCAGTAGTAGATTGGATGGCTGACAGTCCCTCCATTTTCTTCACATTGTCTCCCACCCGGTCCCCTGCTAAAACCGCTGAGTTGACACCTGCAGCCCATGTGCATTTGTCTTTCACCTCACCCCCTTGCAAATAAGCCAAGCATTCTAAGCCCTAAGTCATGCAGCAGTCTCTTATGCTTTTTGATGACTCTGCTGGAGTGGTTTCCATGGGCCATCCACCTAGCCCTGCCCCAGAAGTGGAAGAGATTGAGTGCACTGATGCCCAACCACTTATGTTTCAGGATGTGGACATGGGAGGGCCACCGTAGCACGTCTCTGATGATGATGACGAGACACAGGTGCCAACTGCTGCGGCTTTCTGCCATGTGCAGCCCGGCAAGGAAAGCAGGGGTGAAGAGTGGGTGGAAGATGATGTGGAGTCTGATGAGGTCCTAGACCCTACATGGAATTAAGGTCATGCGAGTGACGTGTGCAGTTCGGAGGAAGAGGTGATGGTCACACAACGCCAGCTGCACAGCAAAAGAGGGAGCAGGGTACAAAAGCAGAGTGGCTGTCCCCTAGCCAGTATGCCTGCTACTGCCCATCGCACCCAGGGACTGAGCACACCAAAGCCAGTTCTTCAGACAATGTGCTGACGACAAGACGCGAGTGGTTTGCACATTGTGCAATCAGAGCCTGAAGTGAGGCATAAATGTTTTAAAAATGAGCACCACCTGCATGACCGGGCATATAAATGCAAAGCACAGGCTGCAGTGGAGTACACACCTGAAAAACCACAAAAGATCTCAGGCACCTCTTGCTCCCTCTTCTGCTGCGGTCTTGGCCTCTCCCTCCCCCTCTGGAGTGACAGTGGAACCTGCCACCCCAGAAACAAAGGATGTGGCAGCAACATCTCCACCACCGACACCAAGCATGTCCACACTGTCCCATGGAAGCATTCAGCTGCCCATTCCTCAAAGATTGGAGAGAAAGAGAAAGTTAGCCCCCTACCTACCCACGATCCCTGGCCCTGAATGCCAGCATTTCCAAATTCCTGGCCTTTGAAATTGCTGTCATTCTGTCTGGTGGAGACAGAGACTTTTAAAAACCTTATGGCAGTGGCTGTCCCACAGTACGTGGTTCCCAGTCGCCACTACTTTTCCAGGCAAGCCATCCCTGCCCCGCACAACCAAGTGGCGGACAAAATCAGTTGTGCACTGCGCAACGCCATCTGTTGCAAGGTCCACATAACTACCGTTACCTGGACCATTAAGCACAGGCAGGGACGTTATATCTCCCTAACTGCACACTGGGTAAATGCAGTGGCGGCTGGGCCTGATGTGGATAGCAGTTTGGCGCATGTCCTACCACCACCGAGGATTGCAGGACATTTCTCATTGCCTCCTGTTGCCTCCTCCTCCTACTTCGCTTCCTCCTCTACTGCCTCCTCGTCCAGTCAGCATAACACTTTCACCACCAACTTCAGCACAGCCAGTGGTAAATGACAGCAGGCTGTTTTGAAACTCATCTGTTTTGGGGAAAAACCCCACACCGCGCAGGAGCTGTGGACTGGCATGGAACAACAGACCAACCAGTGGTTGGTGCCACTAAGCCTCAAGCCTGGCCTGGTGGTGTGCGATAACCGGCAAAATCTTGTAGCATCTCTTGGTTTGACGCACATCCCTTACCTGGCCCATGTGCTAAATTTGGTGGTGCAGAGGTTCCTGAAAAGTTACCCTGATATGTCAGTGCTGCTGCAGAAAGTGCGGACCGTCTGTGCACATTTTTGGTGTTCTCACCCTGCTGCTGCTCGTCTGTCTGCGCTGCAGCGTAACTTTGGCCTTCCTGCTCACTGTCTCATATGCGATGTACCCACAAGGTGGAACTCCACCTTGCACATGCTGGAGAAACTGTGCGAGCAGCAGCAGGCGATAGTGGAGTTTCAGCTACAGCACACATGGGTGAGTCGCTCTGCGGAACAGCACCACTTCACAGCCAACGAGTGGGCCTCCATGCGGGACATGTGTGCCGTGTTGCGCTGTTTTGAGTACTCCACCAACATGGCTAGTGCCAATGATGCAGTCCTCAGCGTTACTATCCCACTTCTATGTCTCCTTGAAAAAAACGCTTCGGGCAATGATAGAAGAGGATGTGGCATAGGAGGAAGAGGAGGAGGAAGAGGGATCATTTCCACGGTCACAAGTGGCTTGGAGGGTGGGTTCCTACAGCGACAGAGGCCAGGTACACATCTGTCCAGCCATGGCACAGTTCTGCAGGAGGAGGATGATGAGGAGGAGGAACCATGTTTACAGCAGGGTGGCACCCAAAGCAGCTCATGGGCATCAATGGAGCGTGGCAGGGGGTATACAGAGGACACAGACAATACACCTTCCACAGAGGACAGCTTGTTGCCTCTGGCCAGCCTGTCACACATGAGCGACTAAATGCTGCAGTGCCTGCGCAACGACCGCCGGGTTGCCCACATTCTAACCAGTGCTGATTACTGGGTGGCCACCCTACTGGATCCCCGCTACAAGGACAATGTGCCGTCCTTAATTCCATCTCTGGAGTGTGATCGGAAGATGCGCAAGTACAAGTGCACGCTGGTGACTCGCTGCTGATGGCATTCACACCTGACAGCGGGGTCTCAGTGGAAGCACAAGGCGAAAGCAGAGGAGGAGGAGGAAGAAGTCGCCAATGAAGCTAGGGCACCACTAGCACCTCAGAAGGGAGGGTTTGCATGGCCAAAATGTGGAAAAGCTTTGTCAGCACGCCACAACAACCAGCACCACCAGCTGATACGGAACATCTTAGCAGGAGGCAACATTTCAGCAACATGGTGAAACATTATGTGTGCACATGCCTACACATACTGAATGATGGGTCTGCCCCATTCAACTTCTGGTTCTCCAAATTGGGCACATTGCCTGAGCTTACCCTTTATGCCTTGGAGGTGCTGGCCTGCCCTACAGCAAGTGTATTGTTTGAACATGTGTTTAGCATGGCGGGGGGGTAGTAAACGACAAGCGCAGTCACCTGTCCACAGCCAACGTGGACAAGCTCACGTTCATTAAAATGAACCAGGCATGGATCCCACAGGACTTGTTCGTACCTTTTCTTAAGTAGACAAGTATACCGGCCGCACCCAGCCATTGTTATACCCCAGCACACTTTGCATTCTCTTTTCTATTTTCCAATGTTTTGGGGTCTTCCCAAATTTATAAAAAAAATAAATAAATAAATAAATAAAGGGAAAAAATTAAAAAACAACAAAAATGGTGTTGGCTACCTCCTCCTCCACCATCACCGCTTACACCTACACCACCACGTCCACTGCCACCCGAAGTTTGGCCGAACCCAGCGAAACCGAACGTCCACAGGTTCGCTCATCCCTATCAGTGACTGATGACATTGCATGCATAGGTGTTCATAGAGAGGTAGCTGTGTGATAACATCTCCTTGCTGTACCAATAGCTGTTTACACGGCTGCAGATATAAAATTACATGTTTTCACACAAATCTGCTCAGCTCCTCTTGATCTATAACATGGTGCTTTCAGACTGTATTGTATTTTGGTGACAGGTACTTTTTAATAAGTATTGTCTATCAAACTTATTTCTATAGCTGAAAATATCCTTCAACTTGACAGCAGCCTTGCTCTTGCAGTAAATAATTACCTGTTACCATGGGGCATCAGCAAAAAAAGAAGTATTCTAACCTTGTACAATAAGCAGAGGAGAGGAAATTGTGCCGCAACAGTGGCTCTTGGTAGTAGAGGGATAAAGCCATTAGTGGCTAATGCTCTCTAGTGAGGCTGCAGTGTCCCTTACATTTATTTTACACTGTGCCTGAGGAGATTTCATTTGTCAATTCAGTTCTGTTTCATTCTGTATTATTAGAGACTCCTTCAAAAAGTGTTAAGCTCTTATTTCAAGACTTTTGAGCCGACAGCTAACATAAAATTAATCATAACTCTCAGGAACAAGCAATCTCTTTTCAGGGGCAGCAGAGGCAAAGTAATTTATGGTAATGAAAATGCAACTGTTGTATTTTCAGCAATATGCTTCATTTTATGCTCTCAGCACACAGATCTTTGGCAACAATAATCTGTTCATCATTCATGTGCTGACAAATCCTTACAAGTCAAATATTCTTTCTTCACCATGCTCGAGGACTGGGCCTCTCATTGGCACATAGCAGTCGCTTCCCTTTACTTAAGATTAATATTATGGTATAGGCTTGATTATACATATTTTATTTCAGCTCTGAATAAATGTGTTAAGAATGAGTATAATGTATTACATAATAGGGACCCTCTAAATGTTTTCCCAGCTGCTCAGGCAAGTTATAAATCACGCACGACAAAATGGGTCAGAAAAAAGTAGCAAACCTGTGATGTTTTCTATATTAAGGTGAAAATATATATATATATATATATATATATATATATATATATATATATACACACACACAAGTGCATCTCAATAAATTGCAATGTCATCAAAAAGTTCATTTATTTCAGTAATTCAATTAAAAAAGTGAAACTCAAATACTATATAGATTCATTACACAAAGAGTGATCTATTTCAAGTGGTGATTTCTTTTAATGTTTATGATTATGGATTAAAACTTATGAAAACTTAATATCTCCCAAAAATTAGAATATTGTGAAAATATTGTATTGTAGACTCATGGTGTCACGCCCTAATCAACTTTTCAACACAAAACACCCATAAAGGTTTCCTAAGCCTTTAAATGGTCTCTCAGTATGGTTTGGTAGGCTATACAATCATGGAGAAGACTGCTGACTTGACAGTTGTCCAGAAGACAGTGACTGACACCCTCTACAAGGAGGGAAAGCCACAAAAGGTAATTGCTGAAGAAGCTGGCTGTTCACAGAGTGCTGTATCCATATTAACCGAAAGGTGAGTGAAAGGAAAAAGTGTGGTAGAAAAAGTTGCATAAGCAACAAGGATAACCGCAGCCTTGAAAGAATTGTCAAGAAAAGACCATTAAAGAATTTGGGGGAGATTCACAAGGAGTGGACTGTGGTTCGAGTCAGTGCTTCAAGAGCCAAAACACACAGATGTATCTAGGACATGTCGCAATAACTGTTGCATTCCTTGTGTCAAGCCACTCATTACTCAGAGACATCATTAAATGCCTTATCTGAGCTAAATAGAAGAAGGACTGTACGGTTGCTTAGTCGTTCAAAGTCCTGTTTTCGGATTAAAGTAAATTTTGGATTTCTTTTGGAAATTAAGGTCTGGAGAGTCTGGAGGAACAGTGGAGAGGCACACAGTCCAAGTTACTTGAGGTCAAGTGTGAAGTTTCCACAGTCAGTAATGGTTTGTGGAGCCATGTCATCTGCTGGTGTTGGTCCACTGTGTTATATCAAGTCCAATGTCAGTGCAACCAACTACCATGACATTTTGGAGCACTTTATGCTTGCTTCTGCTGACAAGCTTTATGGAGATGCTGATTTCATTTTCCAGCAGAACTTGGCACCTACCCACAGTGCCAAAAGTACAAATACCTTGTTTAATATTCACAGTATCATACTGTGTTTGATTGGCCAGCAAACTCGCCTGACCTAAACCCCACAGATGAGAGACGCTAATGCAACAATGCAGATGAGCTGAAGGCCACTATCAAAGCAACCTGTGCTTCCATAACACCTCAGCAGTGCCACAAGCTGATCTCCTCCACGTGATGCCACCTTGACTCAGTAATTCATGCAAAAGGAGCCCTGACGAAGTATTGAGTGCATATACTGGACATACTTTTTAGTAGGCCAACATTTCTGTATTAAAAATCATTTTTTAAAATTGATCTTACATAATATTCTAATGAATAGACACTACTCACAAAAAGGGATATTTGGCTTTCAGTTGCAATTTATGGAAAATGTAAAAAGTTCACGCTACAGTGATATTATATCATTAAAGTAGGGCATTTAAAGAGGACCTTTCATGCGTCCTCACACTGCTAACTAACTAGCAGTTTTTACAGGGCATGGGCCAGGGAGTTGGGGGCAATTTTTTCGGGGCACAGCTCCGTTGGCCCGCTGCGCCCCTGTGAAGATCCGGCGAGCGCTATGCAAATTGCATAGCATCGGTACAGGGAGGAGGAGACGCCAGGGATTCTCAATGGGCGTCTCCTTCTCCCTGGCTGTAGCGCTGTCCAATCACAGTGGAGAGCGTCACAGTCAGGGAGAAGGTTTCCTTATCTCAAACAATTTATTGAAACAAAAGCCAACAATAGTGGTGGGTATACCCCCACAAAAGAAATGTCAACTTGTCATGTGGCCTTGAGCATCAATTACAGATTGACAACAATGTCTCAAGTCATTCAGAAGTAGCTGTTCACTAGTAAACTTATTGTCTGCTGAGGCATGGCATCCTACTCTTGCTGAGGTTCTGGGGTACAGAGTTAAAAGCTTCTACACGGCGACTCAGCTGATTTCATAGGTTTTCAATGGGATTCAGGTCTGGTGAAAGTGCAGGCCACTCCATTTGAGGTACCCCAGTCTTCAGTAGCCGTTCCCTAATGATGCAACCTCAATCTCATCCATGAAGATGAAATTAGGCCTATGCTGTTCATGCAGAGGCACAACTACTAAATGATGTTATTTAAGTAGTATGGGTTTGTCACTGTACCATTCACATAGTGTATGGCAGTTGTTGACACACCTCGCCACATTGTAACACCACCACCACCACCAAAGCTCATCAAAAGTTTAGAGAAGGTCATATTAAGTTCACCTGTAAAGGTTAGAGTGCATTTTAGGGTTATCCTGAAATTTCACCTCAAGCCCAATATCCTTAATTTTTTGTGAGTAGTAAACATATATATATATATATATATATATATATATATATAATATATAAAGCTGAATGTATGTGTGTGTGTGTGTGTGTGTGTGTGTGTATGTCCGCTAAAGGAATCCGCACCGCTGCAGCAACAATCACAAAATTTGGCACACATGTACATCAGGTGTCCGGGAAGGTTTTAGAACAGTTTTTAACTCTCCAGGATGTACCGTTCCTGAGATATTCCCAAAAAATGCATTAGCCAATAGTAGCCTGGTCACATGACCCTTATCAGCCAATAGAAGCTCACAGGCACACATCAGGTTTCTATGACAACCTAGCCAGTGCACTGCTTTAGGTCTGCATTTAAGAGGCAGAGCACTGTGGATGACAATGGTAAATGGGTATTCCCGGTTACCATAACTATAACTTATGTTTTAGACTAACTCATCATCAATCATTACCTCATATAATGTCAATTTTACATATTTACTGTTCAGTAGTAATAAAAGATGTTTTCTTCCACTGCTACCCACCTTCCTCCTAAATTACTATGGCATCGACCTGTAATTCTGGCCACCGTCAAAAGAAGGACTTAAAAGCACCACCCCCAGATCCCACTAAGTCACGCCCCTGACTCAGTCAGGCCACGCCCCTTCCATGCTGCATTTGACCAGGATTAAAAATATTGGTAAAAATCACCTTCTGTCAGCTGCAGGGGTGGGGGGAGGGTGACTTTCTCCCTGCAGCTTATTGCTCAGACTGCGCAGTGCTGCTGCTGAGAGTGTTGCTGCTATGTCCATCCAGGCCCTGCGCATGACAAAGGACAGGGAGTCTGAAAGCCAGACCGTCCAGCCTAAAACAAGACCTCTGGCCACCCTAGGGGCAGGCTGATGTTAGGGTGGCCAGATGTCCGGCTTTAGGCTGGACAGTCCAGTTTTCTGGCTACCTGTTCTCCGTCCGACGCAGTGCCTGGACAGACACAGGGATGTCCACCCTTTCAGTAGCTCACACTCAGACAGCTTCTCCTCCATGTCTTCACGGAGCCAGGGGGGCGTGGCCTCATGTTTAGTGATGTGTCTTCATGGGAACTGGGGGCTCTGTTTCACGTTTGGGGGAATGGCCGGTGAGGTCTGGCTTTCTGGGGTGAAGACAGTGGCCACTCTAGCTGCTGTGGAGATCACAGTTAAAGGGGCGGGCTTCTGTAGAGGTCACTGTTAAAGGGGTGGGCAGCTGTAGAGGTCACTGTTTAAGGGGCGGGCAGCATTAGAGGTCACTGTTAAAGGGACGGGCAGCTGTAGAGGTCACTGTTAAAGGGGCGGGCCGCTGTAGAGGTCACTGTTAAAGGGGCGGGCCGCTGCAGAGGTCTCTGTTAAAGGGGCGGGTCGCTGTAGAGGTCACTGTTAAAGGGACTGGCCGCTGTAGAGGTCACTGTTAAAGGGGCAGGCACTGTAGAGGTCACTCTCGATATCTTTTAACGACACACACACACAAACAGTAAAAGAAATAAATTAAATATACACGGGCGAAGCCGGGTCCTTCAGCTAGTATATATATATATATATATATATATATATATATATATATATATGATGCAGCACTCCGGTCTTGGTGTAAAATATGTGGATCTTTTAATACACTCAATGCAACGTTACAATCCTTACAATCAACAGTTTAGGCCTTTAATGTAGATGGTTGTGAGTTTGAATCCCCACAAAAGCATCTTAAAAATAGAGGATACATAAAACTTAAATACACAGGGTGTCCCCAACAGTGAAAAGTTTGATTTTATTGAGAAAAAAAATGGAGCAAAACGTAAAATATGATCAAATAACACCCGTATGTCTACAGAGATGTGTGGGGGCTCATTTTTTGCTGGACTTTTGGGGTGTGTATGACTTGATTACTTTTTATTCAATTTTCTTGGTAAAGATAAAGATTGGTTGAGATAAAGTGATTGGAAAACACGAATTGCCCTCTTTTAAAAAAAAATCTGTTACGACATTCACCATATGGGCTAACTTTTTAAAAATATTTTAACAGTATGGGCGTTTTCACTTGCGGCGATGCCCATAATGCTATTTTTTTGTTTCTTTTTATTTTGGGGATGGAATGATTTTTATTTTTAAGTTTTTTTTCTATTTTCAAAACTTTTTTTTTTTACTTTTTGTTAAGTCCTCCAAGTGGACCACAACTTACAATCATCAGATGTAAATTTCTCACATCACTGTATCACAGTTCAGTGCTGCCGCCTAGTGGCCTGAACTGGGGTATATTAACAATGAGACTGGACTCCTAGTACAGGCTGTGGCTTATTTATAGAACAGGATTAGAGATGAGCGAGCACTAAAATGCTCGGGTGCTCTTTATTCGAGTCGAATTTTTCCCGATGCTCGGGTGCTCGTTTCGAATAACGAACCCCATTGAAGTCAATGGGAGACTCGAGCATTTTTTGCAGGGGACCAAGGCTCTGCCTAGGGAACGCTGGGTGAAAACCTGGAAACCTCCGAAAATGATGGAAACACCACGGAAATGGACAGGAAACAGCAGGGGCAGCATGCATGGATGCCTCTGAGGCTGCCTAATCCCACCATTACCCCAAATTCTCAGGCAACAGCCTGGTGGTGACCCTCAAGGCAATTGTGCTCACCCAGACCATAAAAATTTAGCGTGGCCCAGTATGGCTGTGACTACAGAGTGACCGAGATACACTGCAGGAGCAGGCGAAGCACATAAAAATTTAGCGTGGCCCTGTATGGCTGTGACTACAGAGTGACTGAGATACACTGCGGGAGCAGGCGAAGCACATAAAAATTTATCATGGCCCTGTATGGCTGTGACTACAGAGTGACCGAGTTACACTGCGGGAGCAGGCGAAGCACATTAAAATTTAGTGTGGCCCTGTATGGCTGTGACTACAGAGTGACCCAGTTACACTGCGGGAGCAGGCAAAGCACATTAAAATTTATCGTGGCCCTGTATGGCTGTAACTACAGAGTGACCGAGTTACACTGCGGGAGCAGGCGAAGCACATTAAAATTTATCGTGGCCCTGTATGGCTGTGACTACAGAGTGACCGAGTTACACTGCAGGAGCAGGCGAAGTACATAAAAATTTAGCGTGACCCTGTATGGCGGCGGTGACAACAGAGTGATCGAGTTAGACTGAGGTAGCAGGTGAACCACCCAAAAATTTAGCCTGACACAGCATGGCGGTGACACCACCAATGCCTTTGTTCGACTGAGATTGCAGTCAAATGGCTGTAGGTTAGCCTCCCAAAAATTTTTTTTGGGAGTGTCTGAAGTCGACCCTCCGAAAAAAAAAATTTTTAGTGTCTGTGTGGTTGACGATCCTGAAAAATTGTTTTAGAGTGTCTGTAGTTGACGCTCCTGAAAAATTGTT
Source organism: Rhinella marina (assembly GCA_900303285.1). Classification (NCBI taxonomy): domain Eukaryota; kingdom Metazoa; phylum Chordata; class Amphibia; order Anura; family Bufonidae; genus Rhinella; species Rhinella marina. Next base: position 145,978 of record ONZH01030308.1, on the reverse strand, counting down.
TTAGAGTGTCTGTAGTTGACGCTCCTGAAAAATTGTTTTAGAGTGTCTGTAGTTGACGCTCCGGAAAAATTGTTTGGAGAGAGGGCCTGTAGGTGGCCCTCCGGAAACATTGTCTTAAAAGAGTGCCAGTTGGCACTCTAAAAAATTACCTTTTGGGTCAGTGTTTGGCAATGAAGAGAAGGAGGAGGAGGAGTAGAGGAGAGGAATCGGATACATAAGGAATCTTATTCTTTAGCTGCTTTCCCCCGGAGGAGATTTGAATTCCGGTGAAATCCAGGCTTTGTTCATTTTAATAAGTCAGCCTGTCAGTGATGTCAGTTGACAGGCGTGTACGCTTATCGGTGATGACGCCACCAGCTGCACTGAATACCCACTCTGACAACACGCTAGCGGCAGGGCAGGCCAACACCTCCAAGGCGTACAGCGCCAGTTCAGGCCACATGTCCAGCTTTGAAACCCAGTAGTTGTATGGAGCAGAGTGATCAGTCAGGACATTGGTATGGTCAGTTAGGTACTCCCTCACCATCTTTCTGTACAGCGCCCCCTTACTCTGCCTAGACTGGGGACAGGTGACAGTGTCTTGCTGGGGTGACATAAAACTGGCAAAGGCCTTGGAGAGCGTTCCCCTGCCAGTGCTGGACAAGCTGCCTGCTCGCCTCCTCTCCCCCGCTACTTAGCCCACAGAACCACGCCCTCTGCCGCTAGCAGCGTCAGATGGGAAGGATTGTTTCAGCTTGTGCACCAGGGCCTGTTGATATTGATTCACTCTCATACTCCTTTCCTCTACAGGGATGAGAGTGGAAAGGTTCTGCTTGTACCGTGGGTCCAGGAGAGTGAACACCCAGTAATCGGTGTTTGAAAAAATGCTTCTAACGCGAGGGTCACAGGATAGGCAGCCTAACATGAAGTCTGCCATGTGCGCCAGAGTCCCACGCAAGAATTCCCTCTCCTCACTGGCCTGACTCTCCATTTTCTCCTCCTCCTCCTCTTCAGCCCATACACGCTTAAGAGTTAAGAAGGACTGAGCATTGGTACCCTCTTCTGTCTCGCCAACATTCTCCTCCTCTTCCTCCTCATCCTAATCCCCCTCCACCAATACGCGCTGAGAAACAGACCGGAGGGTGCTCTGGCTATCAAGCGACGTATCTTCTTCCCCCATCTCCTGTGACAAGCGCAAAGCTTCTGACTTCATGCTGAGCAGTGAGTTTTTCAACAGGCAAAGCAGCGGGATGGTGAGGCTGATAATGGCGGCATCGCCGCTGACCATCTGTGTATACTCCTCAAAGTTGCTCAACACCTGACAGATATCAGACATCCACGTCCACTCCTCATTGTAGACTTGAGGAATCTGACTGACCTGACTACCAGTTCTGGTGGAAGTTGACATCTGGCAGTCTACAATAGCTCTGCGCTGCTGGTAAACTCTGGATAACATGTTTAATGTCGAATTCCATCTCGTGGGCAAGTCGCACAACAGTCGGTGAGCTGGCAGTTGTAGGCGCCGCTGCGCTGCCCTGAGAGTGGCAGCATCTGTGGTTGACTTGCGGAAATGCACACAGATGCGGCGCACATTGGTGAGCAAATCTGACAAATTGGGGTAGGTCTTGAGGAACCGCTGAACTATGAGATTGAACACGTGGGCCAGGCATGGCACATGTGTCAGTCTGGCGAGTTGCAGAGCCGCCACCAGGTTACGCCCGTTGTCACACACAACCATGCCTGGCTTGAGGTTCAGCGGTGCCAGCCACAGATCGGTCTGTGCCGTGATGCCCTGTAACAGCTCTTGGGCGGTGTGCCTTTTGTCACCTAAGCTCAGCAGTTTGAGCACCGCCTGCTGGCGCTTACCCACGGCAGTGCTGCTGCACCTAGAGCTACCGACTGAAGGCGCAGTGCCCACGAATGGTAATTCGGAGGAGGAGGAGGGGTTGGAGGAAGAGGCATAGTACATCTGAGAAACCGTGACCGAGGTAGGCCCCGCAATCCTCGGTGTGGGCAGTACATGAGCGGCCCCAGGGTCAGACTCGGTCCCAGCCTCCACCAAGTTAACCCAATGTGCCATCAGTGAGATATAGTGTCCCTGCCCGGCAGCACTTGTTCACGTGTCCGTGGTTAGGTGGACCTCATCACTAACCACGTGTGTCAGGGCACGGATGATGTTCTGTGACACGTGCTGGTGTAGGGCTGGGACGGCACATCAGGAAAAATAGTGGAGGCTGGGGACCAAGTACCGAGGGACAGCCACCGCCATCAGGTTGCGGAAAGCCTCAGTCTCTACCAGTCTATAGGGCAGCATCTCCAGGCGCAACAATTTGGAGATGTGAACGTGGCTGGAATTGTATTTGCGCTTGCGCTCAAATGTCTGCTGCAAAGACAGCTGAACGCTGCGCTGGGACACATTGGTGGAGGTTGTGGAGGATCATGGAGGTGAAGGGGTGGTTGTAGGGCGGGAGTCTCTCGTGCCGGGGTCCTGGGCGGGGGGTTGACTCGCCGAGCCAGCATGTGACACAGGGGAAGGGGCAGTGGTGTGACCCGCAGGAGGTGAACGGCCTTGGTTCCACTGAGTCGGGTGTTTAGCACTCATATGCCTGCGCATGCTGGTAGTGGTTAGGCTGGTAGTGGTGGCTCCCCTGCTGATCCTGGTGTGGCACAGGTTGCACACCACAGTCCGTCGGTCATCCTCACTTTCTTTAAAAAACCTCCAGACTTGCGAACATCTAGGCCTCGGCACGGGAGATGACTCCGTGAAACAGTTGCTGATCTACCTGCTCTGGCCCTGCTTCTCCCTCTGGCCACCCCACTGCCTCTTCCAACCTGTTCTGGTGCTGCACTTGCCTCCCCCTCAGAAGCACTGTCTTGAGTTGGATTACCCACCCAGCTTGGGTCAGTCACCTCATCATCCACCAGCTCTTCCTCCGATTCCTCACTCTGCTCCCCCCTCGGACTTACTGCCCTGACAACAACGTCACTGTCTGACAACCGTGTCTCATCATCATCATCATCATCATCCGACACCTCTTCACACACTACTTGCACTAAGTCCACACTCTCATCACCCACAGACCACTCTGTATCTACAGTTAAGGACAAGACAATCACCTATATTGCGTATACAACAATATTAGTCTATATGTACATTGTTTATTCTTTCTTGAAGTAGCGTACCAAACGTTATTAGTATACGTATTAATTGTACGCCTAAGCGTATATAATGGTAAATCAAGTTGACTGTTGTACTAATGACCATTCTTACCTGTTGCCGCTGAAGAGATGAAGAAAGAAGGAAAAAAGCGCTCTGTATTCAACTGCAGCACCTGCTGCTTTAGGTAGAGTTGGGCTACTCAGCGGAAGGGGCTGAGGACGCTACACTAGAAAAGAGCGGGCATTTGATACATTGAGTAGCGCAACTCTACCTAAAGCAGCAGGTGCTGAGGTTGAATACAGAGTGCTTTTTTCCTTCTTTCTTCATCTCTTCAGTGGCAACGGGTAAGACTGGTCCTTAGTACAATAGTCAACTTGATTTACCATTACATACGCTTAGGCGTACAATTAATACGTATACTAATACCGTTTGGTAAGCTACTTTAAGAAAGAATAAACAATGTACATATACACCAATATTGTTGTATACGCAATATAGGCTGTTGTCTTGTCCTTAACTGTAGATACAGAGTGGGCTGGCATTTCATGCAGCCCATGAATACTGATGCCCACAGGGTTGTGGCATTGATTGATTTAATACCATATTCATTATTGAAAATTGTGTACTTTACTGCATTAAATATGTATGGAATTATTGTCTGATGATTACAAAGATACATTTATGTCACTTTGGACTTTTATGTACATTGAATTGATTGTTATATACTCTATTTTGTACTAGAGTCTGAGGAAGGCCGGTTAGGCCGAAACGTTACTGCTGTATTGTGCCACTATTCCATATATCAAATAAACACGAATTTGAATTGCATACAAACCGGAGTTTTACTCTCTCATTGAATTACGGGGTGGGAACCCTACTCCGGACGCAACATTCAAGCCTTAAAAAATTGCAACACAAAAACATGATTTTTTTTCTAAAAATGCTCTTATTGTGTAAAACGTAAAAAAAAAAAAAATAAAACATAGACATATTTGGTATCTTTGCATCCGTAACAACTGGCTCTACAAAAATATTGCATGATCTACCCCATCAAGTGAACGGTGTAAAAGAAAAAACAGAGAAAAATGCCCCTAAACTGCTTTTTTTTTTTTTTAGTTAACCTCCCAAAAATTAGATTAAAAAGTGATCAGAAAGCCGGATGTACCCCAAAATGGTGCCAATAAAAAGCAGAGCTTGTCCCACAAAAAATAAGCTCTCATGCAACTCATTCCACAAAAAAATTAAAAAGTTATCTCTCCTAAAAACCATGACAGAAAATTCCATGTTAGAAAATGCAGATTCTGCTCCTCCCCTTCTGAGCCCTGGCATATCCCCAAATAACAGTTTATGACCACATGTGGGGTGTTTCTGCAAACTGCAGAATCGGGGTAATAAATATTGAGTTTTGTTTTGTTGTTAACCCTTGATGTGTTACAGGAAAAAAATGATTAAAATGGAAAATATGAAAAAAAAGTGAAATTTTGAAATTTCACATCTATTTTGCTTTAATTATTGTGGAATACTTAAAGGGTTAACAACATTTCTAAAACCAGTTTTGAATAGTTTGAGGGGTGTAGTTTCTAAAATTGTGTAATTTATGGGTGGTTTTTATTATGTAAGCCTCACAAACTGACTTCAGAACTGAACTGGTCCTTTAAAAAGTTGATTTTGCAAATTTGCAAAAATTGTGTCTAAAATTCTAAACCTTCTACTGCCCTAAAAAATAAAATGACACTACCAAAATGATAGCAACGTAAAGTAGACATATGGGGAATGTAAATTAAAAAGTATTTTATGGGGTATCACTATCTGTCTTAAAAGCAGAGAGATTCAAGTTTAGAAAACAGTGAATTTTTTCAAATTTTTGTTAATTTTTGGATTTTTAATAACTAAAATTAAAACTTATTGACTCAAATTTAACATTAACTTGAAGTACAATGTGTCACGAGAAAACAATCTCAGAATCGCTTGGATAAGTAAAAGCATTCCAAAGTTATTACCACATGAAGTGACACATGTCAGATTTGCAAAATTAGGCCTGGTCAGGAAGGGGGTAAATGGCCCAGATCTGAAGTGGTTAATGGACATCAGGATCTGTTGGCTTCTTACTAAATTATTTATAATTTGAAGGGAAGAGGAAAGAGACCCTAACAAATATGCCTATTTATTTGGAGCTCCAATGCATAAGTGTGAAATGGGCCCTTTTTATGTTTGTATTGCGTGTTTCATATTATATGTTACATGTTAGTTGTATGTTAGGACACCTATGTTAGGACTAGTGCATTGTTAAACAGCAAAGCAGAACTGATTTAGGTAACCAGGTTATGTTTTGCCAGACCCCCAGGGGATGTGGACAAGTTATCTAAAGTGATCTAAAGGGGAGGGGAAAAGGTGGGATAAGACTGGACTTCCAATACCTACTCTCTACTGATATATAATGCTATAGGCAGGAAGCAGCCTTATTAACTCCCAAAGAAGAAGATATTCAAATAAACTATTGTATATAAACCAAACGCAGAGTTTAATGAACTCACATGCAGTGAGTGAAACACTTGTACAGACCCATACTAAGCATGCGTCTAATTCAAGTCTCACCAGGTATAAAACATCCCTCCTCATGCTTTCCATTTTGATTATTAGATGTTGTACAATGCTGAACTCTACTATAAGAAGAAAATTAGAAGTTGGTTGTAGAGATACAGTATTTTGAAAACCAGTAGGGGAACAAAGATCACCCATTCTGGTGGGAGGACTGGTTATTAGAGTATTTGCATCCACCGAACATAAGGGAAATGGAAATGCAAACTATATGTACATTCAGATCCAATTAATAACCCAAACTTTGAGTTTCTCGTACATGGTTCCAGGTTCTTGAAAGATGGATCATCTTGGACAGGATATGCTGTCTCTACCCAAACTGATGTTGTTAAGTAAGAACCATTCCCTCCAACAATGTTTATGCAGGAGGATGAGTTGACGGCAGGGCTGTGGAATCAGAATCGGAGTCGGAGTCGTGGAGTCGGAGTCAGTGTCCATTTTGGTGGAGTTAGAGTCATTATAAAATGGACCGACTCCGACTCCTAAAATATAGAATATATTGGTACAGCTAGTTCAATGCAGTATGTGCTGAATATATTTTCATAAGAATTTGGGAAAATGATGAAATGTTCTATAAATGTCTGCTCTATTCCTGAACTAAGGATCTAGGCTTTTAGTTGAGATGACTATGTGCTGCCCTTTATGTAGATGTTCAGTAGTGAAGCTCCTCCGCTACAGATCAGAGGAAAAAGGCACTGGGAAGGAATGGCTGCACTCATCTCAGATCTACTAGAGAAAACAGGATTAAAGGGGTTTTCTCACTAGTTACAAAGATTAGCTTTCAACATAAAGGGACAGTTAAAAGAAGACATTTTCTAAATACAGCGGTCAGTTATGAACTATAGACAGTTCAGCAGGTCTCTCACTGCACACAGGTTTCTATGATAACCTGCAGACCAGAAAGACTGTTATCTGATTGGGTGAGAGCAGTGAAGAATGATGGGACTGAGCTTTGAGTGATTACCTGCAGTAAGCAAAAGGTCCAAGTGTTGTGAGGACTGAGAAGCATGACTTTACCTGTAATTGTGTTAGAGATCACAATCTCCTGCTCTGTCAGAGTAATAACTGCTGGAGACCCCCCCTTCCCCCCCAGCCTGAGGAGACAGAGTGAGTGCAAACTGCCTGTCAGCCACAAGGACCCATATTAAACTTGGGTTATTGTATGTTCAAATCAACCTTACCCAATCGTTTAGTAACTAGAACTAGAGAGATAAAAAAAAAACGAAGAAAGAGAGAGAAAAAGAAGAGGAAAAAAATAAATAAATAAATAAATAAAATAAAGACACACATACATACCCTTGTTGGCTCCCATTCTTTAACTCCCCAACTCCCCCCCGCACCCCCACCCCAAACCCCCTCCCCCGACTCCAGCCCAATCCCCATTGACCAGTCCACATCCCAAATTCATAATTCTCATTTCACACCTCTCCACTTTCTATTATTTATTCCAATTTCCGTTCCTCCATCAATCACTCCTCATCTCACCACTAGTGGCGGTTATCATGAGGTATTTAAAGATGGGAGAGTTTACATACATACTTGAGTTGGGGACCCATGTATATGACACAGGTATCCATCTCATTATGAAAGGAACCAGCCTCCACTCCTAGATCAAAACTGACCCATAGTAGGACCTTATCCTCTCCTCACATTCTATTATTCACCAAAAAATTGTAAACCAGTCTTTACAGATCCAGACCTAGCCACAGGGCGAGGCCGGGGCGTGGCGCTAAGGGAGGCGACGGACAACAGAAAGGAGCCAAGCTCACTGAATAATCACCTCGTATACACCTCGAGAAAAAAAAAAAAAACTCTTTGTCCTCCCATCATCCCATTATCTTATTTAGAGAGGAGTTCTACATTTCTTTTTTTACCCCTGTTGACAGAATTCAGTTCCCAAATTACAATTACTCATTAATGTACAATGTACTGTAACCCTTATCCCATTCCTCCCCCACTCTTCTAATTCTCCCTCAATTTTACATAATATAACCACAAGCTCAATTTCTCAAAGCTAGGCCATTTTTCCATTTATCACTCCATATTTTTAATCTTCTATCCCTTTCCCCTCCCCCCATTCCATTACTAATAACAAAAAAACTCAGACATTATTAAGTCTTCCACCTCTCTCTCCTAATCATGTAATACTGGTACTTTTTCTGAGATCCACAATTTCAATATAGCCTTTTTAGCACAGCCAGTAATTTGAATTATCATATCCTTCATAGTCCTAGTCCCTCTTAATTGCGATGTATCACCTAAAATAAATATCCATGGGTCTAGCTCTAGTTCAATATGTAGCAAATTGTTAATTCCTACTAGTACCTCATTCCAAAATCTATGCAATTTCGGACATCTCCATAGCAGATGCATTAAATCTCCACTATCCCTTAAGCATTTAGGACAACAATCTGTCTCTCTTTGTTTCATTTTATATAATTTTAGCAGAGTGTAGTATGCATTGTTTAAAATAAAAAATTGTCTAACTCTACTACTAACTCTAGGGCCAGCCCTTGCTATTGACTCTCTTATTTCTATTTTCTATCGGGCCCATCTTCTCCTCCCACTTCTTCTTAGATTGACAATCCCACAATTTTTGATTCAATACCTTATATATTTTTCCAGTGATCCCTTTCCCTTCTAACATAGTGTTAATATTTATTATAGATACCTCTTCCCATTTGTATACTTCTTTATTCTTTGTACATTGAAAGATATGTAAGACTTGCATAAATCTAAGAAAATCACCAAAATGACCAGTTTATACAGCTGTGAGGACAAAAAGTAGGACCTAATATCCGGGACGGCAAGACCACCCGCGTCTTTTCCCACATAGAGATAATCTAATTTCATGCGGACCCTTTTCCTCCCCCAAATTAATGCATTAAACATGCTTACAATTTTTCTCATATATATATCCTCAATCCAAATGGGGGCGGAACCAAAAAGGAACAGGAGTTTTGGAAGAAGGATCGACTTAATCAACACTATTTTATCCACCTTCGTTAAAAATAACCTATTCCAAGTTTCTTCTTTCCCTTTTATCTCCCTGATGACCTCCATCGTATTCAATTTATTGAAATCCGTAATCTCCCTTGATACCCGGACTCCCAGATACTTAAAGTCCTCCCCTTTACCTAAAATCTTCAAATCAGTATGGTCAAGCTCTAACTGTCTCCCGAGGGGTAGCATTACTGACTTTTGCCAGTTAATGGCTATTCCAGAAAAACACCCATTTTCTTGGATCACCCGCATAACCCAGGGGAGAGCCTCAGCAGGCTCTTTTAGGTACAACAACAAGTCATCAGCATATAAAGAAATTTTGTCCCTCTCTCCCCGCGCCCCGAACCCCCCGATGATCTCACAACTTCTAATCTTAATAGCCAAGGGCTCGATGCTCAGGGCAAATAGGAGCGGGGAGAGAGGGCACCCCTGCCTTGTACCCCTTTCTAGAGTAAAGGCTTCTGACTCACCCCCTGCAATGCCAATGACCGCCTCGGCCCTATTATAGAGGACCCTAATCATACGGATAAAATCTTTCCCAAAACCAAATCTATTCAGGACCTCCCATAGATACCCCCACTCCACCCTGTCAAAGGCTTTAACCGCATCTAACGACAGGATGGAGTGGGGGCCACCCTCTTCAGCAAACTACATATTACTATAGAGTCTATGAATATTAGTCCTCGCCACTCTACCAGGCACGAAGCCGCATTGATCTTCATCCACCAGCCCCGTAATAACCCTGGATAATCTATTCGCAAGAACTTTGGCGAATATTTTCACATCACTATTCAATAGCGAAATGGGACGATAGGACTCGACTCTACAAGGATCTTTACCCTCCTTCAAGATCATAACAATTTCAGCCATTCTCATAGAATCCGGGAGCTCCCCTCTATTGATTGATGACTCCAAGACTCTTAACAAGGCGGGTGTCAATATTATCTTATGTTCCCTATACAGCTCTAAGGGAATCCCATCGCTACCTGGGGTAGCCTTACCCCTGGAACGAGCCACCGCATCATCAATCTCGGACTGAGTTATGGGCTGATCAAGCTTTAACCTTTGCTGTACTGAGATCCTGGGAAAGTCGATATTATCTAAGTAATGATTGAGTTGATCTCCAGTGTAATTCACCTCTGTTCTATACAAACGTCTGTAGAACTTAACGAATTCCCCCAAGATTTCCCTCAGGGAGTTAACCACTACTCCATCCTCAGATTTAATAGCACTAATTCTCTTGGGGTCTTTTTGATTGGTTATAATGGATATTAATCTCCTATTAGGGGTGCCTGCTTCTAAAAAATTTTTCTTACCCAAAAATTTTAATTGATTATCCGCTTTTTGAAGAATAAATTGTTTTAACTCATCTTGGGCCTCAGATAAATAACTAAGGTTTTCACTCGTTTTATCCGTGCAATAACGTTTCTCAAGCTCCAATACCTTATCGTTCAATTGCTGCTCCTTAACCCGGAATCTTTTCCTAAGACTATTTATCACCCCTATGTATCTACCTCTAATAACCACTTTCATTGCATCCCAGACAATATAGTCTGGAGCAGACCCCCAATTCAACTTGAAAATTTCTGAAAGATCTTTCTCTATAAGGATTTTATCCTGAATTAAGTTCAACCAGTGGGCATTTAATTTACATGTCACCTTGACGCTGTTATCGCCCGTATTTATCGACACCAATAGAGGAGAGTGGTCCGATATAGTTCTTGAGAGATATTTTACATCTTTCACGCCTGCAAGAAACCTTTTGTCCCCAAGAGCAAGATCTATTCTAGACAAGGTGTTGCAGGTTTTATTCCAGCATGAGTAAGCCCTCACCTCCGGGTACCTCATGCGCCACAGATCTAACAACCCCATCTCCTTTAACATTTTGTTCAATGCTGAAGTTGAGGGAGTCTTTTTTGGGGCTACCACTCTACATCTATCAAGCTCCTCGTCCATCACGCAATTCAAATCACCCAGGATTAAAACAGGACACTCCTTTTTTCCCTGGATAAATTTGAGAGCTTCTTGTAATATTGATAAGTTAAACGGTGGCGGATTATACATACAAATCAATATACAACACATTGCATTAAGTTTCCCAAATAAAAAAATATACCTCCCTTCAAAATCTATTATACTATCATATTCCACCCAAGACCATTGGCTATATTTAGAGATATTTAGAGATCAAATTTATTGTTGCATCCAATGAAGGTTTGACTTCAGAAATATACATTAAAATATTGTATACATTAAAATAATGAAATCTTTTCGGTATGACTAAACCCCTTAATATTCAGGTCTTTTCTAATAGCTGCCGCCAATGGCTCTAAAGAGACAGCAAATAAAAGGGGGGAGAGCAGGCAACCGTGGCGAGTACCCCTTGTCAGGTTAAATGACTCCGATAGTACCCCATTTATATATGTTCTAGCTCTGGGCTCGCAATACAATAACCTCACCCATTTCATATAGATGCTCCCAAAGCCCATCTCCTCCATTACACTCCATAGATAGTTCCATTCTACTCGGTCAAAAGCTTTGGTTGCATCTAGTGACAGTATTACTTTATTTAAAGTATTATTACTGACCTCCTAAATATTATTAAAAACTCTCCTGACATTAACATATGTACTCCTACCCGGTATAAAACCTGATTGGTTTCTGTGAATTAAACTACCAATAACTTCTTTCAGACGATCAGCCAGAATTTTAGCAAGGATCTTCACATCACTATTCAACAAAGAGATGGGTCTGTAGGAGTCCAGGCTCAGAGGGTCCTTCCCTGGTTTGAGAATGACTATAATAACTGCCTCCATCATAGAGTTAGGTAAAGCACCCCTTTCTCATGCCGCCTGAAAAATTTCTAAAAGGTATTCTACCAACTCCTGCCCACCTTCTTTATACACCTCGATGGGGAGCCCATCTGAGCCTGGAGTCCTACAGTTCCCCATCTCCCATATTGCCTTCCTTACCTCTTCTATAGTGATTGGTCGGTCCAGTTGATCTCTTTGTTCACATGTTAAATGACCCAATGAAAGACCCTTTAAAAATTCTACTAACTCTCGCTTATCATAACATACCTCCGATGTATATAGTTGTCTATAGTATTCCGAGAAACAATTAGCTATTTCTTTTGATGTGGTTATACACCTGCCTTCTAATTTAACATATGCTATGTTCCTATTTCCCCCCTCATAATTCACCAACCTCGCCAAGGTTTTCCCCGGTCTCTCCCCCTCCACACCGTACCTCTTATTCCTAATCAGTAGTTTATTCAGCAAATATGCCTGTTGATTTTCTTCAAAATGGGATTTAGCTGTTACAAAAGCATCCCAATTAGGTCTTGAGGGCTTATCTCTATACAGTTTCTCTTTATTTACCATTTCTTTTATCAGTTTTTTCCTCTTACTTTCCTGAATCTTTTTAAACTTAGAGATGTTATATATAAACTTGCCCGCTTTGAGGGTATCCCAAACAATATTACCTGGTGATGAGTCTCTGTTGTCATGGAGAAACAATTTCACTTCCTCACTAATATCCAATGAAATCAAAGTTAGCCATTTTGGATTTAATCTAAAGAGATCTTGGCCCCTTTCCTCCAGCTTCAATTTAAGCCTCAGGATCAAGTACCCTCTATGACCTATTTTTATGTTAATAACCTTATTTATCATATTTTCACACCCCAGGGCCATATCAATTCGTGACATCGTCTTGTGGGTTTTATTGATACAAGTGAACTCAGTTCTATTCTTATTAAATATCCGCCACAGGTCGTACCAATTTCTTTCCTGGCATAATTTCCTTAGGGGGGAGATCTTATTAATAACTTTGGGAGTGGTTCTTAGTCTATGCTCCACTTCACTCATCACCTCATTAAAATCTCCTACCCATAAAAAAGGAATTCCCTCATATTTCAAACCCTTAGACCATATTTCTAAGAAGAGACCACATGAAAATGGAGGAGGAAAATAAACATTGACCAGGATGGTTTCAACCCCTTCCAACTTAGCATATAGTATAATGTATCTTCCCTCACATCTTTATTCACTTCTAGGATCTCTGATTTAATACTATGATGGATCAATACACAGACCCCTCTAGAGTAAGACGAGAATGTGGCATGAATCTCACACCCCCACCACCGTCTACCCAGTCGTCCTACCTCACCTTTGTTTAAGTGAGTCTCTTGAAGGCATATAACTGCCGGGAGATACTTTTTATCCCACTCGGATCCCAAAACTCTAGTCCATTATCGAACATTGGTCTGGGTCAAAACTAAATACCCTAACCCCCCAATCACCTCATCTTAACCTTAAAAATTACCCAAAAAAGAATTATTTAGCTAAGACCGTTGCGATCCATCCAATCTACCACTTCAGTTGAGGAATTAAATATCAAGATTTTTTCTTTATATACTATCCTCAATCTCGCTGGGTACATCATTGAGTAATGAATCTCATGAGTTCTCAATTTACCAAATATAGATAGGCACACACCTTTCCTGGAAAAATGCTGGAGAATTTATTGATTGCAAATAAAATCATAAATAAGAACATATAAAATATATATATAAATTAAAACTCCCAATACACAGTAGATAGATGGTAAGTCGCAATACTCCTCATAAGCGCTGGAGAAATAGATATATCTCTGGCTGTCACTTGGGTTTTGCCTCCATGTACATATGTATTGGTATCAGGTGATATAGTTCCAAAAGTTACAGTTCCATTAAAAATATTGGGAATCCATCCTCCATATAAACAGCCGGTAAACTCTTCAACTTGTTAATAAAATAAAATATCAATTACCTCCGGAGGTCCTCAGTCATTATATCGGGGTGTCAAGGCGGTGCACTCACCCTTCCCCTTCGCTCCGCGATACCGCCGGCGTCTCTGGGCACTCTAAACAAGTCTCGCGGTACGCGGGATTCAGTCCGATCCTTCCAATGCCTTCATCCGGCTAGTGATTTCTCAGCGCTGCCGATAACTCCGTCCGGCTGGTAGTTGCTCAGCGCTGGATAGTTCCGGCTGAATTGCTGCCCCAAATAGTAGAATCAAATAACAGTGCAATCTACTTGGTTGCAAAAAGAGTTTTTTTTATTCCATTGCTCCATACGGCATTCAGGGGTGGATTGAATATGTAGACGCTAGACGCGTTTTGGTATTCCAGATACCTTCCTCAGTAGCCATATCAATCCCCCATTTCACCTTCCTTTTATCCACACCTGAAGATGCCGCAAAAAACCGGGCCGGATTCCCAATTTCTCATCAGATGCAAAAACAAATACATATCCATATAATATAGAAGGCAAACATTACATTTATTAAATCCTCATAGTATATCTTAATTCTAATCATAAAAACTACTATTTTATCAATAAATGACAACATGCGATTTTGTTGCGTTTTTTACAGCCATCTTGCGTTTTTTCAAATAAATTATGTTTTTCTTTTCATTTGAATTGGAGCGTTTCTTATGTATGCTATACTATCTTAAAATGCTATTTCTCCAACCATCAAAGGAATATTTCCTAACTTTCTATTTATACTTGCTTTTGATAGTAGTTAGACCTATTTTTGATAGTAGCTGGATCTATTGCTGAGCGAGCCCAGAGACGCCGGCGGTATCGCGGAGCGGAGCGAAGGGGAAGGGTGAGTGCACCGCTTTGACACCCCGATATAATGACTGAGGACCTCCGGAGGTAATTGATATTTTATTTTATTAACAAGTTGAAGAGTTTACCGGCTGTTTATATGGAGGATGGATTCCCAATATTTTTAATGGAACTGTACAACCCATCTACCTCTATACCATCAGCAATAGATCCAGCTACTATCAAAAATAGGTCTAACTACTATCAAAAGCAAGTATAAATAGAAAGTTAGGAAATATTCCTTTGATGGTTGGAGAAATAGCATTTTAAGATAGTATAGCATACATAAGAAACGCTCCAATTCAAATGAAAAGAAAAACATAATTTATTTGAAAAAACGCAAGATGGCTGTAAAAAACGCAACAAAATCGCATGTTGTCATTTATTGATAAAATAGTAGTTTTTATGATTAGAATTAAGATATACTATGAGGATTTAATAAATGTAATGTTTGCCTTCAATATTATATGGATATGTATTTGTTTTTGCATCTGATGAGAAATTGGGAATCCGGCCCGTTTTTTTGCGGCATCTTCAGGTGTGGATAAAAGGAAGGTGAAATGGGGAATTGATATGGCTACTGAGGAAGGTATCTGGAATACCAAAACGCGTCTAGCGTCTACATATTCAATCCACCCCTGAATGCCGTATGGAGCAATGGAATAAAGAAAACTCTTTTTGCAACCAAGTAGATTGCACTGTTATTTGATTCTACTATTTGGGGCAGCAATTCAGCCGGAACTATCCAGCGCTGAGCAACTACCAGCCGGACGGAGTTATCGGCAGTGCTGAGAAATCACTAGCCGGATGAAGGCATTGGAAGGATCGGACTGAATCCCGCGTACCGCGAGACTTGTTTAGAGTGCCCAGAGACGCCGGCGGTATCGCGGAGCGAAGGGGAAGGGTGAGTGCACCGCCTTGACACCCCGATATAATGACTGAGGACCTCCGGAGGTAATTGATATTTTATTTTATTAACAAGTTGAAGAGTTTACCGGCTGTTTATATGGAGGATGGATTCCCAATATTTTTAATGGAACTGTAACTTTTGGAACTATATCACCTGATACCAATACATATGTACATGGAGGCAAAACCCAAGTGACAGCCAGAGATATATCTATTTCTCCAGCGCTTATGAGGAGTATTGCGACTTACCATCTATCTACTGTGTATTGGGAGTTTTAATTTATATATATATTTTATATGTTCTTATTTATGATTTTATTTGCAATCAATAAATTCTCCAGCATTTTTCCAGGAAAGGTGTGTGTCTATCTATATTTGATACATTATCCTTTTTTGTACAGGCTAGGTGGGTAGCCTGAGATAGAGCACCGCCCAGTGTTATCTGTATTGTACATTGAGAGCTATCAGAACGCTATTTATTAGTTCTCAATTTACGTTTAACTTCCTGGAAACTGCTTATAGCATCAATAGAGAAATCAGGATACTACCATTCTACTACCATTAAAACTAATATCCCCTTTTTTCCGTGCAATCTGTAACAAAATATTCCTGTCTTGCGGGGAGAGAAGTTTTACAAGAATAGGACTGGGTAATGTCCCTGGGACTTTCCTCCTACCTCCCAGTCGATGGGCTCTCTCTACACTAAAGAATTTAGTGAGATTCTCCATCCCAAATGTATTCAGCAACCATGTATAAATAAAAGTTACACAATCATGTCCTTCCACCCCTTCTGGGAACCCAATTATTTTAATATTAGCTCTACGCGAGCGATCTTCTAGGTCTATAAGTTTCTTTTCCCAGCTCTCTTCTTTCATTTTTAATGACTGTACATCCCTATTTATGGCAGTTACTTGATCCTCTAGATCCGAGATACGATTTTCTGCCTCCTCCATCCTTTCTCTAACAGTAGCTAGATCCGCTCTAACAATAGTTATATCAATTTTAATACTGTTGGTTTGAGTGGTCAAATTAACAATTGATCCATCTAACTTTTACAACGTTTTAAGAATTTCCTCCAACAACGAGTTGTCCACATTGCTTGTCTCCGCACGTTTAGATCTAGTTAGCGGTCCCTCCCCTTCCTCCTCCTCATAATTCAAACTGTTGTTAATCTTTCCATTATTATTCTCCTTTTGCCGCCTTGTATTTGAGTTAGGTACAGAGGATGATGGACTCAAAAATGTATCAATTTTCCCTCCTAGAGGTTTAGTAACTTTCTCCTCCACACCTCTCCCCCCTGAGTTTTTCTTCTTCGGGGGCATACTCATTCCCTTGAGATTTACCAAAACCTATATAGACAGACAAGGCAATTCCTAACTATGGAAGAAAAATAATTAAAAAAAAAAAAAAAGACACCTAATAACCGTTCACCCAACACAACCAACTATGTAATATTACACACTATCATCTAGCGGAGAGAAGGGGTAATTATTAAAGTAATTTCAAAAGAAGAAAATATTGCACGACCCAATTACACTCAGGGGCAATCAGGTACAACAATATTGCACATTCCCTATTAATCACAATTTCTTACAGTATCAGAGAAAGGAAAAAGGAGAAAAACTATCGCGCAGTACATAGCTATATTATCAAATCAAATTAGTCCAGCCTATATAGTTATAGTTATTTATAAATATAATGCCTAGTATTGCACCCAATCCCACTCAGCGCCTATTACAGTTATTGCACACTCTTCCCAAACTGTATAAAAAGAAAGACCCCTATACTTATTGCACGTTATGCCCGGTTAATAAATAGAGTTCCTCATAGGTTCATTAATGGGATTACACAGCAGTTCATCCAAAGTATTCAGAAAAGTCTATTCCCTTGCCAGTTAATAGTCCACAGTTCACTTAGTTATGTAACTATATAATTATATAGCTCCTCAGATAGTTGATTCTTCACTCAATTGCTATAATTACACAGTCTCCGATGATATCAAAAACGTGTATCACCACGCTAAAATAACCTATCTTTAGGCTCTTATAATCAGTAGGGCTTCTCCTCGTCACAGCGTCCACTTTAGATGCCCACAGTATGATTAGATCTCACCTGCTTTACTTTACCGACTTCCATGGCTCATCCAAGTATCAGCAGACAATTCCAACCTTCTCCAGCAAAGCGCGTCCTCAGTGAGCTACAAGCGCGAGATTCCGATTAACCACATGGTTTACTCCTCACAGCTTAAGCCAGTTACAGCCGCCCATCAAAACGCTCCAGCCCCGATAGTCAGCCCGGCCCTCCGACAATCCACCTCAGCCCTCCGGAGACGCCGTCCGGCAATCAATGTCCGCCACCCCGCAAGGATCGCCACTTTCTCGGATGAAGTCACATGGATCTCATGGTGTGAGGTAGATTAGAGGGGGAAAGGACCTGACGCCGCAGACTCACATCCTGCGTCCGGCTCCACGCTCATTTCCATGGTTACAGACCACCCTGCAATCCAGCAGCGGTGGCCGTGCTTCCACAATATAGGAAAAAGGACTAGCCTATGTGAGCTCCCATGGTCCCGGCCACTAGAGGGGCTGATGCTTTTGCCTATAGTGTGAAAGCACGACCACCACTGAGGGATTAAACGAACAGTGTATAATGAGATGGAAAAATGAATACAGCCAGCAAAGGAAGCAATATGGATAATCATAGTACATTAGTAAGTGCCTTGTATTAACTTTGTCTACATGATAAATGTCACTTGCTAAAGTGAGACAACCACTTTAAGGCAAGTACTTCTTAGTATATCTAAACTTTCAATAAACTGTGCATAAATCACTTGTCCAGTGCATGTTCTCTCTATATGCTTTATGTTTTAGTTTGCTTTTCCTCTGATGTAAAACACCTCGGGCCTTATGTATGAAAACTGTATAGGTGTAGAGGTTTCTTTGTTGCCCATAGAAACCAATCAGAGCTCCCCTTTCATTTCATATAGTGCTCTGGAGAAATGAAAAGGGGAGCTCTGATTGGTTGCTATGGGCAACAAAGAAATACATAGACCTATACAGCTTTCATACATCAGGCCCTTAGTGAGCTGTACCCAGAGAAAAGATAGTAGAGAATAAAGATATCTATTACAAACATATCTGGACTACTGATTTATGCAAAGTTTGTTTAAAGTTATCACTCAAACATGCGCCATGTATGAGGGAGTCAGAGTCGGAGTCGGGGCTTTGGCTTACCGACTCCACAGCCCTGGCTGAAGGTACTCACTGAGGTTTGTAAGATGGCTGAGGGTAGGACTGTTAACATTTATATAGATTCTAGGTATGCCTTCGGTATCACAGATTTTTCATTATCATTATCGGTATCATTATTATGGTATAATCTGGAGCAGAGATTTTGTTTGATCCATGGCTAAGAGCCTAAGTCCATCAAGATGTTTGAGAGTTTGGTGTCCTGATGCAACCCGAAGAGTTAGAGGTGGTTAAAGTACAAGCTGACACTAAGCTGTTAGCTGAAATTTACTGTAATCACAGGTCTATGTGATTCAGACCGTCTAGGGCCAGTTGACTCCAAAGCTGGAGTGCTTTCTAGAACCAGACTACAGAGACTGAAGTGAAATAATGGAAGGAAAAGGAGTAGTAATGAGTGAGAACTGACTCTGGAGGGTTGGTGAGAAACTCTGCCTTCACTCTAGCACTCAAAGAGGATAGATTTAAAGCATAGGAAAATCTAGAGATAGAATGTATGATTTGGGTTAATTGGTAGATTGCGCCTGGGTTCATTAATGCTGCCAACAGGTTAGTCCAAGGTTGAATGATGTGTGCCTGTAATAATGATGGGAGAACTATGGGAATTCCAGGGAGGCATATGCCTAAGTCATCTTACCCATTTCAGAGACTGGAGATTGACTATATTCAGTTACCAAAGGTGGGACAGTGTGAATATCTCTTTTATCAATGCTGATCTCTTTTCAGGATATTCAGAGACCTGGCCTGTAGAAAAAGCAACAGCGAAGGCTACAGCTAAAGATTATATTGGCTGCAGTGGTATGTAGATATATGGAGTTCTAGAGATGGTGGAGTAATAAGGGAACTAATTTCACTGAAGTAGTCATGCATGAAATTATGGAAACATTGGGTATAGTGGAAAGATAGAACAATGAAATGGTATCAAAAGATCAAGACAAAGAGAAAAAGGCATTGCAAAGAATATCTCTACATGGTTTTGTATTCATCTTTTTGTCACCGTGTGAGATATTATTGAGCTATGCTTCTAGGACAGGGCTATATTATCTCCAACAGGCCCAGATATTATATTTTGGATCTTAATACCTATTGTTATGGTCTGTGACTTCTGACTAGAGATGAGTAAAGTTTTGAAAAATTCGAAATCGCCGAAGTTAGCCAAGAAATTTAATTTGAAGTCTTAATGAATCATTAGAAATCAGGTATACCCATGCCACTCTGCGGCCATGCTGCGGGCGGGTTGCGGCCATGCTGCAGTAAAGAACCTTGTGGCCAATTAGGCCACAGCTGCCTTTCATTTAATAATGAAGACCGCACTGTATAATCCTTCTTCATTGTTAATGACCACATGGCACCTTTAAACAGGGGCTATTGCTGGTATGGGGTTTGGCTGGTTAGGGCGGACAAAATATGCATATTATTGCTGTACTTGCCTGCAATCTCCTGCATGTTATTTGATAGTAAACACTAGATATTAATCAGCTCTGGCATACCCACTTCTCCAATCCCAGTGATCGCCTGCCCTATAGGTGGGAGCCCTTCTTCTGCCATCTGCTTTTCCTCCTTTTCCACATCATCTTATATCAATGAGCATATGTCATCAGGAACATCCAGCTGCTCCTTTCTCTGTATCTTGCTGACTTTTCTAGGACATGAAGCCTTTGAAGGATGATTTGGAAGAAGTAAAGCCAGCAAAAGATGAGGATGGTAATCATTAAGACGTGGCCCCACCTAAGGGGTGCAAACTGGATGGTAGTGGTTGGCACTCTGGCAGTGAAATAATAAAGGCTTCCATCTTATTGGTGTTGAATTACAGTATATTTAAGGCTGATGTAGGAATAAGTAAATGTAGGAATAAATATACATACTGATGCAGCATAATTCTCCCTGTAGTCTCCCTGCACTCTCCCTCTCCAATATTCTACTATTAATCATTTTCAGAAAAACTGTCCCTAGCACATGAACGCTTACCATGTCTCTTGCTATGCTCAGCTCAAAGGACAATGGCGGAGACCCTGCGGGATGAAGGTTTTATAGGGCTGTGACATCACAAGGGATGGCTATCTGCACAGTAGCTGGCTGCATGGCATTATGGGTTATCTCAAGTTCCCGACATTCTTACTTTCACTTTGTAACACATGCAGCCGCCATTTTAGGATAAACTCATTTGTTACCAAGAAGCGCAAGGAAATTCGGATTTGTTATGAATCAAAGTTTTCCAAAAACGTCGGGCCGAATTCTACTTCGAATGCTTCGCTTCACTCAACACTACTTCTGACCCATGAGGATCAGAGACACCAAAGTGAAGAACAAGGCAACAGGCTGTACTTGTAGACAAGAGACAGGTTGTGGTCTTAGCCAGCATTTGTGCAGATCTGTCATACAGTGCAGAAGTTGGTATACAACGGCCAAACAGAATTATAGCTCAATTACAGTGGAGCAGTTGAGACAGGATGCCTGTATAACATCCATATGGGAGTTCTACAAAATCAACTTATTTCTGTACATAACAAAGTGTATGATTCCTTTCCAGATCTGGATTCAGTGACTTTAGCATTCTATTAAACCTGGTAATTGAGGAGCCATTAAGAAAGATAAGGAAAAGTTAGGATCCCAATCTGATGGTGACTACTAGGTGCAGCTAACTACTCTAACATCAGCAAAAAACAAAGGCAAATCTACCTGGACACCCCCCAGCCATCGTGAATACATCTCTAACTCAAGGGATCCACCATAAAAGTCTTCATTGTCTGTCACTGTGCAATTTACTGGACTTTTGATGTTTTAAATGACAACTGGGACAAATTATTAAGCACCATACAGGGATTAGAAATCATGTATTTAACATAGTAACATAGTAACATACACTCACCGGCCACTTTATTAGGTACACCTGTCCAACTGCTCGTTAACACTTAATTTCTAATCAGCCAATCACATGGCGGCAACTCAGTGCATTTAGGCATGTAGACATGGTCAAGACAATCTCCTGCAGTTCAAACCGAGCATCAGTATGGGGAAGAAAGGTGATTTGAGTGCCTTTGAACGTGGCATGGTTGTTGGTGCCAGAAGGGCTGGTCTGAGTATTTCAGAAACTGCTGATCTACTGGGATTTTCACGCACAACCATCTCTAGGGTTTACAGAGAATGGTCCGAAAAAGAAAAAACATCCAGTGAGCGGCAGTTCTGTGGGCGGAAATGCCTTGTTGATGCCAGAGGTCAGAGGAGAATGGGCAGACTGGTTCGAGCTGATAGAAAGGCAACAGTGACTCAAATTGCCACCCGTTACAACCAAGGTAGGCAGAAGAGCATCTCTGAACGCACAGTACGTCGAACTTTGAGGCAGATGGGCTACAGCAGCAGAAGACCACACCGGGTGCCACTCCTTTCAGCTAAGAACAGGAAACTGAGGCTACAATTTGCACAAGCTCACATCGAAATTGGACAGTAGAAGATTGGAAAAACGTTGCCTGGTCTGATGAGTCTCGATTTCTGCTGCGACATTCGGATGGTAGGGTCAGAATTTGGCGTCAACAACATGAAAGTATGGATCCATCCTGCCTTGTATCAACGGTTCAAGCTGGTGGTGGTGTCATGGTGTGGGGAATATTTTCTTGGCACTCTTTGGGCCCCTTGGTACCAATTGAGCATCGTTGCAACGCCACAGCCTACCTGAGTATTGTTGCTGACCATGTCCATCCCTTTATGACCACAATGTACCCAACATCTGATGGCTACATTCAGCAGGATAATGTGCCATGTCATAAAGCTGGAATCATCTCAGACTGGTTTCTTGAACATGACAATGAGTTCACTGTACTCAAATGGCCTCCACAGTCACCAGATCTCAATCCAATAGAGCATCTTTGGGATGTGGTGGAATGGGAGATTCGCATCATGGATGTGCAGCCGACAAATCTGCGGCAACTGTGTGATGCCATCATGTCAATATGGACCAAAATCTCTGAGGAATGCTTCCAGCACCTTGTTGAATCTATGCCACGAAGAATTGAGGCAGTTCTGAAGGCAAAAGGGGGTCCAACCCGTTACTAGCATGGTGTACCTAATAAAGTGGCCGGTGAGTGTAGTTTATAAGGCCCAAAAAAAGACATCTGTCCATCCAGTTCGACCTGTTTTCCTACAAGTTGATCCAGAGGAAGGCAAAAAACCCCTGTGCGGTAGAAGCCAATTTTCCTCATTTTAGGGGAAAAAATTCCTTCCCAACTCCAATCAGGCAATCAGAATTACTCCCTGGATCAACAACAACCCATATCTAGTAACTATAACCTGTAATATTATTACCCTCCAGAAATACATCCAGGCCCCTCTTGAACTCTTTTAGTGAACTTACCATCACCACCTCCTCAGGCAGAGAGTTCCATAGTCTCACTGCTCTTACCGTAAAGAATCCTCTTCTATTTTTGTGAACAAACCTTCTTTCCTCCAGGCGCAGAGGATGTCCCCTCGTCATGGTCACTGTCCTTGGGATAAAGAGATCATGGGAGAGATCTCTGTACTGACCCCTGATATATTTATACATAGTTATTAGATCTCCCCTCAGTCGTCTTTTTTCTAAAGTGAATAACCCTAATTTTGATAATCTTTCTGGGTACTGTAGTCCACCCATTCCAGCTATGACTTTAGTTGCCCTCCTCTGAACCCTCTCCAGCTCTGCTATGTCTGCCTTGTTCACAGGAGCCCAGAACTGTACACAGTACTCCATGTGCGGTCTGACTAGTGATTTGTAAAGTGGCAGGACTATGTTCTCATCACGGGCATCTATGCCCCTTTTGATGCAACCCATTATCTTATTGGCCTTGGCAGCAGCTGTCTGACACTGGTTTCTACAGCTTAGTTTGCTGTTCACTAAAATTCCTAGGTCCTTTTCCATGTCAGTTACCCACTGTTTTACCATTTAGTATGTACTGGTGACTTGCATTATTCCTTCCCATATGCATAACCTTACATTTGTCAGTGTTAAACCTCATCTGCCACTTCTCTGCCCAAGCCTCCAGTCTATCCAGATCCATCTGTAGCAGCGTACTGTCCTCTTCTGTGTTAATTACTTTACACAGTTTAGTGTCATCTGCAAAAATTGATATTTTACTGTGCAAGCCTTCTACAAGATCATTAATAAATATATTGAAGAGAATAGGGCCCAATACTGACCCCTGTGGTACCCCACTAGTTACAGTGACCCAATCTGAGTATGTACCATTAATAACCACCCTCTGTTTTCTATCACTGGGCCATTTACTTACCCACATACAGACATTTTCTCCAAGGCCAAGCATTCTCATTTTATATACTAACCTTTTATGTGGTACAGTGTCAAATGCTTTGGAGAAGTCCATATATACGACATCCATTGATTCCCCGCGGTCAAGTCTAGAACTTACCTCCGATACCTCCGACCGATCCCTCATGAAGCCATGCTGATATGGAGTTATTTGCTTATTTTCATTGAGGTACTCCAAGATAGCATCTCTTAGAAAACCTTCAAACAGTTTACCCACTACAGATGTTAAACTTACCGGCCTATAGTTCCCGGGCTCTGTTTTTGGACCCTTTTTGAATATTGGCACCACATTTGCTATGCGCCAATCCTGTGGAACACTCCCTGTCAGTATAGAGTCCTTAAATATCAGAAATAAGGGTCTGGCGATGACATTACTTAATTCCCTTAGGATACGAGGGTGTATGCCATCCGGTCCTGGTGATTTGTCTATTTTAATCTTTTTAAGATGCAGCTCTACCTCTTCCTGGGTCAGACAGGGCACTTTTAAAGGGGAATTCACTTTTATATTCTGCATTTCATCTGACAGTTTATTTTCCTCAGTGAATACAGTGGAGAAAAAAATATTTAAGAGTTTTGCTTTCTCCTCATCGCTCTCTGCTACTCCCCCCTCATTACTCTGTAAGGGGCCGACACCTTCAGATTTATACTTTTTAGTATTTATATAATTGAAGAACATTTTAGGGTTAGTTTTACTCTCTTTAGCAATTAGTCTTTCAGTCTCTAGTTTAGCTGCTTTTATTTGTCTTTTACAAATTCTATTTTTTTCCTTATAGTTTTTCAATGCTTCCTCGCTCCCCTCCTGTTTTAGTGATTTAAATGCTTTCTTTTTGTCATTTATTGCTTTTTTTACAGTTCTATTTATCCACATTGGTTTTTTCTTGTTTCTTATCATTTTATTCCTATACGGTATGTACCTCTCACAATTAGATATTAGGATGCTTTTAAAAATATCCCATTTTGTGGCTGTATTTTTATTTTCGAGGATTTTGTCCCAGTTAGTTAAACCTATGGCCTCTCTTAGATGGCTAAATTTTGCATTTTTGAAGTTTGGTATTTTTGTTCCTCCCTGAAGAAATGCTTTTTTTAATGACAATTTAAAGGTTATTATTTTATGGTCACTGTTACCCAGGTGTCCCCCAACCTGCACATCTGTTGTTCTGTCAGGTCTATTGGTTAATACTAAGTCCAGTATGGCCGTCCCTCTAGTCGGGTCCTGAACCAGTTGGGAAAGGTAATTGTCTTTGGTTATTGCCAAGAACCTTGTCACGACAGGGAAAAAAGGGATAGTGTGCCCTGTCTGAACCCCACCTCTTTCCCTGCCTACTTACAGTAGATGCCCTAGGCAGCAAAACCGTAACTTGGAGACAGTCCCTATGCTGAGTACGTGCACAGGGAAGGGAAGGGAACACAGGGAAAGACGAACACAGACAGAACAAACACAATAGCAGAATAGTCAGCAAGCCAAGTCAAGAACAGGAGGTCACGTCAAATACCGAGGGGAATCACAAAAGCGTAGTCTAAGTCCGAAGCCAAAATCCAATATACCAATAATCAACAGCAAGGTCCAACACACAGCACTGATCTCAGAAGACTAATCACAGGCATCTGAGTGAGGCAGTTGCCATCTTTAAATAGCCTGCCCAGGATCATGTGATGTGGCCAGCATCACATGACCTGAGGCGGAGCAAGCTGTCCAAACACTATGTAAAGTAGCCATGTGGTGTGATCAGCACCACATGGCTAAACCCAAACAGAGAATTAACTCATGAAGTGCTGGCTGACAAGACCAGCACTTCAATTCCCTATTGCTCGTCTCTAGGGGGGCGGAGAGGTCCGGCGATGTCGTGCAGAGGGAGCGCGACGCCGACCTCGCGTGACAGTACCCCCCCCTTCACGAGGGGCCACCGGACCCTTACCAGCGGGAGCAGGCTTATCGGGATGCTGCAGATGGAACTTTCGGATGAGCGAGTCTGCATGCATCCTGGTCAACGGTACCCAAGACCTGTCCTCAGGACCGAACCCCTTCCAATGTATGAGGTACTGGAAGGAATTCCGGACCCTTCTCACATCCACAATTCTGGCAATCTCATGCTCCATTTGTCCTGCTACCTCAACCGGAGGAGGAGACTGTTCCTCAGGAGCAACGGGAGCAACATAACGTTTGAGCAAAGACACATGAAAAACATTATGAACACGAAGGGAGTCGGGTAAACATAACCTAAAAGAAACCGGATTGATCACCTTGGTGATCCTGTAAGGACCAATGAAGCGAGGTGCAAACTTGTAGGATGGTACCCTCATGTTGAGATTTTTAGTCGATAACCATACCTTATCCCCAACCTTAAAATTCACACCCTTAGAACGTTTTCTATCAGCCTTAGCTTTTTGAACTCCTTGGGCCTTTTCCAGGTTCGACTGAACCTGTGCCCAAACTGTGCACAGTTCTTGAGAAAAATCATTGACCTCTGGGACAACCGACGCAGATGGGGAACAGGAGCCAAAGCGTGGATGAAAACCCATATTGCAGAAAAACGGCGACATCCCAGAGGATGAATTAACACGATTATTAATTGCAAATTCAGCCAGAGACAGGAATCTGGCCCACACATGCTGGTTATCAGAAACATAACATCTGAGATATTGCTCAACGGATTGGTTAAGACGTTCAGTCTGACCGTTGGTCTCTGGATGAAAGGCTGATGAAAAGGACAAAGAGATACCAATCTTATTACAGAACGCCCTCCAGAACCTAGACACAAACTGTACTCCCCTATCAGAAACGATATTCTCAGGAACACCATGCAGTTTGACAATATTATCAATGAAAAAGGACGCCAAGACCTTCGCAGAGGGTAATTTACACAAAGGAATAAAATGACACATTTTGCTGAATCTATCAACCACCACAAATATCACGGTTTTACCCTCAGAGCACGGCAAATCCGTGATAAAGTCCATGGACAGATGTGACCAAGGTCTACTAGGTATGGGTAAAGGATGTAACTCACTCATAGGTCGTGTCTTGGAATTCTTGGACCTGGCACAAGTGTTACACGCAGTTACAAAAGCCTGAACATCTCTGGAGATTGACGGCCACCAATACTGCCTAGAGACCAACTCCTTGGTGGCATTGATGCCAGGATGTCCACACAAAACAGAATTATGGCACTCACCCAGCAGTCGCAACCGCAAATGAGCCGGCACAAACAATTTGTCATTGGGGGTACCAATAGGAGCAAGATGTTGTCCTGCCGAGATTTCAGAAGCGAGGTCAGATGAGGTAGCGGCCACGATGATATCAGCTGGCAGGATGGGCTCAGGAGGGACGTCAGGAGGCTGATACGCCTGGAAACTTCGGGATAAGGCATTGGCCTTAACGTTCTTGCTCCCGGGTCTGAAGGTAACACAAAAATCAAAACGAGTAAAGAACAAAGCCCACCTCGCCTGTCTAGGATTCAATCGCTTAGCCGATTCAAGAAACATTAAATTCTTATGATCCGTGAGGACCGTAATGCGGTGAAATGCCCCTTCTAAAAAATGACGCCATTCCTCAAATGCCCACTTGATTGCAAGTAACTCCCTATTCCCAATATCATAATTCCTCTCGGCAGGAGACAACTTGCGGGAGAAGAAGGCGCATGGCATAAGATTAGTTAAGGTGGAAGACCCCTGGGACAGTATAGCCCCCACACCATCCTCAGACGCATCCACCTCAACTACAAAAGGCTTACTTTGATCAGGCTGGACCAACACAGGAGCATTAATAAAACACTGCTTTAACCTTTCAAAGGCCTCAATAGCTGCAGGGGGCCAATTGACCAGATCAGCCTCCTTGCGAGTCAAATCCGTAATGGGTTTGGCTACCACAGAAAAATTTTTGACAAATTTACGATAAAAATTAGCAAACCCCAGAAATCGCTGGAGCGCCTTCAAAGAGGAAGGTCGCACCCAATCCACAATGGCCTGTACTTTAACTGGATCCATTTTGAAAGAAAAAGGGGTGAGAATGTATCCCAAAAAGGCCACTTCCTGAACACCAAAGGTACACTTTTCCCCTTTAACGAACAACTTGTTTTCACGCAACACCTCCAGCACTTGCCTGGTGTGAGATACGTGACTCTCCCAGTCTGCAGAAAAAATCAGGATGTCATCAATATAGACAATTACAAATTTCCCAATAAATGGTCTAAAAATGTCATTGACAAAGTTTTGGAAAATTGCCGGAGCGTTACTTAACCCAAAAGGCATTACCAAGTACTCATAATGACCCTCCTGGGTATTAAAAGCAGTTTTCCATTCGTCCCCCTCACGAATCCTGATTAGGTTGTATGCCCCCTTCAAATCCAGCTTGGTGAACCAACAGGCCCCCTGGACCTGATTCAGCAAGTCAGGAATAAGGGGCAACGGGTATCTGTTTTTAACAGTGATTTTATTGAGCTCCCTGTAATCGATACAGGGCCTCAATCCTCCATCCCTTTTACCAACAAAGAAAAAACCTGCCCCCATGGGAGAAACTGAAGGCCGGATGTGACCCTTGGCCAGACTCTCTTTGAGATAATCCCTCATGGACTGACGTTCAGGAGTAGAGAGATTATAAATGCGACCTTTGGGATATTTGGATCCCTCAATAAGGTCGATGGCGCAATCATATTGCCGGTGAGGAGGGAGGAACTCAGTCTCGGACATGGAAAAAACGTCCGAAAAATCACTGATATACTTGGGCAAGGAAAGAGACTCAGTGGTACCTCCAAACAGCAATACTGATCTACAA
This sequence comes from Rhinella marina, assembly GCA_900303285.1. Classification (NCBI taxonomy): domain Eukaryota; kingdom Metazoa; phylum Chordata; class Amphibia; order Anura; family Bufonidae; genus Rhinella; species Rhinella marina. Next base: position 117,364 of record ONZH01030308.1, on the reverse strand, counting down.
CATTTGTCACAATTCATTCCCCATTTTTCCAATTCACCTACCGACCAGTTGATCACAGGGTTGGGGTCCTGTAACCATGGCAGACCTAAAACAAGGTCGGCAGGTAAATCCTTTAATACAAGGAAGGAACAAGTCTCGGTATGGGTAATTCCTACAGTTAATACAACCTCAGGAGTACAAAACTCCACTCTCCCATTATTCAATGGAGTGGAATCCAGTGCGATAATTTGAATTACCTCCCTTAAAGGAATTATAGGCACACCCACAGATTGCACAAAATCATAATCAATAAAATTAGCAGCAGAACCTGAATCCACAAATGCTTCACCGGACCTCTTGAATTGGTTATAAGAAATGGAAATAGGTAACAAGATTTTCTTTCTTACCACCGCAGGGGGTACCTTACTTTCAGGAACAGACCTTTTTGAGAGCAGAAGTCTCGGACACTGCTGGAGCCAGTGGTTCATCTCACCGCAGTAAAAACAGGCCCCTCTCAGGCGTCTCTGATCCCTCATAGTAACTCCCAACTGCATAGGCTCCTCCTGGACCTTGATAGGAGACGGGCTCTGAAGAGGAACTTCGGACAACACGGCAACTTGAGGTGCAACAGAACGTTCCTTTTGTCTCTCCCTAAACCGTCGGTCAAGTTTGATAACTAAGGTCATAGTCGCCTCTAAGGTGTCAGGAGTAGGATAACTAACTAGTAAATCCTTCAGATGGTCAGACAGTCCCACCCTAAACTGGCTTCTCAAAGCAGGGTCATTCCATTTAGAGGACACACACCATTTTCTGAACTCAGCACAGTAATCCTCAACTGCACGGTTACCCTGCCGAATGTCTCTGAGCTGAGTTTCAGCTACAGCGGCCAAGTCAGGTTCTTCATATAAAAGACCTAGGGCCCGGAAAAAAGCCTCCACAGACAATAGACAAGGGGAGTCAGGTGGCAATGAGAAAGCCCACTCCTGCGGATCACCTTGCAGCAAGGAAATAATTATTCCTACCCGCTGCTGCTCAGAACCTGAGGAGTGTGAGCGTAAACGGAAATATAATTTACAACTTTCCTTAAAGGAACGGAAAGTCCTTCGGTCCCCAGAAAACCGATCGGGGCAATTTTACATGGGGTTCAATATTGGGGTTTGGCATGGAGGGAACGACTGCGGGTGCTGTCCGCAGCTGCTCCTGATGTTGGAGTCTCTCGGCCAAATCCTGGATCATCTGAGCCATGTTACTCATCTGGTCCGTGAGTACTCGCAACGGCTCCATTAGGTACGGCCTGTGATTCTGTCACGACAGGGAAAAAGGGATAGTGTGCCCTGTCTGAACCCCACCTCTTTCCCTGCCTACTTACAGTAGATGCCCTAGGCGGCAAAACCGTAACTTGGAGACAGTCCCTATGCTGAGTACGTGCACAGGGAAGGGAAGGGAACACAGGGAAAGACGAACACAGACAGAACAAACACAATAGCAGAATAGTCAGCAAGCCAAGTCAAGAACAGGAGGTCACGTCAAATACCGAGGGGAATCACAAAAGCGTAGTCTAAGTCCGAAGCCAAAATCCAATATACCAATAATCAACAGCAAGGTCCAACACACAGCACTGATCTCAGAAGACTAATCACAGGCATCTGAGTGAGGCAGTTGCCATCTTTAAATAGCCTGCCCAGGATCATGTGATGTGGCCAGCATCACATGACCTGAGGCGGAGCAAGCTGTCCAAACAATATGTAAAGTAGCCATGTGGTGTGATCAGCACCACATGGCTAAACCCAAACAGAGAATTAACTCATGAAGTGCTGGCTGACAAGACCAGCACTTCAATTCCCTATTGCTCGTCTCTAGGGGGGCGGAGAGGTCCGGCGATGTCGTGCAGAGGGAGCGCGACGCCGACCTCGCGTGACAAACCTGTTTCCTTTATGAGATATACAGGTTTCAGTTTCCCAGTCTATATCTGGGTAGTTGAAGTCCCCCATAATAACAACCTCATTCTGATTTGCCGCCTCGTCTATTTCATTTAGAAGTCGATTTTCTGTGGCCTCTGAAATATTAGGTGGTTTATAATAAACTCCTATTAGTATTTTATTATTGTTTTTGGCTCCATTTATTTCTACCCACAGTGACTCCACATCTTCATGTCCCTCACTTATATCTTCCCGGATTGTGGGCTTTAGACAGGACTTTACATAAAGGCAGACCCCTCCCCCTCTCTGGTTTTGACGATCCTTTCTAAAAAGATTGTAACCCTGTACATTAACTGCCCAGTCATAGCTATCATCCAGCCATGTCTCAGTTATTCCCACTATGTCATATTCCTCCTCACACATCACTAATTCCAGTTCACCAATTTTATTAGTCAGGCTTCTGGCATTAGTGTACATACAATTAAGAGATCTATGTATATTTTTTCCCCCGTTTGTCAATTTACTATTACTTATGAAATGAATATCCGGGGTTCTTGGGTTACTTTGGTTGTTGTTTTGCACAGTCTTCTCCCTACATTCCTTACTAACCCCAGCCCCCACTAACCCCCCACCTTTCCTTCCTATGACCCACTCTCTATCTACACTATCTACCCCCTTATTAGTAAGGGCGAAGACCCTCCCCCCAGATCATAGTTTAAAAGGTCCTCCAGCCGTCTAACCATTTTTTCCCCCAGGGCGGTTGCACCCTCCCCATTAAGGTGCAGCCCGTCCCTACTGTAGAATCTGTAACAGACAGAGAAGTTGGCCCAGTTCTCCATGAACCCAAACCCCCTGCACCAGCCTCTGAGCCACTTATTTAACTCCCTAATCTCCCGTTGTCTCTCTAGTGACGCTCGTGGCACTGGTAGTATTTCTGAAAACACTACCTTGGAGGTCCTGGACTTTAGCTTCTCACCTAGTTCCCTAAAATCATTTTTAAGGACCTTACATCTCCCCCTGACTTTGTCATTGGTGCCAACGTGTACCATGACCGCCGGGTCTACCCCAGCCCCACCCAGCAATCTGTCAATCCGGTCCGCAATATGTTTAAATGTTTCCAACTTTATATTACTGTTACTGAGGAGGAGCTAATGACACTATATTGCTTAAATTTAATAAATTACAAATGTGAATAATCAGTGTATTTTTATTGTATCAGGGATATGTATGCCAGGGTTATGCTTGCTGTATGATATAGATTCCTCTGACCTGATGTATACTATGATTTGGGAAAGTTAACTTTAAAGATGATCAGGAAGTTATAAAGCTTGAAGGTTTTAATTAGGAATAACAGCTTAGTTCAAGGGTGTGGATGGTGTTGGGATCTTGAACTGTATCTTTTATGTGACATTAGTGAGGTTAATATTCGTTCTTTCTGTGTATCTGTTTTATCAGTGTGAGTTGTGTACAAGTCAGAAATGTATATGGGTTATAAATAAAAAGATTGGCAGTATGTAGTTAAATATTCATAGACATAATTTTACTACTTCTACCAATATTTCATCAACCCTACATCAGGGAAGCTCAGATAAGATTTTTTTTACCAAACACTAATGGGTGTGTAGAATGTAAGGTAGGTAATGAAGGTAATGCCAGTAAGTGACTATAACTTTGATCAAGGATATGCCTTTCGGCTTGAATGGTTCTGTCCTGCACTTTAGAAGGGTAAATGTAGCTGGGTGAGGTGAACCTTGAGATCCAAGATTTGGAATTATTTTCGGATTATTTTAAACATAATTAAATCTTGGATACGTCAAGGGTGCAATATTTGGTATAAAAGCGAGATGGCTACAGAGGGGATGTCATATATCTAGACAAGGAATTCCTCTGTGTTGATTTTGCTGCCTGGGGAATCCCAATTGTATCCAGATGTATACTACGTGGATATATATGTCACTCTTTGCTAAACCATATATCACATTCCTGTTGGCTCATTTGTATTTTAGGTTGTGCAGGTGCAACCCAGGGCTTTGCTAATAAAATGAGTGTCTTCTGCTGTTTGAAGTTGGAAGAGATGGAGGAAGGCCCTAATACCTCCATCAGCCGTGTCTTCTCATTCTTTTACCCCTAGACTACATTTTAAGATTTGGAGCATTGCAGACAACATGGTTAGATCCCTTGTTTAGGGATCATACAAAAATTCTACCATGACAATACAATAATATGAATTCTAGATGAGAACCATTAGCTGGACACACACTCCCACACTCCCAGTTTAAAATCCTTGGATTTCAAGATATGAACTGAGATTAAGGAGTAATGTCTGTCTGATGTTCAATGAAAGTCCTGAGACTGTAGGCAACTATTTTTGGTATAATCCAGTGGATAACATCTAGACTAGTAATTGTCCAGTAGTCAAAGTTTGGGATACATACTGTAGGCAAAGATAAACACCTAAATTGACTGAAAGTTCCTAGAAGGTTCCTTCTGGCTTGACAGAGAATTATTTATGAAGAGAGAAGACCAAGATAACTTCAGATATAGGTCTGATGATTTGGAGTCTTTCTAACAGATACAGTTCCCCTTAAAGGGTTATTCTCATCTTAGACAATGGGGGCATATCGCTATATCAAGAACGGAGCCCCCAAAGTAAAGGAGGGGATAACTGCGCATGTGCAGCCGCCCTCCATTCATTTCTATGGGGCCGGCGAAAACAGACGGCGTCAGGTCGGCGATACAGATGAACACTGCAGCAGGGAGAGGTGTCTACCTCTCCTGTTCCTCTGATAGGCTGCAGGCACTAGGCCTGCAGCCTATCAGAGGCCGGCACAGGCATCGCATCTGCCTGAGCCGGGCTTGGTGCTGCGCGGGACACAGGCCGCAAGAGGCCTGCATCGCATCACTGGAGGTAAGTATTAGTGTTTTTTGTTTTTTTTTTTATGTGGCGCTCTATGGGGGCATCAACTGGGCGAATTACTGGAACATGATGGGGGACACTATGGGGGCATTGCTGGCACATGATGGGGGACACTATGGGGGCATTGCCGGCACATGATGGGGGACACTATGGGGGCATTGCTGGCACATTATGGGGACATTACTGGCACATGATGGGGGACACTATGAGGGCATTGCTGGCACATGATGGAGGACTCTATGAGAGTATTACTGACACATGATGGGGGACAATATGGGGGCATCTACTGGCACGACATTGGGGACACTACGGGGGCATCTACTGGCACATCATGAGGGACACTATGGGGGCATTACTGGCACATCATTTGGGACATTACAGGGGCATCTACTGGAGGCATTACGGCACATCATGGGGGACACTATGGGGGCATCTACTGGCACATCATGGGCCACTATGGGGGCATTTATACTGGTACACCTGGGGGCATTTACACTGGCACATCATGGGGACATTATGGGGGGCATTTATACTGGTACATTATAGGGCACTATGGTGTTGGAGGGGGAAAGAACACATTATGGGGGCACTATGAAGGGGCATTTATACTGGCACATTATGGGGGCACACAGATCGGAAGCATTTTTGAACTAGTGCACATTATTAGGGGAGATTTTTTACTTGTGCTCATTTTAAGAGGCCAGTTTGCCCCTCACAGTAATAGTTCTCCCCAAAGTCCCACTAATAGTAATAATTCTCTGCCAGGGTGCACTTAGTAGTAATAGTGCCCCTACTGTACCCCAACAATAATCTCCCCACTTTGTCCCAGAAGTAATAATGCTCTCATAGCACCCATAATAGTAATCATTATGTTCCCCATGGTCCCCCAGTAATAATTGGGGAACATAATGTTTATACTATTGGTGTCACTATTTGGCGGGTGCAGTTATTTTAGGGCAGTGTTTGCCAATAATTATGGAAGGGCACTATCTGTGTGGTACTAGTAATTTTTCTGCAGGATAGTATTGGGGAGCACAGCGGGCACTGTATTGGGAGTGGCAGGATTGGGGTGTTCAGAAGGTGAGAGAATGATGGAAAAGTAGGAACCTAACATGTCTTTTTGTCAAACTGCAGAGACGAGAGATGGGTGAAAAATCATCATGGCGCCTGGTCTGAAAGGAGAAGATGAGAAAAGAGAACGTCTGCAGAACGAGGAGAAGTCACTGGATGTAAGAGGTATGTGGCGCTGTATTCTGGATAGCACTGAATATAATGTATGTGCAAATATTTCTTTAGTGCAAGGTACAAATGTGCATAAAATGTATATATGTAGGTGAATCTACTGTAAGTGTAGCCTGTGTAATTTATATACTGTATCTATCATGTATGGGTGCATATTGTATATGTAATTATGTGAGTGTACGGTTTATATACTCTGCTTATGTATGCATACCTCTCAACCATGCCAGATCTGGCATAACTACTGTGTGGGGGGCACAATGGAGACTAGGCAGGTTCGGGACATGTACAGAAAGACATTGGGTGGAGTCAGGCCTCTTTCACACGAGCGTCACGGATTCAGTCCGGGGATTAGGGTTGAGCGATATACCGGTGTCTACGGTATACCGCGGTATTAAGAAATGGCGATATAGCGATATCACCATTTCCTAATAACCGCGGTGTTTAATGACGTAATAGGAGCGGTCGCATGTGTGCCGACCGCTTCTAAAATATCCACATCCTGTCCACTGCTTAGTGCTTACATGTCAAGAAGGGCCCCTGATAGACGCCGCACAGCACCGCACAGGATTGAGGGGCGGAGAGTATGGCATCATTGCCAGTGTTCCCTGTAAGCTGTGCGGGCGCGCGGCCGCGCAGCTTACTTCGTGCCTCCGCTGACGGCCTGTCCTGGCCCGCTCACCACCGCAGCCTGGATTTTATTGTGCATGCCTGTTCCGATAGGGAAGCCCTGCTGTGGTGGGCTCGGAACAGGCATACACCATACTTCCCTTAACGTCCTGACGTTAGCTCGTCAGGACGTTCCTGTGTGGCGCTCCCAGCAGGCCCCGCCTCCTCCCTAATGCCGCGATTCTGGACATGGAGAACCAGTGCAGCGCGGCAACAGGAAAAAGAAGAGAGAACAAGGCCCCAGCCCCCTCCAAAGTGTGGAAGTGGCGTCTGAGATCCCCAAGGGCCAAGTAACTATAAGTATTCATGTGTGTTTGTGTGTGAGTATACTCTATGCAACACAATACATATACAGTATACTTCTACACTGTATATACTGTATATTGTACAGCATGGCACAGGGGATATATTGTCCAGCATGGTGTAACCGCCATGCATTTGCTGTACAGTATACATTATAATCCCTGTACCATGCTATACAATGTACAGTATAATCCGTACACCATGCTGTATAATATACAGTATAATCCGTACACCATGCTGTATAATATACAGTATAATCCGTACACTGTGCTGTATAGTATACAGTATAATCCGTACACCATACTGTATAATATACAGTATAATCCGTACACCATGCTGTATAATATACAGTATAATCCGTACACCATGCTGTATAATATACAGTATAATCCGTACACCATGCTGTATAATATACAGTATATTCCGTACACCATACTGTATAATACACAGTATAATCGGTACACCATGCTGTATAATATACAGTATAATCGGTACACCATGCTGTATAATATACAGTATAATCCGTACACCATGCTGTATAATATACAGTATAATCCGTACACCATGCTGTATAATAAACAGTATATTCCGTACACCATGCTGTATAATATACAGTATATTCCCTACACCATGCTGTATAATATACAGTATATTCCCTACACCATACTGTATAATACACAGTATATTCCCTACACCATACTGTATAATACACAGTATAATCCGTACACCATGCTGTATAATACACAGTATAATCCGTACACCATGCTGTATAATACACAGTATAATCCATACACCATGCTGTATAATATACAGTATAATCCATACACCATGCTGTATAATATACAGTATAATCCGTACACCATGCTGTATAATATACAGTATAATCCGTACACCATGCTGTATAATATACAGTATAATCCGTACACCATGCTGTATAATATACAGTATAATCCGTACACCATGCTGTATAATATACAGTATATTCCGTACACCATGCTGTATAATATACAGTATAATCCGTACACCATGCTGTATAATATACAGTATAATCCGTACACCATGCTGTATAATATACAGTATAATCCATACACCATGCTGTATAATATACAGTATAATCCGTACACTGTGCTGTATAATATACAGTATAATCCGTACACCACTCTGTATAATATACAGTATAATCCGTACACCATGCTGTATAGTATACATTATAATCCGTACACCATGCTGTATAATATACAGTATAATCCGTACACCATGCTGTATAATATACAGTATAATCCGTATACCATGCTGTATAATATACAGTATAATCCGTACACCACTCTGTATAATATACAGTATAATCCGTACACCATGCTGTATAATATACAGTGTAATCCCTACACCATGCTGTATAATATACAGTGTAATCCCTACACCAGGGCTGAGGTGGCATTTTGTCCTCCAAGGAAAAATGATGTATGGGCCCTTATCAGCCTGTAATGTCTCCCCCTGTGTAGTGCTCCCGCCTGTAACATCTCCCCCTGTGTAGTGCCCCCGCCTGTAACGTCTCCCCCTGTGTAGTGCTCCAGCCTGTAACGTCTCCCCCTGTGTAGTGCTCCCGCCTGTAACGTCTCCCCCTGTGTAGTGCTCCCGCCTGTAACGTCTCCCCCTGTGTAGTGCTCCCGCCTGTAACGTCTCCCCCTGTGTAGTGCTCCCGCCTGTAACGTCTCCCCCTGTGTAGTGCTCCAGCCTGTAACGTCTCCCCCTGTGTAGTGCTCCCGCCTGTAACGTCTCCCCCTGTGTAGTGCTCCAGCCTGTAACGTCTCCCCCTGTGTAGTGCTCCCGCCTGTAACGTCTCCCCCTGTGTAGTGCTCCCGCCTGTAACGTCTCCCCCTGTGTAGTGCTCCCGCCTGTAACGTCTCCCCCTGTGTAGTGCTCCCGCCTGTAACGTCTCCCCCTGTGTAGTGCTCCCGCCTGTAACGTCTCCCCTGTGTAGTGCTCCCGCCTGTAACGTCTCCCCCTGTGTAGTGCTCCCGCCTGTAACGTCTCCCCCTGTGTAGTGCTCCCGCCTGTAACGTCTCCCCCCAGTGTAGTGCTCCCACCTATAACATCTCCCCCTGTGTAGTGCTCCAGCCCGTAACGTCTCCCCCTGTGTAGTGCTCCCGCCTGTAATGTCTCCCCCCTGCATAGTGCTCCCGCCTGTAATGTCTCCCCCTGTAGTGCTCCAGCCTGTAACATCTCCCCATGTGTAGTATAACGTCCCCTTGTAGCTGCCCCCATACAGTATAATGTATTCTTGTAGCTGCCCCCATACAGTATAATGTCTCCTTGTGGCCCCAACAGTTTTTTTTTTTAAATGGGCATTTATCGCGATATATATCGTTATCGCGATAAATTTCTTAATATCGTTATCGTGAGAATATTTTTGATATCGCCCAACCCTAGTCCGGATGCGTTCAGGGTGCGTTCCGTAAAATCCACACGCATCCGCAGCAATCCGCACACAATCGCAGTCAGTTTTGACTGCGATTGCGTACGTTCGTTCAGTTTTTTCCATGCGGGTGCGATGCGTTTTGATGCGTTTTTCACGCGCGTGATAAAAAAACTGAATGTTTACAAACAACATCTCTTAGCAACCATCAGTGAATCACGCATTGCATCCGCACTTGTGCGCGGATGCAATGCGTGATTCACGCAGACCTATTCATTTCAATGGGGCCAGGGCTGCGTGAAAAACACAGAATATAGAACATGCTGCGATTTTCACGCAACAGTGAACTGATGCGTGAAAAACATCGCTCATGTGAAAAGACCCATTGAAATGAATGAGTCAGGATTCAGTACAGGTGCAATGCGTTCGCATCACGCATTGCACCCGCGCGGAAATCTCGTCCATGTGAAAGGGGCCTAAGAGGTGTGGGTCAGCGCTTTAAAAACTTGTTGTGGTGCTCATAGTTTGGTTCCTTAGACTTTTCAAAAGTTGGGTAGTATGTGTGTGTAGTGTATATATGGTATATTTATGTGTGTTGTATATATATGGTGTGTATATATGTATCTGTACCACGTATATGGTGTATTTATGTGTATGGGTGTTGCATATATATATGTGATGTATATGTAAACATGTGTCATGACGCCACGTGTCCGCTGTTGAGTAGGGAACCTGTTGTTAAAAATTTGAAACCCACCCCTGCTTCCAAGTGGTAAAAGTGGTGCTGGCATATGAAACCTAAAAGTTTCTGTTTAGAGCATTAGATCAAAGTGACTAGTAGTAGATATAGGTGATGACTGTGTTAGTACGTAATCAGTAGTGCAATCAGCTGGGTCTTTATCTTCTCAGATGAAGCAGTCCAGATCAGTATATTGGCGTAATGCTTGTTCAAGGACTTTCATTTTAGCTGCTACTTCCTTTTCCACTTGTTGAATTTTAAGTAGTCCTTTATTTGGGATTCTTTTGACCTTACCACTGCCTCTTCCTTTGCCATTTTTACCTTTATCTCTGCTTTGTTCTTAGTAAAGTAACTTCAAACACGAGACTCCTCATGCATTGGCATGGAATTGTATTGCCTTGTCACATGATGCTGACCTTCTGCAATAAGATCTGAAAGATGGAGATATAAGTTTGGTGGAAATTGATCGATGTTATCTAACCTCTTGCAAGTGTGTGATACAGAGTTCTACCTTACCATTGGCATCTTGTACTAAGGCATCTTTTCTTGGAGTAGAATATTTCTCAGCTAGCTATACTGATACATCATCACTGTCAGAGTTACTCAGGTACAGGTACACAGTTACTCATTTACTTTGTGAAAAGTTTCTGGTAGCGAGCAGTGGTGTAAGACAGAAGATTAAAAGCTGCAGACCTCAGCTCACAGTCCCAATTAGAGATGAGCGAATCTATTCGCCACTTCCTAGATTCGATACGAATCTTGGAAATTTTCCGCTGCAAAGCAAATCCAGATTTTTTGAGATTCGCTCCGTTAGATTGGAAAATTGTCAGGACAGGGAAAGAGGAGTGAGAACCCTGAGCTAAAACCCACCTCTGTCCCTGACTTTTGCCTAAACACGCTAAATTCGTGAATCGACAACTAGGAGCCGGTCCCTTCCAATCTCAGTGCACAGAATAAGACGAGGAAGGGAAAAACAGATATGACAGAAAACTAACAAAAAGAACAAAACCTAAGAGATAAGCAGGGAATGAATCGTAGGTGAACCCAGTCAAACACTGGGGACAAACGAGACAGACGAGCTGCAAACAACACAAAGGTACACAAAAATCGTCAGGCAAAAACAGGTCAAGCGGTCCAGGTCAGTAACAAGAAATCACGTCGAAAGCCGGAGGAGAATCCAAAAATCAAAGTCGAGGTCACAGTCCGAAAATCCAAGTACAAATACAAATCCAAACGAAGCTTGTGTGATGCTGCAAACAAACAAACAACCACTAGCAAAGATCTGAGCTGCTCTCAGCTGCTTAAGGCCTGCGACCGGACCCTGAGACGAGAAGCCCATGACTGACAGGCTTCAGAACCTATCCCAGGAGCTCCAGCAGCCAAGTCCTGATTAACCACAGCACCTGGAACCTTATTCACCTGACTAGCTGCACCAGGTACCGTAGTTCTCCTAGTAGCAGCCACATCAGAATCCTGCTGGATGGTGACAAAAATGTTCTAAAAGCTTTCTATGCATTCCTTACGTACTTTTCCGATAAATTGTATGCTGATGCTACGTATAAATTAATGTATACGCTGATGAGTATGAATTCAGTTAATTAGCTAACTTTTACTGTTAGTTCGTTATTCGTGTGCCAAAAAGCCTGGGAAGAAAGCGGTCACCTGACCTAGTGGGAAGGGCTTGCTCTGATTGGCTCACAGGCTAGGTAAGCCAGTGACGCATCATTTGTGCTGCGACTGCTGAAACGAGCAGAAGCACTGTCTGTGAAGTTCCTAAAGACAGAGAACTGTTTTGTTAAAATTGGGGTGTAATTGTTCTGGGAATCCATAATTCACATATCAGGGATACTGCAGGGCCAGTGCAGGGCAAGTGGAGGGCCAGTGCATGGCTAGTAATATTAATCAGGCAGGGAGAGAGACAGGGAGAGAGACAGGGAGAGAGACAAAGACCTGCAGGGCCACAGTCAAGTGAAAATGTCTGGCACGGAAAAGCAAAAGGGTTCCACTTCCAGCCAGAACTCAAGCTCCAAAAAAATGAAGGAGAAGGTGGCACACGCCAGCAGTGCCAAAGGACATGTAGCCGCAGCTTCTACTGGTAGAATTCGTAATAGTTGGACGCAAGCCTCGGAACAACTGCTGCACTATCTCCTTCTGCTGGTTGTCGGTGTGTGCCATCGTAATCCTGCCGGTCCATCAGCCGGATCATGTATTTAAAAGGACACTATCGTGAAAAAATAAAAAACATATGTTATAAAACATTAAAAATAGTTTTTATATGTATAATAAAGTTTATTATGTGTGTATTGTGTTTTGTGTATTTTACATTTTTGTAACTTTATGGGGGCTGCCATTTTCATAGTCACGTGTCTATGTGTCACTGAACGACACATAGACAAATGACTTACGGTCGTATGCTCCATTCCCAGTGCGGACGGAGCCGACCCTATTGGAAAATCATGGGAGCGCTGTGTATGTGTAAAGCGCAGGCGCTTTACACATACATAGCCTGCCCCCTCCGGCGCCATGTTATTGAAGACTTCAGTAACATGACATCGGAGGGGACACCCATTATATGTCCTGTTCTCTGGCAGCTGTCTCTGCGTCCATAGGACGCAGAGACAGTTGCCTGTTGCAAGAAGAAGCAGGTAGCCGGAATCGGCTGCCTGCTTCTTTCATCCTCAAAGCCCCTCCCCCCTCTCCCCCCTCTCTCCCCACCTCTCTCCCCACCTCTCTCCGTACCTTCTGCCTCATGTCTGGGCGGGGGGCGGGGCTGGCTGTCAGTCAGCGTTGGCTCCGCCCCCTCCAGGCAAGAGAAGATCTGCTGGTGATTCTGCAGCTAGAAAAAAGGTAAGTATAAGGTTTTTATTTTTTTTAACTTTATGTGAGGGGACTGCACTGTGCTTATTATCCCTGTACTGTGACTTCACTGTATTTATTATCCCTGTACTGTGACATCACTGTGTTTATTATCCCTGTACTGTGACATCACTGTGTTTATTATCCTTGTACTGTGACATCACTGTGTTTATTATCCCTGTACTGTGACATCACTGTGTTTATTATCCCTGTACTGTGACATCACTGTGTTTATTATCCCTTTACTGTGACATCACTGTGTTTATTATCCTTGTACTGTGACATCACTGTGTTTAATATCCCTGTACTGTGACATCACTGTGTTTATTATCCGTGTACTGTGACATCACTGTGGTTATTATCCGTGTGCTGTGACATCACTGTGGTTATTATCCCTGTACGGTGACATCACTGTGTTTATTATCCCTGTACGGTGACATCACTGTGTTTATTATCCCTGTACGGTGACATCACTGTGTTTATTATCCCTGTACTGTGACATCACTGTGTTTATTATTCCTGTACTGTGACATCACTGTGTTTATTATCCTTGTACTGTGACATCACTGTGTTTAATATCCCTGTACTGTGACATCACTGTGTTTAATATCCGTGTACTGTGACATCACTGTGGTTATTATCCCTGTACTGTGACATTACTGTGGTTATTATCCCTGTACTGTGACATCACTGTGGTTATTATCCCTGTACTGTGACATCACTGTGGTTATTATCCCTGTACTGTGACATCACTGTGGTTATTATCCCTGTACTGTGACATCACTGTGTTTATTATCCCTGTACTGTGACATCACTGTGTTTATTATCCCTGTACGGTGACATCACTGTGTTTATTATCCCTGTACTGTGACATCACTGTGTTTATTATCCCTGTACGGTGACATCACTGTGTTTATTATTAGTGTTGAGCGAGCTGCTGGACGGGAGGAATCACTACAAAGAAGAAGCCTGAGGAGGTAAGTGGTTTGTGTTTGGTTTTTTTGTTTGTTTGTTTGTTTGTTTTCTATTTTTCAGGATCGTGAATGCTGAGGACTACGTCGGATTCGGTGGATTACGTCGAACCAGCTTTTTTATTTTTTAAATAAAATGGTGAAACAGGGGTCTGGGGGAGTATTTATTTCAATAAACTATTTTATAAGTGTGTGTGTTTTTTTACAACATTGCAGTTTTAGTAATCACGGCTATCTACAGACGGCCCTGATTACTAATACTGGGCTTAGTGCTGACCGGTATGGCCAGCACTAACCCCAACATCTATTACCCCGGCACCCACCGCCACCAGGGGTGTCGGGAAGAGCGGGTACCCGCAGGACCGGACCTTCTAAATTCAGGGTCCAGTTCTGGGGCGGCTGCAGGCTGTGGAGGCTGGGAAGGGCCAATAACCGTGTCCCTTCCCACCCTGGTAGTGTCAGGCTGCCGCTGCTGGTTGTGTCTGGCTGGAGAAGGAAAAAAGGGGGGACTCCACGCCATTTTTTTAAAAAATAATTAAATAATTTTAAAAAATGGCGTGGGGTCCCCCCTTTTTTCCTTCTCCAGCCAGATACAACCAGCAGCGGCAGTCTGGCACTACCAGGGTGGGAAGGGACACGGTTATTGGCCCTTCCCAGCCTAACAGTAACAGCCTGCAGCCCCCCCAGATCCGGTCCTGCGGGTACCCGGCTCTTCCCGACACCCCTGGTGGCGGTGGGTGCCGGGGTAATAGATGTTGGGGTTAGTGCTGGCCATACCGGCCAGCACTGAGCCCAATATTAGTAATCAGGGCCGTCTGTAGATAGCCGTGATTACTAAAACTGCAGTGTTGTAAAAAAAAAAAACCCACACACACACTTATAAAATAGTTTATTGAAATAAATACTCCCCCAGACCCCTGTTTCACCATTTTATTTAAAAAATAAAAAAGCTGGTCCGACGTAATCCCCCCCCCCCACTACTAGATGGACTGTTCCCCCAGCTGTTAGGGAGACCAGTATCAACTAGGGTTGCCATTTCTGAGACTGACACCCTCGCATCATCACCTAGCTTGGCAATTTTGCTTGGGTGCACAGAAGCAGGACTGGCCTTCCTTTTCCTAGACCCCTTGCCACTCCCTCTATTCGGGTTAACCCAGCTCCTTACATGGGCCTCCTGATTTTTCTCTCCACCCTCCATAACAGACCCCATAACTGCCTGTTCTGTGAGAAGCAGGCCCCTCTCAAGATCTCTTGTTTCCCTCAGTGTTGCAATATGCTTCTCCAGATCTCTAATGTGAGCTTCCAGATTGGCAACATGCTCACATCTACCACAGCGGTATTCACCCAGGAACTGCTGCTCCTGTTGTTCATACATATGGCAGACTGTGCACTGTTGAAAACACTGTTGTGCTCCCCCTGCTGGTCAACATAGGAAGTTCTACACAATTATTATTATTTTTTTAAATATTTCCTTTAATGGTAAAAAAAAAAAATTATAAGCACAAAAAATTCTAAAACTTACATTGCATGTTTTAACATTTTAGATATATTTCTATTTTTTGATGACAGTTCTCCTTTAAGCTCTCTAGAGCTAAATGCTAAGGATCGCCTGAATGCCATTTGTAAAACTTCGCTCTGCCTCTGAGGAGTGCACGCCGCGGCCTAGCGTCGTGTGTGCCTGCGTATTATGCAATCGCTAGACAATAGTACGCTGAGGATTCGTACTCAATTTGTACGCTCATGCGTACGTGTTCACATAAGTTGCGCACCTTTAACAACTGTACGTTCGTTATTAGTGCGCAAATGTTCGCAAAACACCACATAATAACGTATGATTTGTAGGCAGCTTCGCCGAATAGATATGAGGTACGAATCTTTTGAAAAGTTCGACGAACATTCGGCAAAGCGAATTTTGGATGATTCGCTCATCTCTAGTCCCAATCAGACCCCCAATGTTAATAAGACCCCAATAAGACCTCAGATCAGACCCCCAATCAGACCTTAGCTCAGACCCCAATGTGAATGACTCCAATCAGACCTCAGATATGAGCCCCATGTCTCTTATCAGCCCCCATGCCTCTCATCAGCCCCCATATGAGCTCCCATGCCTCTCTTCAGCCACCATATGAGGCCCATGCCTCTCATCAGCCCCCATGCCTGTAATTAGCCCCCATGCCTGTAATTAGACCCCATATCATCCCCCATGCCTGTAATTAGCCCCATATCTATAATTAGCCCCCATATCATCCCCATGCCTCACTCCAGCCCCCATATCAGCCCCATGCCTCATTTCATCCCCCATATGAGTCCCTATGCCTCTATTCAGCTCCCATATGAGTCCCCATGCCTCTATTCAGCCCATGCCCCAGCATGCCTCAGTTAAAATAAATAAACCACTTACCTCTCCTGCTCCTGGACACTGCCGCTCCTCTCCGCCCTTGCTCTGCCTTCCTCCTGCTGTTGGTTGTGCTGTGAACTGGTGCGCACAGCGTAAGGTCACGGGGCGCCCTCACGCTGTGCGCAGCCACTGCACAGGCGAATGGAGGACCAGGAAGCGGTGAGTACAGAGCCTTCACCACTTCCTTGTCCTTGAGGGGTTAAGAACCAAATTGGGCTGAGTCCTTAAGGGGTAAAGGGATACTTCTGCCGGAAAGGGGAATTTTTAAACCGAATATTTATAGAAAACATTTTTTTAAAACTCTTTGGCTGTTTTTCATGTCAACAGTACATTGAAAATTGAAAATTAAATACAAAATGTTGTCCTTCTGTAGCAGTCAACACAAATGATAAGATATCCTATATAGATAGGTTTACTGCAGCTTACTGCTGCTATGAGGGGAATATGTTCTCTGCAGGGTAATCATCATGCTAATAATAGATTTAGAATGTGGATGACAGTATGACAGCTGTATTGTCCAAAGAAAAGCACTGCATTGATTAATACAATGGCTGATGCTCTAATTGAGTCAGTACTGGGGAGAGGGCTTTCTCTGGCCACAACGAATGGTCTGACTAAGAAAGCTAAGCGAGAATGTTTGCCATGATAAAAGCCTAAACCAAGAGGATGTTAAAGAGCCAGGACATGAAGTAGAGTAGTGGAGTGGCTTCAAAATAATATTCAAAAAATATTGAAAGAACCATCCACCATTTTTTCTTTAAAAACAATTACATTTATTTTTTTTTCAGCATAAAAACACAATAAAAAATATACATATGTAGTATTGCCAGATTCATACTGACCTGGAGAATTAAATTAAAATTAAATTTCACCGCATTTATAATTTATTTCCTGCTTCCCACCACATTGTATGCAATCGTCAATAGTGCCATTAGAAAGGGCATCTTGTCCCACAAAAAACAAGCCCTCATACAGCAATGTGAACAGAAAAATTAAAAAAAAGTTATGACTTTGGGAGTAAAAAACGAAAACTAAAAGACGAAAAATCGCCTGGTCATGAAAGGGTTAAATAATGATAAAAGAATCACAATGGAATCAGAATAGTTATGTTGACTACCACACAATTCAAGATTAGAAGCTAAACTTGATTATGAGAAAATAAAAAATGCAACATATCTGCATGACATTTTTGACATTCAACCATCTTAAAAGCTCATTAAAAGCTAGATATTGTCATGTCTAGGAATTGTCACACATTTACTGACAACTCTTCTAAACATCAAGGTTCTACGAATGAGTGATATACATATTGGTGCTAAATTTAGATTTAGAGATGGAGACTGGATGGATTTATGACTTATATTGAAGAGCATGGGTATATAAAGGTATGGTTGCACAACATATAATAAACAATAAGAATAGAAATAAATTTAAATATATGTGGCGCTATGCCGACTAAAGATAAAAAAGGAAGTCCTTAGTTACACAGATTTGCAAATGCGTGATCATGCCCACTCACCATACGTCACGGTAACTTATGAAAAAATATATATATATATATCGTTGGTCCAAACTTTTTATTATAATTTTTATTGTTATATACTGAGCCTCGCATACTCCTTTTGGACCTGACGACGCCCATTCACCTAGGACTTCCTGGTAGGATACCTATTTAGCTGGTTTCACACGCCCTGAACAATGGAGACTTGGATGTAGTCTGAACAGAGGCATAGACGAGTGTAGGGACCCACTCCACAGGAAGTTACCGTGACGTATGGTGAGTGGGCATGATCACGCATTTGCAAATCTGTGTAACTAAGGACTTCCTTTTTTATCTTTAGTCGGCATAGCGCCACATATATTTAAATTTATTTCTATTCTTATTGTTTATTATATGTTGTGCAACCATACCTTTATATACCCATAGTTCTGCTTTATGGATATGCACTTATGAAAAAATATATATATATATATCGTTGGTCCAAACTTTTTATTATAATTTTTATTGTTATATTGAAGAGCAGACACAGCTGGGTTAAAGGTAGGAGTTACAAGTGGTGGGGGCACCCAGCAATCATTCATTAATTACCTATCCTGTGGAGAAAAAACATTGTCACTGCATATACAATATCTGCTTTGGAGAATAAGGTTTAATTGTTTATTCCTGTGTAGACAGAAGGAAAATGTTTCAATTAGGGATCAATACTTGCTCTCAGCATGATTCACAACAGCATAGATGGTACAGTCATGATCGAAAAGAAGTTGATAGTGTTTGAAATTTTAAGTCTGATAGTTAAACAAAAGATAGAAAAGAAAGATAATCCATGAATGAAAGCTCTTTCTTTGAAAGTATCTTCCCAGAAAGATCTTTCGTCCATCGACCTGTTTCATTGAACATGTACAGTACGGTCAGTTTGAACAACTGTTATGGCCAACAGTTTTTAGCAAGGAAAAGCAATCATCATATAGAGGTTGTCCAACAATGTACAAACAATGGCCTTTCGGCAAAAAAAGCCCTCACTATCTGATCAATGATGGTCCAACACCTCACATCCCCTAAGATCACCTGTACTGCCGTGGCTCCAGCACCATTAATCAGTGCCGGAACTATGCAGTTCCATTTGTTGTGCACAGGACAGAGCTGGTTACTGCAGTGCAGCTCCCACTGAAGAACTTTTACATGAGCCAAAGATCAGGCCAATTATTAGGAACAAACTTTCATACAAATGTTCATTCCCAATAATTGTCCTGTGTAAATATGCCACTGATCACCTTACAAACAAACAAAATGTTTGTTGACAGGTGATCCTCCATTTATGAAGCACCTAAAACTATCATTTGTTGGCAGCACATCGACTTGTATAAACGATGATCTGCTGCCAACAATCAAGAAATCTTTATGGGGATGCACCATCAGAGTAGCAATCATTCATCCTTATACAGAGGTGATGATTGCTGCATAAAAATGCAGCTCACAGGAGCTAGCAGTGATCAGATTGAACAGTTTGTTCCCAATCATTCCCTTGTGTATCAAGCCATGTAAATGAGCCTTTATGTTATATATATTTATAACAGTATTTCTCAGTTGAGTCCTGAAGGAACCTCAACCAGTCACATGTGATGATAATGATAGAGTGTACTGTATTCTTAAAATATATTCTGTTTAAAAAGAAGCGGCATGATTAATTCATGATTTAATATAGGTATATTCAATTGGTATTGTTCCTGCAAGTCTTTTAAAAATAAAGATATAGCATTTTTCATCTTTTTTTTTTTGTCCCCAAGGTGGGGGAAAAATGTCAGTGTGTCTTATGGGCTCAATACAAATGAGCGCTTCCATTATGATTGCGCTCATTAGTACAGGAGGACCAGGAAGCGGTGAATACAGAGCTCTTCAGGCTCTGTACTCACCACTTCCTGGTCTTCTCATGCAGGCCCCTCACGCTGTGGTATGACCTGCGCACAACATGAGGACGTCGGTGCTCTGTGACCTTATGCTGTGCGACATTGGGTCGCAGCGCGGCATGAAGACAAGGAAGAGTGCTGGATGTTAGGAGCGGTGTTCGGAGAAGCAGAGGTAAGTAGATTTTTTTCTGGTCTGAGCATGGGGGGTCTGGACTGAGATCTGAATGGGGTCATTCATACTGGAGGTCTGATCTGAGGTCTAAATGTGGTCATTCACATTGGAGGTCTGATCTGAGATCTGAATGGTGGTTATTCACATTGGGGGTCTGAGATGAGGTCTGAATGGGGGTTTTATTAACACTAATGGTCTGAGCTGTGGTCTTATTGGGGATCTTATTAACACTGGGGTCTGATTGAGCTTCTGAGCTGAGATCTGATTAATATTGGGTGTCTGATTGGTGGTATGATCTGAGATCTAATGAAAAACATGTTTTTCTTATTTTCCTCCTCTGAAACCTAGGTGCGTCTTATGGGCAAGTGCATTTTACAGGGCAAAAAATACGGTAATATTGTTTGTTTCATCCATGGTATCCGCTTTTTTGTAGAACTAATTATATTTATAGGCTGGCCTTAAAGACACCTTTGGAGGTAATCTTTTATTATTATTGCATTGTACTTATTTTGAGCTAAAAATCATTTTTTAAATTGATCTTTATTAAAAATATGGAATTCTTTTTTGTGTACATATCTGAGATGCAGTAGTAGCAGCCTGTGGATTTTCTGTCTTTTCTGTCATGGGGAGCATCCATCCTTATCTCTGCTCTCTGACATTATAAACACTCATTATATCTCAGTTCTTATCTTATTGATAACAATATAATGAGGCTTAAATAAGTGTTTATGACCTCTTAGTAGTTTAGAGAAAAGTTTATTAGATGACCAGCACAGAGTGAAAGTACCAGTCATACAGCTGGAAAAACAATTAACTCTTTGTGATAGAATGGTTCAATATTTTAATAAAGGAAAATTGAAAATATGATTTTTAGCCAAAAATTAGTAAAATGCAATCATAAACAAAAATTGCCTCCAAAGGTGTACATAACCTTTAATCCTTTAAACAGAATATCTTTAAATACACTGAAGCCATGATATCTTTAAATATACTGATGCCAGATATCAATATTTTTGACCATCCTAAACTGCTGAAAGCACTAGAGGCTTGAAAGTGCAGGACAAATATACCTTTTTTAGAGCTTTTATCATCAGGAGTAGTGTGAATATGAAGTTTTATTCTGCCAAGTTATGCTCATGCAAGTGCATTGAAGGTGCATACAATGCTTCATACAATGTATTAGGAAGCTGCAAAAATTGTTAATGGGGTGGAATTTGAAGCAAAACACAAAATTCCGCCATTGCTTTATGGATTGCAAATTTACGGCATTCATTGAGTGCTAAAAATGGCATATTATCTTTATTCTGTGGGTCAGTACAATTACAGAGATACCAAATTTATATAGTCTTTGCTACTGTGTATGGGCTCTTTTTTTGTGGAGTGAGCTGTTTTTTTTTCTTGATACCATTTTGGGCAGTGAAGTAAAAAGAGCAATTTAGCCATTTTGTTTTTCTGTTCACAGTACAGGATAAATATTTTTAGAATTGTAATGTTTCAGGAATTTTCAGACATGGTGATACGAATTATGTTAATTTTTTTATTTTTATTTGCAAAATGGAAAAGGTGGGGATTTTAATTTTTAATTCTTTTGGGTTTTTATTTTTGTAAAAACTGTTTTTTTTACTTTAATTAGTCCCCCTCAGAGACTTTAACATGTGATTGTTGGAACACATACCATATACTGGAGTCAAATAATATTGCAGTCTATGGTAAAATAAGGGCAGGGCTTAATAGTAACTTTACTATGGCAAGCCCAGGAACCTTTACAATCGAATTGCTCTCATGATCTCATTGCGGGGGAGAGGGACTTTTAATCATCAGAGGGATCCCCTCCGCCAGAATAACAATTAAGATACAGCATCTAAGGGGTTAAAAGTCCATGGCCAGAGTCACCTCCATCAGGTGTTTGTTGTATGCAGTTTTACAGCCAATGGGTGGCCTCAGCTGTGATGTTTCCCTAAGCAGCTTGTGACCCGTGATTTGCTGCTTGGGCCACATTACCTCTGATGGCCAGTCATTGGCTGCAGCAGTGCATATGACCCCACATGTACTAAGAACAGGAAGATTGTCGAACGGAGTCAAGTGTAGGACTGGATCAGCAGGGAGCAGGTAAGAATACTTTGTTTCTTAGGTCACACACACTAGGGGGCTTACTTTCAAGGGGAACCAATCCTTGAATATGTATTTAGAGCAGAATATTAGCATGCTAGTAAACTAAATAATGGTATATAACTTGATATACAGCAAATGTCATGCAAAATAGTCATTTGTAGTAAGTAACTCACAGGTCTCATTGCTATACTGAGAAGATATGATTTTTCAAGTTTACCTCCAGTGATCCACTTATAAAACTACTTAGGGCAGGTACCTCAATTTGTAAGTTCTAATTTTGTAGTACAGAATCTAATAGAGTTAGAAATAAGATATAGCTAAAACTTGAATATCTCATCCAAACAGGAACTTGCAAACTGTATCTATAGCAGGAACTTGCTAGTTACTAAAGTTCTGTGACCTATGACTATTCTGGATCCAACTTTTACTAGATACTGGTGAATCTAGAAAACCCCACTAACAATAATGGTTCAGTTGTGATTCTGGAAAGTGTGAACAGAAGAGTTCTGTGAAGTTAATATTTAAATAGTAACCATTGTTTCATCTGTTATTTTTTCATAAATGAATACAGACAGTTATAAGAAACTTTGTAATATATCTTATCTCAGAGGGAAATTATTCTTTGTAGTCTTTTCGGCCCATTCTTGTGGCCCCCTCACTAACTCTCAATTCACCGCTCAGATCTGTCTTCAGTGCTCACTGAAGGATCAAATTACATAGAAGTCGATGGAGAGTGGAGGAGGGGATTGAAAAAGGAGGGGCTACTGGAGACAGGCAGAGTCAAAAAGGCTAAGAGACTGAAGATTGTTTGATTTAATGTCTCATCTATATTACTTAGTTGTACTGTTTCATGTCCTCTATTACTGCTGCTTCTGAGGGTGTGCTACAGAGTTAGCCACATCCTGTATATGGGAAGACATGAAAACAACTATTCTCCACCCACCAGCTCGGAAAAAAATAGAATGACAGAGAGATTGCAGAAGAAAAAAGTCAATATAATGGCGGTATTACTCATGTACAAGCACATAGCAGTTTATTCTTAACAACTGCCTGAAACAACAGCTACACTTTAATGAGAAAGTCTGTGCCTGCATACAAATAAAGAACAAGTCTAAAATGTTTCAACATGTGGTACATAAAACACTACAGGACAAACATTGTGGAACAAGCTTATCACAGCTTATGCTACATCAATTAAAGGATGCCACCATAAGGCACAAGGTCAAGCGCAAGTAAATCTGACCATAAACAATATATGAGACGTGGTTGTGTAATACATTTTGGTTGGTAATGGTAGACATGTAGGCATAACAAAATAATCATAAGCCAATACATTACCTATAACGACATAACAATTAAGAATCATTTAATGTTTCCCCTGTAGTAGATGAAAGTCACTAAAAAGTAATTAAAACAATCAGAGAAGGCAATTCCATTTAGTTATTCAATGCACTTCCAACCTCTCATTTACTTAAGTGAATGTATAGCTGACGGGCCACACAGGGAGGAGAAACAGCATGGGAAGACTCAGGAAATATAATGGCAGGGACAATGTGATCCAATTACCTAAGATGATTATATACCATTATATATTTAGATATGGCCAATTTACTCCGTGTTTCCTAACTGCAAAACTGCTAGGTCTGAAAATGATGCCATCTGTCCCGTGTTACAAAGGGAAATATAACACATCTATAGTCTTTAGTAAAAAAAATATTATCTGTAATAGAGGCTTCAATTAATACAAGGAAGAAACAGGACTTGATATTTTATATAGAATGAACTATATTAACCTTTTTTTTCTTGCGTTGATTCACATTTAGTGCTTTCGATGTGAAGGGTAACAAGCATGTTATGCTTTTTATATTCCTTTGCAAGTTTATGCAAGCTATAAATTTGCTGGAGATGGAGGGGAAAACAATGTCGCAGACAATGGATATTGAGGCTTATTTTTCCTAAGTTGAGCCTTTGAGACAGTTTTAGACAGTGCTGGCAAGATACTTTAAATGATTTAAAGGAGAAAGCTGTGAAAAGTTTTAAGTGGACAGGAGGAAAAATATCATTTAAGAACAGAAGATTATTTCACAGGTTTAGACACGGTGTTAAAAACTGGAAAAACTGCATTTCCAGCTGGCAGGAAACTTTTATCATTTCAATTTGATAAAGAGGTTGTCCAGTTTCTGGTTACTGGTGACCAATGCATTTGTAAGATGACTATATGGCACAAAGGGTCATGTGACCAGTAAAATCACCTCCATGTGATGCCTCCTCCAGTTAAATACACTGCACCTGCCATCTACACTTGCACTGCTGGGAGTTTTTGTGCAGGAGTGATGTGTCTGGTCACATGTCCCTCCTGTCTTATGGACAGCACTGACTTGCCCACCCAGAGGGCATGGCTTATGAAATATAAAAAATGGCACAAAATATACTATTTTATTAGTAAGTGCCATATAGTTATCTTACCTACACATTGATCAACAGTAACCAGAAGGTGGTCAACTCCTTTAACGAACTGGTGTACCCATGCTATACATGACAGTAAGGCTAGGTGCAAACTTGCATCTATATTCTGGTACATATGGAACATAGGGGGTCATTTATTAAGACCGGCGTTTTAGACGCCAGTCTTAATAACCCTGCACTGGCACTTAATCCTCCGCCAGTCTAAATATATGCCAGCTCCCTCTTGCTGGCGTAGATTTAGATAATTTTCTATGCCTAAAACAGAAAATGATAAATAAGATGGGCCGGCCGGCCCCCTTCCCTGCCCCCTTTTTTTAGAACTGCCATACATGGCATGGATGGAGAAGAAGTTGCAGATTCGGACGCAAATTCCCAAAAATTGGCATATATCTATTCATAAAGGACCCCCATAATACCTGAATCACTGGATCTAGCATCTACCAGATCCCTTTTACCATAATGAGTAGAGATGAGCGAGTAGTGTTCGATCGAGCCGGTATTCGATCGAATACTACGCTATTCGGCATACTCGATTTCAATCGAGTATAACGGCGATGGCGCACTTAGAATTCGTTTCCCCTCCCACCTTCCCTGGCGCTCTTTTTCCACCAATCAACATGCAGGGGGGGTATGACAGGCACGCTGAGCACGCTGGCAGCGCGAAAACAGCGTCTACATGGATTGGCTGGAAAAACCATGTGACCTCGAATATTAAAAACTCAGCTCTTCCTGCTCGTACGCATATGCTGCGTGAACTTAGTCAGGGACAGAGGCTGGAGAAGGGACAGACAGGTTTTAGCAGTTGGACAGGCAGGAGCGTGATTAAAAGCCCTTATCAGGGCTACTATAGTGCACTACAGTGATAGCGTTTACTACAAGATACACTTTACAGAGAACGGCTGCCGTATTCAGGGATAGCTGCTGGAAGTAGGACAGAGAGAGGCATTAGTGGTGTATTAGGTGCTCTGCTACATACCAAACTATATTTGGGCACTACTGTTCAGCGTTCTTTTTGGCTGAAAAACCCTGTTTATAAACTAGTGTGTATATGCACCATCTGATCTGGCAGTATACGGCTGTGAATTTTATTTTAATTTTTTTAAATACAGTTTATTTGGCTCTAGTGTTCTGGGTTCTGTGTGCCTGCAATACCCTTTTTGTATACCAGGTGTAAATACCCACCGTCTGTTCAGTTAGTACACGGCTGTGTACCTTGAAATATACAATATCTAGGCCATTAATTGGCCACTGTACTGTGGCGTTCTCTGCTAATTATTTCACATACCTGGTGTAAATACCCACCGTCTGTTCAGTTACTACAGACGGCTGTGTACCTTGAAATATACAATATCTAGGCCCTTTTAAATTGGCCACTGTACTGTGCGTTCTCTTGCTAAATTATTTCACATAACCTGGTGTAATACCCACCGTCTGTTCAGTTACTACACGGCTGTGTACCTTGAAATATACCAATATCTAGGCCTTTTAATAGCCACTGTACTGTGCGTTCTCTTGCTAAATTATTTCACATACCTGGTGTAAATACCCACCGTCTGTTCAGTTAGCTACACGGCTGTGTATCCTTGAAATATACAATATCTAGGCCTTTTAATAGGCCACTGTACTGTGCGTTCTCTTTGCTAAATTATTTCACATACCTGGTGTAATACCCACCGTCTGTTCAGTTACTACAACGGCTGTGTACCTTGAAATATACAATATCTAGGCCATTTAATTAGGCCACTTGTACTGTGCGTTCTCTTGCTAAATTATTTCACATACCTGGTGTTAAATACCCACCGTCTGTTCAGTTACTACACGGCTGTGTACCTTGAAATATACAATATCTAGGCCATTTTAATTGGCCACTGTAC
This sequence comes from Rhinella marina, assembly GCA_900303285.1. NCBI lineage: Eukaryota > Metazoa > Chordata > Amphibia > Anura > Bufonidae > Rhinella > Rhinella marina. The sequence continues at coordinate 90,929 of ONZH01030308.1, read as the reverse complement.
TGTGCGTTCTCTTGCTAAATTATTTCACATACCTGGTGTAAATACCCACCGTCTGTTCAGTTTACTACACGGCTGTGTACCTTGAAATATACAATATCTAGGCCTTTAATAGGCCACTGTACTGTGCGTTCTCTTGCTAAATTATTTCACATACCTGGTGTAAATACCCACCGTCTGTTCAGTTACTACACGGCTGTGTTACCTTGAAATATACAATATCTAGGCCTTTTAATAGGCCACTGTACTGTGCGTTCTCCTTGCTAAATTATTTCACATACCTGGTGTAAATACCCACCGTCTGTTCAGTTACTAACAACGGCTGTGTACCTTGAAATATACAATATCTAGGCCATTTTAATTGGCCACTGTACTGTGCGTTCTCTTGCTAAATTATTTCACATACCTGGTGTAATACCCCACCGTCTGTTCAGTTAGTACACGGCTTGTGTACCTTGAAATTACAATATCTAGGCCATTTAATTGGCCACTGTACTGTGCGTTCTCTTGCTAAATTATTTCACATACCTGGTGTAAATACCGCACCGTCTGTTCAGTTACTACACGGCTGTGTACCTTGAAATATACAATATCTAGGCCTTTTATAGGCCACTGTACTGTGCGTTCTCTTGCTAAATTTTTCACATACCTGGTGTAAATACCCACCGTCTGTTCAGTTACTACACGGCTGTGTACCTTGAAATATACAATATCTAGGCCTTTTAATAGGCCACTGTACTGTGCGTTCTCTTGCTAAATTATTTTCAACAATACCTGGTGTAAATACCCACCGTGCTGTTCAGTTACTACACGGCTGTGTACCTTGAAATATACAATATCTAGGCCCTTTTAATAGGCCACTGTACTGTGCGTTCTCTTGCTAAATTATTTCACATACCTGGTGTAAATACCCACCGTCTGTTCAGTTTATACACGGCTGTGTACCTTGAAATATACAATATCTAGGCCTTTAATAGGCCACTGTACTGTGGCGTTCTCTTGCTGAAATTATTTCACATACCTGGTGTAAAATACCCACCGTCTGTTCAGTTAACTACAAACGGCTGTGTACCTTGAAATATACAATATCTAGGCCATTTAATTGGCCACTGTACTGTGCGTTCTCTTGCTAAATTATTTCACATACCTGGTGTAAATACCCACCCGTCTGTTCAGTTACTACACGGCTGTGTACCTTGAAATATACAATATCTAGGCCATTTAATTGGCCACTGTACTGTGCGTTCTCTTGCTAAATTATTTCACCATACCTGGTGTAAATACCCACCGTCTGTTCAGTTACTACACGGCTGTGTACCTTGAAATATACAATATCTAGGCATTTAATTGGCCACTGTACTGTGCGTTCTCTTGCTAAATTATTTCACATACCTGGTGTAAATACCCACCGTCTGTTCAGTTACTACACGGCTGTGTACCTTGAAATATACAATATCTAGGCCTTTTAATTGGCCACTGTACTGTGCGTTCTCTTGCTAAATTATTTCACATACCTGGTGTAAATACCCACCGTCTGTTCAGTTACTACACGGCTGTGTACCTTGAAATATACAATATCTAGGCCTTTTAATTGGCCACTGTACTGTGCGTTCTCTTGCTAAATTATTTCACATACCTGGTGTAAATACCCACCGTCTGTTCAGTTAGTACACGGCTGTGTACCTTGAAATATACAATATCTAGGCCTTTTAATTAGGCCACTGTACTGTGCGTTCTCTTGCTAAATTATTTCACATACCTGGTGTAAATACCCACCGTCTGTTCAGTTAGTACACGGCTGTGTACCTTGAAATATACAATATCTAGGCCTTTTAATTGGCCACTGTACTGTGCGTTCTCTTGCTAAATTATTTCACATACCTGGTGTAAATACCCACCGTCTGTTCAGTTACTACACGGCTGTGTACCTTGAAATATACAATATCTAGGCCTTTTAATTGGCCACTGTACTGTGCGTTCTCTTGCTAAATTATTTCACATACCTGGTGTAAATACCCACCGTCTGTTCAGTTACTACACGGCTGTGTACCTTGAAATATACAATATCTAGGCCTTTTAATTGGCCACTGTACTGTGCGTTCTCTTGCTAAATTATTTCACATACCTGGTGTAAATACCCACCGTCTGTTCAGTTAGTACACGGCTGTGTACCTTGAAATATACAATATCTAGGCCTTTTAATTGGCCACTGTACTGTGCGTTCTCTTGCTAAATTATTTCACATACCTGGTGTAAATACCCACCGTCTGTTCAGTTAGTACACGGCTGTGTACCTTGAAATATACAATATCTAGGCCTTTTAATTGGCCACTGTACTGTGCGTTCTCTTGCTAAATTATTTCACATACCTGGTGTAAATACCCACCGTCTGTTCAGTTACTACACGGCTGTGTACCTTGAAATATACAATATCTAGGCCTTTTAATTAGGCCACTGTACTGTGCGTTCTCTTGCTAAATTATTTCACATACCTGGTGTAAATACCCACCGTCTGTTCAGTTACTACACGGCTGTGTACCTTGAAATATACAATATCTAGGCCTTTTAATAGGCCACTGTACTGTGCGTTCTCTTGCTAAATTATTTCACATACCTGGTGTAAATACCCACCGTCTGTTCAGTTACTACACCGGCTGTGTACCTTGAAATATACAATATCTAGGCCTTTTAATAGGCCACTGTACTGTGCGTTCTCTTGCTAAATTATTTCACATACCTGGTGTTAATACCCACCGTCTGTTCAGTTACTACACGGCTGTGTACCCTTGAAATATACAATATCTGGCCATTTAATTGGCCACTGTACTGTGCGTTCTCTTGCTAAATTATTTCACATACCTGGTGTAAATACCCACCGTCTGTTCAGTTACTACACGGCTGTGTACCTTGAAATAATACAATATCTAGCCATTTAATTGGCCAGGCCACTGTACTGTGCGTTCTCTTGCTAAATTATTTCACATACCTGGTGTAAATACCCACCGTCTGTTCAGTTACTACACGGCTGTGTACCTTGAAATATACAATATCTAGGCCTTTTAATTGGCCACTGTACTGTGCGTTCTCTTGCTAAATTATTTCACATACCTGGTGTAAATACCCACCGTCTGTTCAGTTACTACACGGCTGTGTACCTTGAAATATACAATATCTAGGCCTTTTAATTAGGCCACTGTACTGTGCGTTCTCTTGCTAAATTATTTCACATACCTGGTGTAAATACCCACCGTCTGTTCAGTTAGTACACGGCTGTGTACCTTGAAATATACAATATCTAGGCCTTTTAATTGGCCACTGTACTGTGCGTTCTCTTGCTAAATTATTTCACATACCTGGTGTAAATACCCACCGTCTGTTCAGTTACTACACGGCTGTGTACCTTGAAATATACAATATCTAGGCCTTTTAATTGGCCACTGTACTGTGCGTTCTCTTGCTAAATTATTTCACATACCTGGTGTAAATACCCACCGTCTGTTCAGTTAGTACACGGCTGTGTACCTTGAAATATACAATATCTAGGCCTTTTAATTGGCCACTGTACTGTGCGTTCTCTTGCTAAATTATTTCACATACCTGGTGTAAATACCCACCGTCTGTTCAGTTACTACACGGCTGTGTACCTTGAAATATACAATATCTAGGCCTTTTAATAGGCCACTGTACTGTGCGTTCTCTTGCTAAATTATTTCACATACCTGGTGTAAATACCCACCGTCTGTTCAGTTACTACACGGCTGTGTACCTTGAAATATACAATATCTAGGCCATTTTAATTGGCCACTGTACTGTGCGTTCTCTTGCTAAATTATTTCACATACCTGGTGTAAATACCCACCGTCTGTTCAGTTACTACACGGCTGTGTACCTTGAAATATACAATATCTAGGCCATTTTAATTGGCCACTGTACTGTGCGTTCTCTTGCTAAATTATTTCACATACCTGGTGTAAATACCCACCGTCTGTTCAGTTACTACACGGCTGTGTACCTTGAAATATACAATATCTAGGCCATTTTAATTGGCCACTGTACTGTGCGTTCTCTTGCTAAATTATTTCACATACCTGGTGTAAATACCCACCGTCTGTTCAGTTACTACACGGCTGTGTACCTTGAAATATACAATATCTAGGCCTTTTAATTGGCCACTGTACTGTGCGTTCTCTTGCTAAATTATTTTCACATACCTGGTGTAAATACCCACCGTCTGTTCAGTTAGTACACGGCTGTGTACCTTGAAATATACAATATCTAGGCCTTTTAATTGGCCACTGTACTGTGCGTTCTCTTGCTAAATTATTTCACATACCTGGTGTAAATACCCACCGTCTGTTCAGTTACTACACGGCTGTGTACCTTGAAATATACAATATCTAGGCCTTTTAATTGGCCACTGTACTGTGCGTTCTCTTGCTAAATTATTTCACATACCTGGTGTAAATACCCACCGTCTGTTCAGTTAGTACACGGCTGTGTACCTTGAAAATATACAATATCTAGGCCTTTTAATTAGGCCACTGTACTGTGCGTTCTCTTGCTAAATTATTTCACATACCTGGTGTAAATACCCACCGTCTGTTCAGTTACTACACGGCTGTGTACCTTGAAATATACAATATCTAGGCCATTTTAATTGGCCACTGTACTGTGCGTTCTCTTGCTAAATTATTTCACATACCTGGTGTAAATACCCACCGTCTGTTCAGTTACTACACGGCTGTGTACCTTGAAATATACAATATCTAGGCCATTTAATTGGCCACTGTACTGTGCGTTCTCTTGCTAAATTATTTCACATACCTGGTGTAAATACCCACCGTCTGTTCAGTTAGTACACGGCTGTGTACCTTGAAATATACAATATCTAGGCCATTTTAATTGGCCACTGTACTGTGCGTTCTCTTGCTAAATTATTTCACTGTAAATACCCACCGTCTGTTCAGTTACTCACGGCTGTGTCCTTGAAATATACAATATCTAGGCCTTTTAAATAGGCCAACTGTACTGTGCGTTCTCTTGCTAAATTTTTTCACATACCTGGTGTAAATACCCACCGTCTGTTCAGTTACTACACGGCTGTGTACCTTGAAATATACAATATCTAGGCCTTTTAATTGGCCACTGTACTGTGCGTTCTCTTGCTAAATTATTTCACATACCTAATTAATATACCCAAATATTGTATTTGCACCAAAAAAAAATAAAATGCGGAGGGGGGCTAGGCGGAATCGGACGTGGACGAGGACGGGGGGCGCGGAAATGCTGTTGGTGGCCTTGGTTGAAGCCAGTGGGGATACAATGCGTGCTGGTGAGGGTCAGCCAGGATCACACTTATCCAGAATCCCTGCTTTATGGAGCAGTTAAGCAGGGGGCGAGTTACACCGCTGTTGAGGCCTGAGCAGGTTGAACAGGTGGTGCAATGGATAGCCGATAGCGCTTCCACACAGTTGTCCACCAGCCAGTCATCCACACAGTCTCACTCTGACCCTCCTTCCTCCACAACCTGGCCAACAGAGTCATCCCACCCTTGACCCCTCCCAGGAGCTCTTTTCGGGTCCTTTTTCAGATGTGCCGGAAGAATCCCAGGAGCTAGCAGAGAATTTGTTTGTAGTGATGCCAAACACTTGAGTTTTCGCCATCTCCTGCTGATGTGGACCCTGAACCAGCAATCTGTTATCATGAGCGATGATGATGATGAGACGCAGTTGCCATCAAGGGAGGCTGTTGGAATGTCCAGTGGGCAGGAGGAGGAGCAGAGTGAGGAAGTGGAAGAGGAGGTGGTGGATGACGAAATGACCGACCCCACTTGGCCAGGGGTGATGTCCAGCGAGGAAAGCAGTGGAGAGGTGGTGGTCTGCGCAGCACCGAAAAAGGCAGCAAGAGGCAGAGGGAACAGAGGGATGTCCACAGGCAGGGGATGTCCAGAGGCAGAGGGATGTCCAGAGGCAGAGGGATGTCCACAGGCAGAGGGATGTCCAGAGGCAGAGGACAGTCCCAGACAGAGTAGTGAGGCCACAGCCAGCACGGCCGAAGCTGTTCCCGTGCAGCGGGCAGTCGCGTGAAGCTCCCCCATCGAGGCTCGTACTTCTGTGGTGTGGAGATTTTTTAATGTTTGTGCGGATGACAAACTGAGCGCTGTTTGCACACTCTGCCACTCAAAACTGAGTAGGGGCTCTGAGAAGAGCAATCTGACCACCTCAGGCATGCGGCGGTCACTTGGAAGTCAAGCACTGGGCTGAGTGGGAGAGAGCAAACGCAATACAACCTGCCGCCCGGTCCTGCTGCCACTGCCTCTTCCCTTTGTTGTGTGCTGCCACTGCGGTCCAGACCTCCAGCAGGACACCCTCCACATCTGCCTCTGCTCGGCTACTTTGGGGCCTTCTCCTTCAGCCTCCCCTTCCCCCGCCTCTTTCGCCTGCACCTTCACACTCCCTCGTCCATCAACTGTCCCATCTCGCAGGCGTTCGACCGCAGGCGGAAGTACGCCTCGAGTCACCCCCAAAGCCCAAGCTTAAACTGCCACATCTCCAACTGCTGGCCCTGGAGATGTTGCCGTTTAGGCTTGTGGAGACGCAGGCCTTCGCGACCTGATGGCGCTGCCGCACCTCGCTATTCGTCCCTAGCCGCCACTACTTTTCCCCGGAGTGCCGTCCCGCCCTGCACCAGCACGTGTCGGCGTAACATCAGGCGGGCCCTGAGGTACGCAGTCAGTGCAAAGGTCCACTTGACCACCGACTCGTGGACAAGCCGCTTGCGGCCAGGGACGCTACAATCTCTTTGACGGCACACTGGGTGAATGTAGTGGAAGCGGGGACGGGGTCGCAAACAGAGACGGCCTAACCTACCACCCCCCGCCCAAAGATTGCCAGCATGGGTTCTGATAAACCCCCCCTCCTCCTCCTCCCTCCTCCTCCTCTGTGCCTTAACATCTCCCTCAGCCGCTAGCTGGAAGCGTTGCAGCACTGGCGCGGGGAGACGTCAGCAGGCGTGCTAAAGCTCATCAGCTTGGGCGACAGGAAGCACAGCGCCCAGAGGTGAGGGACGCCATATTGCAGCAGACGGAGATGTGGCTGTCGCCGCTGCAGTAGGACCAGGCATGGTCGTGTGCGATAACGGCCGTAACCTGGTGGCGGCTCTGGAGCTTGCCGAACTCAATCACGTACCATGCATGGCCCACGTTTTTAATCTGGTAGTCCAAAATTTCTAAAGACTTACCCCAACCTGGCAGAGCTACTGGTGAAAGTGCGGCGCTTGTGCGCTCACTTTCGTAAGTCAACTGTAGCTGCTGCTAGCTTAAAAAAACTCCAGCACGCCTCCATTTGCCTGAACATCGGCTGTTGTGCGACCTGCCAACTCGCTGGAATTCCACCTATTCCATTTGGCCAGGGTGTGTGAGCAGCAGAGAGCATTGATGGAGTACCAGATTATGAATCCACGCGTGCCTCCCAACTCAGCTCCCTCAGTTTGCCAACCACGAGTGGCCATGGATGGCAGACATATGCGATGTACTGCGTATCTTTGAGGAGTCCACCAAGAAGGTCAGCAGCGAGGACGCTATAGTGAGCGTAACCATCCCGCTCCTATGCGTCCTTAAAGAATCGCTCATCGCAATGAGGGAGAACGCATTGCACGCAGAGGAGACGGGGGTAGGAGGAGACGCAACGGAGCTACACAGTCAGACCACACTTTTGTCTGCTTCACGGTGGCAGTTGCAGGAGGAGGAGGATGAGGAGGACGACGGTGGAGGTGGCTGTGGAAGAGGAGGAGGATGCTGGCGGCGAGGGTAGCAGTCAGGCTGTGTGCGTCCCATTGGTTCAGCGCGGATGGGGCGGAGAGGAGGCGGAAGAGGAAGAGGAGGAAAATGGCAAGTGATTCTTCTGGTGGGGGCAGTGAGGTCATGCCTATTCAGAGTCTGGCACACATGGCTGACTTCATGCTGGGCTGCTTTTCCCGGGACACACGTGTTGTCCGGATAGTGGAGAACAAACTGTAACTGGGTCTTCGCACTCCGGACCCCGGTATAAAGATAACGTCTCCTCTTTTATTCCGGTAGAGGAGAGGACGAATCGATTGCTGGAATACCAGAGGGAACTCGTGCAGAACATGATGGAGATTTTCCCAGCCCACCATCGCTGGCGGCAAGAGAGGAGAGGGTCTCCCAGAGTCCCACAACATCTATCAGGCCCCACAGCCACCAGGGGAACACTCTCCAAGGTGTGGGACACGTTCATGGCACCCCCTCGTGCAACCTTCCATCACTGGCGGGGGCCGCGCTATCAAGCAGGAGGGACAAGTATCGGCGGATGTTGCGGGAGTACCTGGCAGACCGTACCCCTGTCCTCCCCGATCCTCGGCGTCCTACACTTACTGGGTCTCCAAGTTGGACACGTGGCTGGAACTGTCCCCTGGTACGCCTTGGAAGGTGCTTGCCTGCCCTGCCCGCCAGCGGTGCTATCAGAAAGGGTGTTCAGCGCAGCCGGGGCTTATAACCGATAAGCGCAGCCGCCCTGTCAACCGACAGTGCGGACAGGCCTGACGCTAATACAAAATGAACAGCAAGTGGATTTGACCCGGACTTTGCTTCTCCAACCGTGGAAAGCAGCCAAAAGTGAAGTGCCATCTGTATGAAGTGCCATTTCTTCCTCCACCTCCTCCTCCTCCTCCTTAACCGCCGTAGAATTGCTCCTTAAAATAAGAAAATTTATATATTTATGGCTCACCTCTTGGGCCTCCACAAAATGTTTAAGAGGTCTCACTCTTGGCCTCCATATAATTTTTAACAGGTCTCACCTCTTGGGCCTCCACATAATTTTTTAAGAGGTCTCACCTCTTGGGCCTGCACAAAATGTTTAAGAGGTCTCACCTCTGGGCCTCCACATAATTTTTAAGAAGGTCTCACCTCTTGGGCCTCCACATAATTTTTAAGAGGTCTCACCTCTTGGGCCTCCACAAAATTTTAAGAGGTCTCACCTCTTGGGCCTCCACATAATTTTTAACAGGTCTCACCTCTTGGGCCTCCACATAATTTTAACAGGTCTCACCTCTTGGGCCTCCACAAAATTTTAACAGGTCTCACCTCTTGGGCCTCCACATAATTTTTAAGAGGTCTCACCTCTTGGGCCTCCACAAAATTTTAAGAGGTCTCACCTCTTGGGCCTGCACAAAATTTTAAAGGTCTCACCTCTTGGGCCTCCACAAAATCTTTAAGAGGTCTCACCTCTTGGGCCTCCACATAATTTTTAAGAGGTCTCACCTCTTGGGCCTCCACATAATTTTTTAAGAGGTCTCACCTCTTGGGCCTCCAACAAAATTTTAAGAGGTCTCACCTCTTGGGCCTCCACAAAATCTTTAAGAGGTCTCACCTCTTGGGCCTCCACATAATTTTTAAGAGGTCTCACCTCTTGGGCCTCCACATAATTTTTAAGAGGTCTCACCTCTTGGGCTCCACAAAATTTTAAGAGGTCTCACCTCTTGGGCCTCCACAAAATCTTTAAGAGGTCTCACCTCTTGGGCCTCCACAAAATGTTTAAGAGGTCTCACCTCTTGGGCCTCCACATAATTTTTAAGAGGTCTCACCTCTTGGGCCTCCACATAATTTTTAACAGGTCTCACCTCTTGGGCCTCCACATTTTTAAGAGGTCTCACCTCTTGGGCCTCCACAAAATCTTTTTAAGAGGTCTCACCTCTTGGGCCTCCACAAAATTTTAAGAGGTCTCACCTCTTGGGCCTCCACAAAATCTTTAAGAGGTCTCACCTCTTGGGCCTCACAAAATCTTTAAGAGGTCTCACCTCTTGGGCCTCCACATAATTTTTAAGAGGTCTCACCTCTTGGGCCTCTTTAAGAGGTTCACCTCTTGGGCCTCCACAAATCTTTAAGAGGTCTCACCTCTTGGGCCTCCACAAAATCTTTGGGCCTCCACAAAATCTTTAAGAGGTCCTCACCTCTTGGGGCCTCCACAAAATCTGTTTAAGAGGTCTCACCTCTTGGGCTCCACAAAATTTTAAAGAGGTCTCACCTCTTGGGCCTCCACAAAATCTTTAAGAGGTCTCACCTCTTGGGCCTCCACAAAATCTTTAGAGGTCTCACCTCTTGGGCCTGCCACAAAATTTTAAGAGGTCTCACCTCTTGGGCCTCCCACATAATTTTACAGAGGTCTCACCTCTTGGGCCTCCAAAAAATCTTTAAGAGGTCTCACCTCTTGGGCCTCCACAAAATCTTTAAGAGGTCTCACCTCTTGGGGCCTCCACAAAATCTTTAAGAGGTCTCACTCTTGGGGCCTCCCACATAATTTTTAAAGAGGTCTCACCTCTTGGGCCCTCCACAAAATCTTTAAGAGGTCTCACTCTTGGGCCTCCACAAAATCTTTAAGAAGGTCTCACCTGCTTGGGCCTCCACAAAATCTTTAAGAGGTCTCACCTCTTGGGCCTCCACAAAATTTTAAAGAGGTCTCACCTCTTGGGCCTCCACAAAATTTTAAGAGGTCTCACCTCTTGGGCCTCCACAAAATTTAAGAGGTCTCACTCTTGGGCCTCCACAAAATCTTTAAGAGGTCTCACCTCTTGGGCCTCCACAAAATCTTTAAGAGGTCTCACCTCTTGGGCCTCCACAAAAATCTTTAAGAGGTCTCACCTCTTGGGCCTCCACAAAATCTTTAAGAGGTCTCACCTCTTGGGCCTCCACAAAATTTTAAGAGGTCTCACCTCTTGGGCCTCACAAATTTTTAGGTCTCACTCTTGGGCCTCCACAAATTTTAAGAGGTCTCACCTCTTGGCCCTCATAAAATCTTTAAGAGGTCTCACCTCTTGGGCCTCCACAAAATCTTTAAGAGGTCTCACCTCTTGGGCCTCCACATAATTTTAAGAGGTCTCACCTCTTGGGCCTCCACAAAATCTTTAAGAGGTCTCACCTCTTGGGCCTCCACAAACTTTAAGAGGTCTCACCTCTTGGGCCTCCACAAAATCTTTAAGAGGTCTCACCTCTTGGGCCTCCACAAAATCTTTAAGAGGTCTCACCTCTTGGGCCTCCACAAAATCTTTAAGAGGTCTCACCTCTTGGGCCTCCACAAAATCTTTAAGAGGTCTCACCTCTTGGGCCTCCACAAATTTTTAAGAGGTCTCACCTCTTGGGCCTCCACATAATTTTAAAGAGGTCTCACCTCTTGGGCCTCCACAAAATCTTTAAGAGGTCTCACCTCTTGGGCCTCCACAAAATTTTTAAGAGGTCTCACCTCTTGGGCCTCCACAACAATTTTTAAACGGGTCTCACCTCTTGGGCCTCCACATAATTTTTAAGAGGTCTCACCTCTTGGGCCTCCACAAAATGTTTAAGAGGTCTCACCTCTTGGGCCTCCACATAATTTTTAAGAGATCTCACCTCTTGGGCCCACATAATTTTTAAGAGGTCTCAGCTCTTGGGCCTCCACATAATTTTTAAGAAGGTCTCACCTCTTTAGCCTCCACACAATTTTTAAGACGTCTCACCTCTTGGGCCTCCACAAAATTTTCCATGAGCCTCTGGCCAGCCCACGGCCTCTTCCTGCCTTTTGCGGTCCTACGCAATCCCTCCACATCCCCACTGCTTTACCTGCTAGACATGACACTGGGCCAGGTCGGGTCACTGATATCTCTAGCGCCAACAATTTGGGCATTTTAAGGCTTCTGCATGTGTTTGAGTTGTTTTTACATTTTAAAGAAGACATGTCTGACCACATTTCACACACACACACAATGACAATTAGGGGTGGGGTCTATTTGCTTTCCCCCTTGCCTATGCCATCTGTGGTTGTCATAGGCAACGTGATTTTAAGGGGTGCAGAATTTCATCTTCTTTTTGTCTAGTTTGGCTTGGGGTCCATGGCAAATGTAGAGGAAAGAAGGTTTCCTTGTATGGTCTCACTTTACAGAGAGGTTATATTGTCTTTGGAGTGTATTGTTGAGAGGCTGTGATAGTGGCGTAATAGTGCGACTTGGGCGCGTTATATGCACCCAGACATGCTTCCCCTGCTGTCCCAGTTGCATTCCAGCAGTGTTGGCATCCTTTTCTGAGGTTTCAGGGTGGACTTGGTGACCTCCAAGTGGTCGAATTGAGATTTCCAAGTGGCGAGCATTTTTTTCCCATAGACTTTAATGGGATTCGATATTCGGTCGAATAGTCGAATTTCGCGGTCTATTCGAATCGAATTTCGAACTTTCGAATATTTCACTACTCGCTCATCTCTAATAATGAGTTACCTTGGGTTCTGGCATGATTAACGGCATTTTTCTGGATTAAAAACCTGCTGCGTGCAGCGGTATTTTGTCCTTTATTTTTTATGAAATTTGCAATTCAGGTTCCTGCTGGAACCTCTACCATAAATGTGCATCTAGCCAAAGAACAGACAGTCTAACCCCTCCCTGTAGTGAGCTATAAATGTAGAGCACAGGGAAAGAACCTTCTTTGTCTCTTCATCGTCAACTGCCATGAGGAAGGCTCCCTGGACTTTCCTGGAATAATGCTGGTTTGGCTGTGATTACAAAGGGCCCACGTACTTTCAGATCATATAAATGTAAATTTTCGGAAATACTTAAGAACTACAAAGTCAGTGGTAACATCAAATTTGCATTGAGGCATGAATGTTTATCTCCCAACATCCTGAGAGAAAATTGGGGTCCCCTTTGTCCCGGGGGAGCTAGTAGAAAGGACAGTAGGTCTACAGTGTATTTCAGTCTCAGCATTTGCATTGAAATATCCCCAGAAACGCCACAGTCACATAAATCCCAGGTATTGACAATATCCACAGACAACACAATGGTGTTCCAAAGAGATCATGCTCCATCCATGACTATGCTGTATTCTTGATGCTGTTCTTCAGCTCTTGCCTAACTACAGGAGACCACAAAGTATTGGGATAAAACTATCCATGCCTTTATGCAAGCATGAGTGTGAGTCTGTTTCTACTTTATTTCATAGAATTTGTTGGCAAAAATACTATTCTATATTGGAGCGTTCTTGGTATGTGTTGTTTAAAGAGAAACAGCTCACACCCGCTATGTAAATGGGCTGGTATACACACCGTGGGATCCAGTGAGTTTTACCAGGGGTTATGTGATCTAATGCCCAAAAATAACAAAGGCTGAAAATACATCAGAAAATCAAAATGTAAACACAATGGGGTAAACACATCTCTTTAAATCATCTCTTTATATTTTTACCCGATCATCAACCTCGAGTTAAAAAGTTAAAAGGTGCCAGAAGACTACACAACGTTTCTTTCCACCATAGACTGAGCCTCATCTGCATGTTAATGGAAGATGAGACTTAGAATTATTTCAGGACTTTCCACTATAGTTTATGCTATTGATCATACATGATGAAAAGGAAAAGTCTACAAGTCTACCTTTTTTGTATTGCACATGTACAAACATAGCCCTTTCGTATCTCCAAACATTTGTTTGTACCTTTTCAACATTTAAGTTTTTGTATAAATTTGTATCATACTTATACACTATACAATATTAGCAACTTGTAACAATATGTGAAGATTTTCACTTTATGCCTTTTTCTCTTTTTTTGTCTCTACTACTGCCTTTGACTCAAAACAATGAAACACATGAAAAATTGCATCCAGCTTCCTTTGAGCTCACACTCTGAGTGATCCTAAAAGTAATATTCTCCTGTGCTTCTACATGACAAGCACCATACATTTTTCCTGACCCAGGATTTAGCAGCACCTGCAGCATAAGTGAAATCTATCAATTTACCTTATTTATATTTATTAATTAGCTGTTTCCATAGAGTTGTATGAAGCACCAGTGTACATGCACGACAGCTATGCCTCACTCCTCTGTACCACATTTGTGCTGGTAAGGAGAAAAGGGGTTTATGGGTCTCCCGTACTAGTGATCAGTCACTGTCACAAAGGTGGGCCCCAGCAATCTAATGTTTCTACTGGATTTCTAACAGCAATAATCAGTCTCTATTCAGCCCCCCTGGTAATGAAGCCATTTTACAAACAATCTTATTAAATGGTTTGTTTCCCTTATTATTTCCCAAATATGGATCCTCATTTCAAAATGGTTGTTCCATCAAGGTAACTCTTTGTCCATTTGTCAGCAGCATCGCCAGTTTAAAACATTCAGATATTTTGTCCCAGGCCCTAAATGTACTGCCTGCTAGACACATACAACTGTATCGACATCCTCGGGGCTGCAATACAATTGAATTATTGCGTCAGAATTGCCCAAGGCACCCTATCTGTAAAGGGGCCCCTGATCAGTTGGTCCACAGGCACTGAAACAACAGCAGTGACTACAGACTAGGACGCACTGCAGAAGCTGAAGGACCTGTGATGATCACAATCATGTGATCAGTATTAGAGGCAGAGCTCAGTGGTGGAGCAGGACCGGCAATGATGTCACCATCATGTGATCAGTGCAGGAGAGGATGGAGCTAGACTCTGACATAAGGAGAGGTAAGTGAAGGATTCAATGTGAGGGCCAGAGTAATGCTGGGAGTTGTAGTTCTCCCCTGCTTGGTTGAGTGAGTGATGTTATTTACATGGGACTGTATGTGGAGCTGAAGAGAGGGAGTGATGTTATTTACATGGGACTGTATATTAGAGGGGCTGAAGAGAGGGAGTGATGTTATTTACATGGGATTGTATGTTAGCCTGAAGGGAAGGAGTGATGTTATTTACATGGGACTGTATGTGGGGCTGAAGAGAGGGAGTGATGTTATTTACATGGGACTGTATATTAGAGGGGCTGAAGAGAGGGAGTGATGTTATTTTCATGGCATTGTATGTGGGGCTGAAGAGAGGGAGTGATGTTATTTACATGGGACTGTGTCTTGGAGGGGCTGAAGGCAGGGGAGTGATGTTATTTTTATGGGACTGCATATTGGAGGGGATAAAGGCAGGGAAGTGATGTTATTTACGTGGGACCGTATATTGGAGGGGCTAAAGGCAGGGGAGTGATGTTATTTAAAATGGATTGTATGTTGGGCTGAAGGGAAGGCGTGATCTTATTTACACTGTCTATTGGAGGGGATGAAGGCTGGAGAGTGACTTTATTTACATGGGACTGTATATTGGAGGGTCTGAAGGCAGGGGTGTGATGTTATTTACATGGGACTGTATATAGGTGGGGCTGAAGGGAGGTAATGATGTTATTTATATAGGACTGTATATTGGAGGGGATGAAGGCGGGGGAGTGATGTTATTTACATGGGACTGTATAATGGAGGGGATGAAGGGAGGGGAATAGTGTTATTTACATGGGACTGTATACTGGTGGAGTTGAAGGGAGGGGAGTAAAGTTATTTAGGCTACATGCATAAAAATGTGAAAATGGCGATGTGACAGCTGTTAAGTGTCCAGCACATGGGCATTTTCACAACCAAATCTATTGGGTTGTTTACAATGCTGTTTTTTAACGACCAGTGAACAGTAGCTATCAAAAAATAAGACATCCTATTTTTGGCCGTGGAATCAATGGGACTGTTTTTAACTGGGCGCTTTTGGGGCAGTAATCAAAAGATCTGGCCACGGAGAAAATCTGAATTTATGCTGAATATTATGAATATTATTACAACTACAACTGTGTTAATCCTAAAAAGAAAGAAAAACTAACTAATGCTTTGAAATAGCTCAATGAGATAACCGCACGTCCAGGACACAGAGTGGCTCAGCAAGAGACTATATAGTAGCAAGCGGCATGAGCGCCCACATGGGACACCACGTGGGACGCCATAAAGAGCGTGATCTTCAAGCATGCGCTGCCTGTAGTACCAACAAGCGAGAGTGGACAGAATAGATCATTAAGGAGCGGTAAAGCACTTACCAGCAAGCAGGAGTGGACAGAGCAAATTCCAAAAGGAGCGGTAAAGTAGCCACTCTTATCAATATATGAAGCGCTTCCACAGTACATACATATATATAACACTTTATTATAGTGATATTGTAATGTGGAAAAACTGAACTACCAAATATCACATATCCACATAGAAATTACTTCTAAGAACATCTAATAAACAATTTTGAGAGACATGCTTTATTAAGAAATATCCATTTCTGGAGTGATTTATTTATTTATTTTTTAAAGGACTTCTTAAAAAGGATCTGGACCATTTGGATTAAATTGAACATATTGTTATCTAATGTTTATATGCTGACCAATATATGTCCATTTCATTAAATTTTATATATAATGCTGTTGTAATCCAGCGCTGGACCACCATTAGAGTATTATTGTATGCACAACAACACAAGACGTGTATATATATCTCCCCTATCTTTTATTGAATTTTAACAAAGATTCTTTTAAAAATACTACTAATAAATGTTTATATTTTAACATTTACTGGATATATGCCCATTTGAGAGCATGCCTACCTATATCCACTTTATTCCCAAATTTTAAAATGGTTTTCAAGATAGATTACACCCAATAATTATTAAAGAGCTCAGTTCAGTCATTGCTGTGCCCTTATTTATAATTTTTAAAGATTCTCTAGGGACTGGTGCAGCAAGGCAAATGTGGGGCCCATATTCAAAAATTTATCAAGGTCCTCTACAAGTAATTATAGACCAGTTAGTTTAACTTCTGTTGTTTGGAAATGTTTGAAGGACTCTTAAGGGGCTATATACAGGAGTATGGGTCTGTAAATAATATCATAATTGATAACCAGCATGGGTTTACCAAGGACAGAAGTTGTCAAAATAACCTGATTTGTTTTTATGAGGAGGTGAGTTGGTCTGAAAAGAGGGATGGCTGTGGATGTAGCGTTTTTGCAAAGTCTGCAAAGGCTTTTGATACTGTCCCTCATAGATGTTTAATAGGTAAAATAAGCTCTATATGCTTGGAAAGTATAGTTTGTAATTGGACTGAAAACTGGCTGAAGGACCGTGTCCAGAGAGTTGTGATTCCTATTCTGCTATTCTGAGTGGTCCTGGGTTATAAGTGGTCTACCCAAGGTTCAGTGCTGGGTCCTCTATTATTTAATTTATTTATTAATGATATTGAGGATGAGATTAATAGCACCATTTCTATTTTGTAGATGACACTAAGCTACATAGTACTGTACAGTCTATAGAAGATGTCCATAAAATACAAGCTGAGTGGGACTCTGGGTGATTGGGCATCAACTTGGCAAATAAGGTTTAATGTGGACAAATGTAAAGTTATGCTTCTTGGCAGTAATAATCTCCATGCATCATATGTCCACTGGGAGAGTCACTTGTAGAGTCATAGATTAAATAACAGCATGCAATGTCAACCAGCTGCTTCTAAGACTACTAGGATATTGGCATGCATTAAACTAAGCATGTACTTGCGGGGCAGGGATGTAATATTACTACTTTATAAATCACTGGTGCACCTTATCTGGAATATGCAGTTCAGTTCTGAGCATCAGTCCATAGAAAGGAGGCTTTGGAGCTGGAGAAAGTACAAAGGAGAGCGACTAAACTGATAAGGAGCCTGGAGGGTCTTAGTTATGAGGAAAGATTAAAAGAATTGAATTTTTTCAGTCTTGAGAAGAGACATCTAAGAGGGGACATGATTATCCTATACAAATATATAAATGGGCCATACAGTACAAAAAAATATGGTGAAAAACTGTTCCATGTAAAATCCCCTCAATAGACAAGTCAGTCTCCAGAAGCATCAAAGCTTCTTTACTGTAAGAACTGTGAATCTGTGGAATAGACTTCCTCAGGACGTGGTCACAGCAGGAACAGTGGACAGTTTTAAAAAGGGCTTAGATTAATTCTTAAAAGTAAATTACATTAATGCTTATGAAAACGTGTAGAAATCTGAGTCTCATTTCCTACTGGGATTCGTGCCCTCACCTACCTTTTGGTTGAACTTGATGGACTTATGTCTTTTTTTAACCATATTAACTATGTAACTAATACCAATACTTAGTTTAGAAATGGTATTTTTGCATAGTTAACAGAAAAAAGTCCGCCTTTGATATGCGTGCATAAATGTAATACATGGTGTACTAATGCTTCAGTATTCATTAACTCTTTGAAGTAAAACATAACACAGAACTGATTGGTGTAGTGAAGGTTACAGGATCAGAGAGATACTGGGAGCTAGCATTATATCCTTAGCATTGAAAATGTTATTTTATAGATATTCTATTTACGTGTTTTTCTACCGTTTTGAATAAAGCGAAGAATATTTGTCTAGTTGAAAAAGATTCTCCAACTGCTGCTAGCTGTGAGGGTCATGCTCTAATGTCCCAGTGGACTAAAAAGAAATGCATTGCACACAAACTAATGATAAAAAGAACTTGACATTACATGAAAATGCAGACTGAGTGACTAATAGGCGCTTTCACACAGCTGTAGAGTTTATATAATTTCCGCCATTTAATGTAGTTAAATATATACAAAGCGCAGGTCTCTTGAATAAAACCTGTTTATTGGCCTTGACTTATTGTTAAATAGAAACATAACAGATATGCCTGTTATACCTTTAAATATTTCACAATCAGCACAAATACCAGGTTAACAGTATCTATAACTATAATAGGTTGGTTAAATTAAAAGACCATACATGAAGATTGCGGGGGGGTTTTAATCTCATGCATTGGCTGTGAGTTATGACAGCAAACTCCATTAGGTATTATTGGTATGAATCAGTTTCCAGCAAAAAAAAATTGATCTACAGTATATTGCAAAGTTTAGAAAAAAAATCCAGCAATGTCATGTTAAAGGGACTTTAAAAGGTTATAAAGTAAGTCTTATTTTACACATCAAAGTTTGCAGAATCATTTTCAAAATTTAATATCTACCTGCTCTCCGCCACTTAGATCATGTATGCTGGCTCTTGCGTGTTTAGAGACATGTCATTGCTGAAGCCAGTGGTTGGCTGCAGTGGAGCAGGTGACCATGCTTGTGAAGAATAAAACAAGTCACAGACCGGAAGATGAACATGTGGGAGCTAGTGCACAGGACCAGGGAGCAGGTAAGAATGAATCTTTCCATAGCAGAGGCAAGCTGCGGGCATCAGTTAAAAGTTAGGTATTCCCGAACAACTCTTTTAAGGACGGGGCCAATTTTCATGTTTACATTTTCATTTTATTCCTTCCCACCTAACTTTTTTTTTATCGTTTCCATTCACGTAGCCATAAGAGATCTAATTTTTTGCAGTGCAAGTTATATTTTCATTTCCATATTCTATATTAGAAAAAATCTTGAGGTGAAATTGAAAAAAAAAACTATTTGGCATTCACTGTACACTAACAATGGAGATACCAAATTTATAGTTTTTACTGTATTATGTTTTACTACTTTTAAAAAATAAAAACATCAACCATTTTCTGACACCACAACTTTTTTAATATCTCTGTCTAAAGAGCTATATGAGGGCTTGGTTCTATTTTGGGGTATACAAGTATTCCACATTTTAGTCACTTTTTATTCAATTTTTTGAGGGGGCAAGATAACAAAAAACTGTAAATCGGTTCTTTTTTCCATTATCTGCATTGACTGCACATTTTAAATACTTTTCTTTTTTAATAGTTTGGACCTTTTTCAACAGGGTAATACTAATTATGTTTACTTTTTATCATTTACTTATTTTTATATATAAATTTGGAAAAGGGAGGATGATTAGCATTTTTAATATTTTTTAATATTTAATTATGTATTTTTTAACTCCCTTAGCGGACTTCTTAAAGGGTTTTATCATAGACTGCAGTATACTGTTGCAGTTTATGGGATTTTTATAGGCTTCCTATTAAGGGCTTAACAGGCAGCTTCCTATGACAGGACTGGGAGTCTTCACAAGGCCCCAGGCTGCCATAGTAACTGTTCAGAACCCCACAATTTCACCACAGGACACCAATCGGAGGAAAGAGGTAGCCAGGCCCCTCACTCTGTTTAACCTCTATGTTGTGGTCGCAGCATCCGGATATGAACAGTGTATAGTGCAATGGAAAATTGAATCAAGCCGGCAAAGGAGGCAAAATGGACAATAACTATACATCAGTAAGTGTCTTGTATCAACTTTGTGTACATAATAAATAACATTTGCTGAAGTAAGAAAACCCATTTAAAACCAGTGCTAAATCACAGTACTGGGGTACTCTTTGACAGTGTGTTACAATAATATATATAGAGCAGGTGATGATGGTAAACTATTAATTGGAGTTAGTTATAAACCACCTAACATAGCCGAACAGGCTGCGGATGAACTGCTGCAACAAATATGAAAGGCAGCAAGTAATAATGAGGTCTTTATGAAGTGATCCAGTGGATTACTGCTAAAAGTTATTTGTTTGCAAAACATTAAATTTTGTGATTTAATGTAAAAGCACTTATCTCTCTTTGCATTATGTAAATAGTTGTGTATGGACATAAAAACAGTTAACATTGGCAGTCTTGATTAGGTTGCCATGAAGATCGGCTACTCCAGCCTCTGGTTAGTTAGAAGTTAGAGAAGCCTCATCCAGGAAACACCATTCCTGAGACTGAACAGCTGCCAAAGAACATCTTAACTGAGAGACTACCCCTGAAGGAATAAGAACAGATATCCACAGAAAGTTCAGAACTATCAAGGTACGTTTACAACATCAAGACTTTACTGCATGTGTAAACTGTTAATTGCTTCTGGCACCCACCACACTTTATAATGGATTGGCCATTCGAATCTAATATCTGCACACCTCATCGTTGGAATTGCAGAAGGGGTTAAATGAAAACAGAAATGCACATCTGTGATTATTTGGAAAGATTGCAAGGTGTGTTTAGAGTGAGACTCAAGGTGGACTACTACTACCATTATTGCTATTGCTTATAAACAACTATTGGGAGAAGCTTACTCTATAACATATAAACACCATAGAATAGAACACCAATAGAAGTATATGTGGTTCAATAATAAATAACAAGCTAATCACCCATCCATCATGATTATAGTATCACATTTTTATTATACATATATTACAGACATGATTGGCATACAAAAATAAATTAAAAAAGGTTAAAAAGACCAGCCTTGAGAAAGCTGACAACAAAACTCGTGTCGGGTGTGGTGGTGGTCTGACCTGAGGCTGGACACAATTATTCGGTTGGTACTATATAGATATCTGCCTATATACTTTGGATTATACTCTAGCGCTTATTTTTTACATGTTATTTGATCTGTACTATTTATAGCCATTCCATTTGGTTGTGTGTATGTTCTGCTATTAGTTTGTCTGGGTTCTTGGGAGGGTACCTGAGATTTAGTTGCCTAGCTTGCTAGTTCCCTGCAAAGGTGTGTATTGGTATAATATACTGTTCTGTTTGCCCATGTACTGACCTCTGCCAGTTTACCTATTCCAACCCTCCGTTGCCTGACCTGACCATTGCCTGTTTACTCTATTGACCCTTTGCTGCCTGCCCTGACCTTGGACTACTTTCACAAATTTGTACATACTCTGCTTGCCCTGACTTCTACCTGTTTCCTGACTATAAGTATTGCCTGATCTCCCAATGCTTCACACTGATGTCTCTGACCCCATGGTTCAGCAGTCAACTATTCCAAGAGGTAGTGACCTGGTAGCTCCCCTGCAGTGAAGATCAGATCCATGTATAGGGGTTAAAGGGTGAAAACCAGGGGACTGCCAAAATAATGCCCTAAGAACTATCCCTAAGTCAAGAGCTTATCTTATGGACTGGGTTATGTTATGTTATGGTAAATTAGTATACTGTAGCTAAATGGGGAGTTTATAGAGAGATATTACACGAAATGTCCAGGAATAAAAAGAAACCAATGTGACAAAATAGCGATGTACTGAACATAATACACAACTAATAACAAAAACAAAGAGCATTTAAAACACGGTTCTAAGAAAGCATTTCAGGCTTTCAAAGAGCTCAATTTTGCAGCGGAGTACCACAGGGACCTGTGTTAGGCTCAATTCTTTTCCATCTCTTTATCAATGATCTTGTGGATGGGATTGAGAGTAAATTGTCAATTTTTACTGATGATACAAAGCTGTGTAGAATACTTAAAACCCAGCTTGATTGTCAAATATTACAGAAAGATAAGCTGGCAGCATGGGCAAGAATATGGCAGCTGAATTTTACTTTTGATAAATGTAAAGTAATGTACTTAGGCCACAGTAATCATATGGCTGCATACTTATTAAATGGGTTGTGTCACCTCAGCAAGTGGCGTTTATTATGTAGAGAAAGTTAATACAAGGCACTTACTAATGCATTGGTATTATCCATATTGCTTCCTTTACTGGCTTGATACTTTTTCCATGGCATTATACACAGCTAATTTCCATGATTACAAGCACCCTGCAATCCATTCACGGTGGCCGTGTTTGCACACTATAGGAAAAAGTGCCTCTCTGGTGGCCGGGACGTGGGAGCTCACATAGGCTTTTTTCTACAGTGTACAAGCACAGCAGAACAGCCATAACCATGGAAAAGAACAGTGTATAAAATTATGGAAAATTAATCCAGCCAGCAAAGGAAGCAATATGAATAATAACAATACACTAGTAAGTGCCTTGTATTAACTTTTTCTACATGATAAATGCTGTTTGTTAAAGTGACACAACAGCTTTAAAATGGAATAAAACGGGACAATTCACTCTAGCACCTCCTGCATGATGGGTTATCTCCTAGACATTGTTATACAGTGCCTTGTGAAAGTATTCGCCCCCCTGGAACTTTTCAACCTTTTGCCACATTTCAGGCTTCATACAAAAAGATATAACATTTTAAATTTTTGGTGAAGAATCAACAACAAGTGGGTCACAATTGTGAAGTGGAACGAAATTTATTGGATCATTTAAACTTTTTTTGTACTAATAAAACTGAAAAGTTGGGCGTGCAAAATTATTTGGCCCATTTACTTTCAGTTCAGAAAACTCACTCCAGAAGTTCATTGAGGATTTCTGAATGATCCAATGTTGTCCTAAATGACTGATGGAGATAAATAGAATCCACCTGTGTGTAATCAAGTCTCCGTATAAATTCACCTGCAGAGAGCATCATGAAGACCAAGGAACACACCAGGCAGGTCCGTGATACTGTTGTGAAGAAGTTTAAAGCCGGATTTGGATACCAAAAGATTTCCCAAGCTTTAAACATCCCAAGAAGCACTGTGCAAGCGATCATATTGAAATGGAAGGAGTATCAGACCACTGCAAATCTACCAAGACCCGGCTGTCCCTCTAAACTTTCATCTCAAACAAGGAGAAGACTGATCAGAGATGCAGCCAAGAGGCCCATGATCACTCTGGATGAACTGCAGAGATCTACAGCTGAGGTGGGAGAGTCTGTCCATAGGACAACAATCAGTCGAACACTTCACAAATCTGGCCTTTATGGAAGTGGCAAGCAGAAAGCCATTTCTCAAAGATATCCATGAAAAGTCTTGTTTACAGTTTGCCACAAGCCACCTGGGAGACACACCAAACATGTGGAAGAAGGTGCTCTGATCAGATGAAACCAAAATCCAACTTTTTGGAAATAATGCAAAACGATATGTTTGGCGTAAAAGCAACACAGCTCATCACCCTGAACACACCATCCCCACTGTCAAACATGGTGGTGGCAGCATCATGGTTTGGGCCTGCTTTTCATCAGCAGGGACAGGGAAGATGGGTAAAATTGATGGGAAGATGGATGGAGCCAAATACAGGACCATTCTGGATGAAAACCTGTTGGAGTCTGCAAAAGACCTGAGACTAGGATGGAGATTTATCTTCCAACAAGACAATAATCCCAAACATAAAGCAAAATCTACAATGGAATGGTTCAAAAATAAACACATCCAAAAATAAACTGCTGTTCAGAAACGCTCTCCATCCAACCTCAAAGAGCTCGAGCTGTTTTCCAAGGAAGAATGGGCAAGAATTTCAGTCTCTAGATGTGCAAAACTGATAGAGACATACCCCAAGCGACTTGCAGCTGTAATCGCCGCAAAAGGTGGCGCAACAAAGTATTAATGCAAGGGGGCTGAATAATTTTGCACGCCCCACTTTTCAGTTTTATTATTACAAAAAAAGTTTAAATGATCCAATAAATTTCGTTCCACTTCACAATTGTGACCCACTTGTTGATTCTTCAGCAAAAATTTAAAATGTTATATCTTTTTGTTTGAAGCCTGAAATGTGGCAAAAGGTTGAAAAGTTCCAGGGGGCCGAATACTTTCGCAAGGCACTGCATATTACTGTGATATTTCTTTTTCCTTAATAAACCTTTTTGAAGCTAAAAGTGTTTGGGCATTCAGGCTACAACAAAGCTAAGCAGCAGTACTCAATGTCAGACAGCAGCTGCAAAAGCAAATAAGATTTTTAGGGTGTATTAAAAAATAGATAAAAACCTGTGGTCCCAATGTAATATTACCCCTTTATAAATCCATCGTGAAGCCACATCTTGAATATTGGATTCAATTCTGGGCTCCAAATACTATAAATGATATGATAGAGCTAGAAATGGTTGAAAGAGAGGTGTCCAGATATTTAAATGAGATGGAAGTTCTCTCTTAAAATGAGAGACTTAGAAAATTGGGCTTCTTTAGCTTGGAAAAAAGGTGCCTTAGAGGTTATCACATTTACATGTTTAAATACATGTGTGGTCAGTACAAAGTACTGGCATATGATTTATTCATTTCAAGGACTTTACTAATGACCAGGGGACATTCATTACCAGAAAGAACTCTTTACAGTTAGAGTAGTCAAACTGTGGAATGCCCTAACCCAAGAGGTAGTAATGACAGATACTATGTCGGACTGGCCCACCAGAGTACCAGAGGATCTTCCGTTGGGGCCAGGTTCTGATGCATGGTGGGTCAAGGAGAAAAACTCATTTAGAAATGCCTTTGGAGTCTGTTTCGTTAACTTAAAACCTATTAGGGTACAACCACATGGAGCAGTTGTGTGATGGTCATGATGTGGTTAGGGAGTCTATGTGGCTGACCACATGCGGTTACTGCATGTATAATCGTGCTTTTACAGTGTGTTATTTGTCCACAATCATTTATGGACTGTTGTTTAAACTCTTGTGAACCTTCATGGTTTTTTAACATTCTAGTTAACTTCAAACAGGGATACAAATGGTTAGAGATGAGCAAACCTGTGGAGATTCAGTTAGGTTCAGATTTGCCAAATTTGTGAAAAAGTTTGGTGTGGACCCAAATTGGTTTGGCCTGCACAAAAGTGGCTCCAATTGCCCTGGAATGTATATACTACCCTCTAGTCTTCCAGGACTCCTAGAGAACTTTTATCTCTTTTCACTCATTTTTAAGAATTTTTGCTTTTTCTCTCCCCCTCCCTAACCTCATGAACGCAATGACAATAGTAAATGATGTCTTAGTGACTCTGACATACATATCTATAGGTAAACGCATGTTTGACGGTGTTAATGAACAGATTGTTTAACAAACACATCCGCACCCTGGCATTTGTTATGCTTTTTCATATCCAAAGCTTCCACAAATTAGCCCTTATTGGGGGCGTGGTGATATGGGATAGAAAAAAAGGGGCTTGTTAGGACCAAGTGGCCAAAAATTATGCCTTGACGGGGTCAGAATGCCTGTCCATACAACATGCACAAGTGTTAAATGTCAGAAGAAAAACTGGCTCATTCTGAACAAGCCTAGAAAAATTCTCTCTTTTAATTGGGAGCAGCAGCAGTACATTGTGATTGTGGAAAAGGTAGGGTATTAGAGCCATGTGGCCACAATAGAAGCAGCAGCAGAAGCAGCATAGCATGGAACATATAAGGCAGTAGATCAGCTGTCTATGAGTGGTAGTAGTAGAAATACTAGTAGTAGTGGTAGCGGTAGTAGTGGTAGCTGTGTAGCATTAATAGTGGTAACAATAAGGGCTTAGCAGTGAGGAGTAGCAACTGCGGCAGTGGCAGCAGCAGCCATATGGTACATGTTGGTAGGCAGGCAGAAGCAGTGGCATTATGGAGGCCGCAGCAGCCATACAGAACATGATGGTAGGCAGACAAAATTATGGTAGGCAGGCAGAAAGTAAGAGTGGCAAGATGGGGCACAGTCAGCAAGGCCAGATCTATTCATCGGCCTTAGCCAGAGGAGTATGAAAATCCTCTGGGATCCAGGCTTGATGTTTGGGACACTGGTGGAGGACAACTTGGTCCATTTTGGTTTCACCACGCCCCCTGCAGCCCTGCAAAGCCTCTCTGAGATGACACTGGAGGCTGGGCAAGAAAGAAGACAGAGAACATACTGTGCCAGTTTGGACCACCATTCTAGTCTGCCTGACCAGAAGTCCATGAAGTCAGAGAACAGGGTATGTGCCAGAAACAGGCCAGAGTGTAGATAGGCCTGAACCTGGACTTTGAGGTAGGAAGTCTTGGCTTGCTGATTTGCCTCAGCCTGGCATGGCACATGAAAAGGCTGCTCCATCATGTTGCGGACACTAAACTGGCTGCTGCTGAGGCTTCAGCTGTTTGTGACTGCGGGAGGTAGGTGACTCTGTGGGGGGCAGAGAGGGGCTTCCCTTTCAGACACAATGGTGGCTGAAAGAAGAGTACACAGTGTTTCTTAATAATAATGTAATTAGGCCTCCCTTTCGGAGAGAGGAAAATATTCCCCCATTTTCCTTTAGCGAGGGTCTAAAAGCATAGCTATCCAGTAATCATCATGGTGACATATGTTCTATAATATAACACCAAAATAATGACATAACAAACTAATATCAGTTAAATTAAGCTTTATTAATTATAATACCTGTTTTCATGTAACGGAAGATATCGGCCTCGATGCTTACTATGTTACTTTTTTAAATACAAGTTAAAGTAACCATAACCAAATAACAATAAATAAACTGTCCATTCAAAGAGTGACTTACTCCATCAGTAAGCATCGTGACTGGAATTAAACCTTATAATGGGAGGGAGGGTGTTATTCATGGGTGAGTACGGGAATGTGCACTGACCGTTATATCTTCTTTTATAGGACACCCGAGGATGCTGTAGGCTGCTCCACCAATCAACATCCAGCTACCGTTGAACACGAGGATCTTCTATCAACCTTTCTGATCTGGAGCACCTATTACCCGGTAAGTAGTAATATCACACTCAATAAAATACACTGTACCCCAGCAAAATACAATGAAAGAACAATGTCACCATATGTTCCTTTCATTGCATTTTGCACTGAAATGGCCCATACATGGTGACATATGTTCTATAATATAACACCAAAATAACGACATAACAAACTAATATCAGTTAAATTAAGATTATTAATTATAATGCCTGTTTTCATGTAATGGAAGATATCGGCCTCGATGCTTACTATGTTACTTTTTTAAATACAAGTTAAAGTAACCATAACCAAATAACAATAAATAAACTGTCCACTCAAAGAGTGACTTACTCCATACGCCGAGTAGAAACTACACGGCCACATCCCAGCATCGCAGGCCATCTTCAATAATGTTTTGCAAGTCAACATTCAGTATATCGTTGCCAATGTCAGACAGTTTTTTGCCATCGGTAGAATATAAACCGGGTAAGAACCCTTCAAGCATAGTATGACGGTATGACTTTTCTTTGGCTGAGAACATAAATTTTTCAATTTGTTTGTTAAACCTTTTTCTGATTTTTTCGAGGAACCTAAGATCATTATGGGAC
Source organism: Rhinella marina (assembly GCA_900303285.1). NCBI lineage: Eukaryota > Metazoa > Chordata > Amphibia > Anura > Bufonidae > Rhinella > Rhinella marina. Next base: position 63,303 of record ONZH01030308.1, on the reverse strand, counting down.
CAAAGTAACTTGGGAATGAGCTCTGATATTATAATAAAGGTAAGTGGAAATAATTTTTGTAATTCGAAGTTGCATTGTTTGAATTGTAAAAACAGGTCTAACAATTTTATCCTGCCAATTCGTTCTCGCCCACATGCAAGATGAGAATTTTTGGCAATGGCCATTTTTTTTCCTAAATCCAAAACATAAAGAAATTACATTCTTTAACCTTAGATCAATTATACCCTTCCAATAAAGTTTTATGTTGGAAGGGAAATTCAAGTCCAATGAGTAACATCTTTCTGACGCTCTCTTCTCGGCCCATAAAATAAAGGAATTACCAATAATCCATACCACTTGAACGGGACCTGAGAAAGAAAGGACAGATGAGGCTAATTAAATAAAAGATTCGGTCTAATATATAATTTGTATCGGTTAGACTTCCATCTGCCTATATTTTTTATGGAATCTGGTTGAATGCTTACTTGTGCAGCCACTGTTGCTGCGCCAATTCGAAAAGAATGTGCTGCCAATTTTAGTTTGTTGTAACCCAATTTTTTAATACATTTTTTGAATATGTAATTAAATTGGAATCTTATCAGAAGTGTTTTGTCAGAATGCATAAATAGATGACCAACAGAAAGAGGTCTGATGTCTAGGAATTTATGCATAGCTTGAACAGGGCATAAATTAGAATTGGGGTAATGATTCAAATGAATCAATTTTCTGTTACCTAAACTAATATTTTTTGCACTTTTTTGGTAAATGCGTAAATAAGTAGAAGAAATTACTATATCGGACATATTGATTGGAGAATCACTACATTTATTTTTTGCAGTGAATTCGCTGATCCTGAATGCTGCGAAGAAGGCTAATAAAAAGGCTGCACAAAATAATCGAACCTCTATTTTGGAGTTGCATATGTCAGGTAAGCAAACATATAGTTTATGTAATATATCTATTGAGATAGGTCTAATTTTTTCTTTTACTAGTTCGGATTTCTTTAAACCTTTTAGTATTTGATTGAACAAAATAATATCTCTAATCGGTTTTAAGCCATTTAGTTTAAAGAAAAATGAAATTCCTGCAGATATTTTGTGAATAGAGTCTACCAAAAGATTCTTTCTAATTAAATAGCATAGAAAACTCAATCTAACATTATCAGAAGATGGAAAGTAAGATAAAGAATGTAAATCGCAAAATTTTAGCCACGTGTTCCATGCTGATGTATATGAATACCAAGTTAACGGTGCTAACGATCTTTTAATCAGATGGCGAATTAATCCCAAATCACATTCCATAAGTGATTTGGACATGGGATGTTCTCTGGAGCTGCATCCGGGATCAGTTCTTGAAATTTGTCGAATTGCTGACGGGATAAAAAATCTGCAATTAGGTTGTTTTTTCCTTCTATAAAACGGGCTTTTAGCCAAATGTTATTTGTTAAACAGAATAAGACTAATTGGCAAAGAATTTTAATAACTGGCTGCGATTTACTGGATAGGCAATTGATCGCAAAAACGACTCCTTTATTATCTGAAAATAATAATATCCTCCTATTTTTGAAGAATTTATCCCAGATATGAAGGGACACTAGGACCGGGAAAAATTCCAATAAAACTATATTAGCAGTCATTTTGCTATTTATCCATTTTTTTTGGCCATAGTTGGGCGGACCATTGGCCATTGAAATAAGCACCATATCCTATACTACCGGCAGCATCCGTGAATAGTTTAAGTGAATCAGTGTCAATAAATTTGTATTGCCATAGAGTATTACCATTAAATGTTTGTAGGAATTTTGACCAGATAAAAGGTCTTCCTTTAATTGACTTGTCAGAGAGATGTGAGAGTAAGGTGAAGACTTACCTCTTGTCGCAGCATAGAGTCTTTTTGAAAATACCCTACCCATGGGAATTACCCTTGACACAAAATTTAGCAAACCTAGTACGGATTGCAATTCTCTCAACATTACTTTACGTTTAGATAAAAAATATGTTATAGATGTTTGTAATTTGCAGATTTTTTCAATAGGGATATGAAATTCCATTTTTTTTGTATCGATGATAATTCCCAAGAATGTAATGACATTAGTAGGGAGAACAGTTTTGTCCTCAGCCAGTGGGATGTTGAATTCAGAGGTAACCTCGATGAACGTATTTAATAAAGAAAGGCATTCATTAGTATCATGTCGACCAATAAAAAGAAAGTCATCTAGGTAATGGGACATATATCCTGTTGAAGATCTGCGTTCAACAACCCATTGGATGAAAGTAGCGAATGCTTCGAAATAAAAGCAGGACAATGTAAAACCCATTGGTAGGGCCATATCAAAATAAAATTCATTATCGAATTGGAATCCAAGAGAATTGTATCCTTTCGGGTTGATCGGTAATAAACGGAAGGCGGATTTAATATCCGTTTTTGCTAATAAGGCGTGTTGACCGCACTGTTTTATTAAATATAGTGCCTGGTCAAAAGATGAATATGAAACTGAAGATATATTTTTGTCTATAGAATCATTTAAAGAATCATTTTTTGGAAAGGATAAATTGTGGATTAATCTAAAAGAATTGACCTCCTTTTTTGGAACGAGACCTAGTGGTGACAATCTGAAGTTAGGAAATGAAGGAGATGAGAAAGGACCAGCTATTTTGCCTTGTTGAATTTCTTTTTATTTATTTTTTCCCTAACTATTTCCAAATTTTTATTTACAGATTTTAAATTGTCTACCCAGACACAACCTTTACCGGAGAATTCAGGTAAGAAAAAACCTTCTTTAAAACCTTCGTAAAGAATTTTAGCTTTCAGTTTGTCTGGGTAAAAATATTTAGCCAGGGGATTAAACTTTGAAGTTTCACTGGCGTCACTTTGTTTATTGTCTTTATTAAGTGACCCATGTCTTTTAAAACATTTGAATACAGAGTGGCTGCCGTTGCAGAAAGAGCACTCGTGCTTATATTTGCAACTGGATTGCCATTTGCATGTGTGTTCATTAAAGGCAAAGCAGAGTCCTTTTGTTTTGAATTCAGGATATTTTTGTTGACGAAAAAGACTATTGCGCTGTGGAATCATTAAGTTGACCCACAGCCCTATATCTTTCGACCCCCAGTCCAAATTTGGATAAACAGACATTTTTTGTCTGAGGGTCTCATCATATATACACCACACTGAGCCTCCAAAGTTCTTATAGGCTTCCAGTATGGTGTCGACATTAAAGAATAGGCCGCTGCAAAGTTCTGGGAATTTTTCTCCCAGGGCTACAGCGTAAATGCAGAAGGCTTGTATCCATGAAAAAAATGATTTATTGTTGTTACGTTTTTTGTTATCTTCCTGCTTATCGTCTTTTTTATCAGGTTTAAAATTTTCTTTAGAGGTAGGGAGAAGAGAAAATATATCGATATATTCTCTTTTCCAGATTTTTTCTTTGACGTTAGCAGAAATATGAAAACCTAAGGGCGAAACTTTACAAGCCAAGACTTCTTTGAGGGAAGTCTACTTTATCCCTGAACATACTTCCAAATTAGGGATCATGAAACTCTTAGGTGTGATTTCAATAGAAGCTGTATCAGTGTGTTTTACAGCTATTTTTTCTTGAACATTGTTCTCAGACCAAACTGAACTGAATGATTTGGTCTGAGACACTTCTATAGCAGATATAAAAGCTAGAAAATCTTTAAATAGTTCAATTTTTTTGGTGTTAAGTAAAATTGATTCTTGTGAGGGGGGATTGATAGATGGATTGCAGTCACCCAGTAAAATGTCGGTTGATAACGTCTCACCGGCTTGAACTTGGTCGCGACTGTTGGAGATCGTTAAATCGATGTCGGTTGGTGGAGCGAGGTTGTTCCTCTTTTCGGATCGCTTTTTCTTTTCTTTTGGAGGGGAAGGGGTATACATTACCCTTTCCCTTCTGTTCCTTTTCCGTGAGGTGCTGCTGTTCGGGAATCTCCTCAAATCGTCACCAGTCGCGCCAGTGACGTCTGAGGAATCCATCAAATCTGGGATCTCGCGCTGGCCTGCAGGGCAGACTTGATGAGATGATCCTGGACAGGCATCGGTCTGTGGTTCTTCATAGAGGCATCTGCGTAGCCATTCTTCACCCCAGGCGAATTCAGCCTTGAAGATTAGTTGTTTGAGAAGGTCTTCCATTCCGGATTAGTGAACAGGACCGTCTTCTTCATGGGTGAGTACGGGAATGTGCACTGACCGTTATATCTTATTCTTTTATAGAACACCCAAGGATGCTGTAGGCTGCTTCACCAATCAACATCCAGCTACCGTTGAACATGAGGATCTTCTATCAACCTTTCTGATCTGGAGCACCTATTACCCGGTAAGTAGTAATATCACACAATAAAATATACTGTACACCAGCAAAATACAATGAAAGAACAATGTCACCATATGTTCCTTTCATTGCATTTTGCACTGGAATGGCCCATACAGACTGCTTTTTGTCAATGATATGCCTGTCAGTGCATAAACAAGTGAGCATATAGCTCGCCATTCTGGCAAGCTTACCCGAAGCACCAGTTCTTTCCGGCTGCACCCCCCACTGAGACGATTGGATATTGTGGCCGGTGCTATCGTCATCATCACCCTCCTACTCCTCCACTTCTGACTCCTCCTTCAGTGGCAGCTGCTCATTCTCATCCTCTATTCTCATCCTCCATGTTCTTCCCCCGTCATCTCCTGCTGCATGAGTGTCAGCATCTGTTCTAAGATAAATATGAGGGGGATGAGATCATTCATGTTACAGTTGTCCATTCTGACAAACTTTGTGGCCTCTTCAAAGGACTTCAGCACCTGACAGACGTCTTCGATGAGCTGCAACTGCCTGACCTCAAAACAACACATGCTCCCTGCTGACGCGGTCTGGTGCATGGGAAAATTGTTCACAGCTTTCCACTGCTCATACAGACAATCTAGCATACGCAATGTTGAATTCCAGCAAGTTGGAACATCGCGGATTAAGAGGTGTAATGTTCTGTCGCTGCAACTCCAGGAGGCCATTCCTCACCAGATACTGTAAGAATGACTGAAATGCAAGGACAGTCTCATGGACATTGTGCAAGCCAGTGTACTTTTAAAAAAAAAAAAGTATTACATGACTAGGTTAATCACGGGTGCCATGCAGGTAGTATGTATTATTTCCCTCAGGTTCAGTGCAGTCACGATGTTGCAGCCATTGTCGCTGGCCATCTTGCCCAGTTGGAGTTGGCGAGGTGACAGCCAGTGGGATGTTTGCTGCTTGATGTACTTTAGCAACTGCTCACCTGTGTGGCTACTCTCACCGATCAGCTCCAACATAGCATGACAACACTTGACTTTACGCATGATAGGAAGGAGGGGGAGCAATGCTGTGCCCTCTTGCTATTGGGAACGGGAGCATGACCATGGAGGAGGTGGTTAATTGGCTGGTGTGGGAGCCAGGCCAATTCAATCATGAGGGGGGTCAAAACGAACTGCCACAAAAATTATTGACCTAGTGGGCCATGAAAGACATGTACTGTCTCTGCCTGTAACAGCTTTTACATAATTGCAAGAAGTGATCCACGTTGTCCACCACGTGAGAGTACAAGGCAAGGATGGCTTTTTGGAAGAAATAATGCCGGTATCTTCCAGCAAGGGTGAGCAAGCGCCATCAGCTCCCTAAAGTCAGCAGACTCTACTATATGGTATATCCGCAACTGTACCGCCAGGAACTTGGTTAGGTGAGAATTAGGCTTGCTCACCAGCAGATTGCTAGGTGTGTAAATCAGTTTCCTACCCACACATTTTGTTATCGATAGTTAACGATTGTGCAGGAGGAGGAGCCTGAGCGGGAGAGGCAGAAAATGAGGGCAATGAAGTGAAAGACAACATACTGCCCGTGGAGGCAGTCTGGCTGCCACAAGAAAGGAAACTCTTATTGCGGTAGCTGGCAGCAACCTCTGTTGCCCATGGGATGGTGTGATGCTGTTTCATGTGGTTCAATAAAGCTGTGGTGCCTGTGCTTGTGTTTGACTGCCCACGGCTTATTTTCTTCTTGAAGAACCCTTCCATATTCCTGACATTTTTTGGCCTAATGTACATAGTCACACAAAGTATAGAACACTTTGCAAGTCTCTTTTCTGGAACTAGAGAGGCACAATAAAATGTCCTTCTTTTTCCACAAACACACTGAAGACACTGCTACTGACAATTTACAGATTTGGTCCTAATGACTGTATGTGCATTCAAATATGCAGATTCTGAAAAAGGCTCTTTTTTAAACGCTACCCTCTGGATAGTGAAACATACGCTGCACACTTGTATTGTAATATTTTGCAAAACAAAAAAAATTGAACAGTCTTCAGATGACCTGACACAGATTTCAGACTAGTATTTCACGTGTTTTCACTCAGAGATTTAAGAAGCTGTCCTCTGTATTGTAAAACACACATTGTCCCATGTATATTGCTATTTTCCCTAACAAAAAATAACTGTCTGGAGATGCTCTGTCCCAGATTTTGGACTATTATTTTAGGTGTTTTCACTGACATTGTAAACGCTATCTATCCTCTGGATGGTAAAATACAACACGCACAGTTGTGTGAAAATTATTCCACCCACACCAACACTTGAGGGGAAAAAAAACGTGCAGCTGAGCAAGGAGGCATACCAAGCCTGAGCTTCTCATCTCTCACTCCCTGGCTGGAAGCTTTCCCTTCCTTTCCTTATTCTACACAATTCTTTTTTCTAGCCTTTCCCTTCAATGCTCCTCACACTAGAATAGAAGCTTGACTGTAACCGTACACTGTCCCTAAAATCTTTCCTTTCAGACACTGCATAGAACTATCCACCCTCATTCACAGCCCAACACAGAATGAAGTTCTAGCTGTTCTGCAACGGCACCTCCCTGCCTGCTGCCCCACTGATTGGCTCATCCAAGCTGTCTGTCGGCCTGTGAGCTAATCACAGTGAGCCAACCCCCCCCCCACTTCCTCTCAGGGTCATGTGAGCACTCTATTTCTTCCTCCCTCATGCTTTTTCCCACCGATGTGCAGTGAAATAATGCTACATGACGTTTTACTGGGTTTGTCTCATGCGAACAGGAAATTATTCTGGTTCATCTGGCAGATGAAATTGTGGGAAGTTTGTAATGAACTTATTTGCTCATGTCCAAATGAGGTAGTTTATGTAGTCCATTTTTAAATCCTTCTGCATTTTTTTTTCTTTTGGGTGACAAAAAAACCCCAAGTGTGCCCTGTCAGTAACGCTAGGTGCACAGCGTATTACAACCATTCAAAAGTCTATGTAGCTGACATCCGTTGTTACATTTAATACCATTAATTTAGGCCGCAGTTCCTCATTTGCTGCTGCAGTTACATTTTCCCAAGGAGGGAATTAACCTATAGGGATAGGATTTGGGTAGGTAGAAAGATTGTCGCTGTTCCAGAAAGACCAAAGTCCATTGTGAAATACGTCTTTTTTTTTTTTTTGGGTGGCAAAAAAAACCCAAGTGTGCCCTGTCAGTAACGCTAGGTGCACAGCGTATTACAACCGTTCAAAAGTCTATGTAGCTGACATCCGTTGTTACATTTAATACCGTAAATTTAGGCCGCAGTTCCTCATTTGCGGCTGCTCTATAATGTTTGCGCATTCAGAATATTGGACATTCGTTTAAATTTTTCTGATCATACAGTTAATAATAATCTACAGTACTGTAGTTGTGACCAAGTTGCATATATACTATACAATATGCGCAAGGCGAGCACTAAGGGACAGGGAAGTGGGCGTGCTGCTGATGGTGAACGCAGAGGCCATGGCTCTGGTCGCGGTGAAAGTTTGCCTGCTGGCAGAGCCCAAGAAATAAAGTCATCCAAAACTCCTAGCTTCATGTCACAGTTTGCAGGGCGGCGCAAGACACAACTTTTGTCGCCACACCAGTGCAAGCAGGTAGTCGGTTGGATTTCAGCTGATAATGCTTCCAGTCTGTTCAGCACCACCGCCTCTTCCACAAAGTCCAGTCTCAGTAGCCAAGAGTCTAGGCAACCGCATCCTCACCCTGATCCTTCTTCCTCCCACCATGCAGAGTCTGGGCAAAGAAGAGATCCCACATTGGGATATTCCGAGGAGCTTTTAGATGAAGTATGCAGATGACACGGCCTGCTTTGAACACTACAATTAACGCTTCGGGCCCCCGGGACGCTCAGCAAAGAGCATCGGGGAGGCGCCGAGAGGCAGGGGCTCCGATAGGTGGTAGCTCACCTCGCTGCAGACGGCCAACTCGATCCCAAGATCAAACTTCAAGCTTTTTAAGTGCAGCAATTTTAATATACGCTATTGGAGCTGGAATTACCGCGGCTGCTGGCACCCGACTTGCCCTCCAATAGATCCTCGTTAAAGGATTTTACGTGTACTCATTCCAATTACAGGGCCTCGAAAGAGTCCTGTATTGTTATTTTTCGTCACTACCTCCCCGAGTCGGGAGTGGGTAATTTAAGCGCCTGCTGCCTTCATTGGATGTGGTAGCCGTTTCTATGGCTCCCTCTCCGGGGGCCCTTGAAGAAGGCGACCCCCTGGTGACAGAGCGGAGAGCGAGAGTGGAACGCCGCATGTGTCTTTTAAATTTTTTTTCGGTCAGCTCGGCAGCAGTGTGTCACTAAATTTTTTGGACAGTCTGCGCAGCAGCAGCATGTCACCCCTATTGTTTTTGCGTGTCAGCAGCAGGCCATCAATGATCATTTTTCACGGGTGTGTCTGATGCCCTACTTTATGTGTAATAAAGGGTGTATTGGAGTGCCTGATCCTTGTAATTTTTGGCAGCCCTTTCCCTTAGTGCATAGGCTTTATGAGTGTCTGAGTCCCACAATTATATCACAATGTGAATGAGGCCCTCCTTTATATGATATATCTGTTGTATGGGAGTGCCTCATCCGTGTAATTTATGGCAGCACTTGCGCTTAATGTACAAGTAAATCTATGTTTCCTAACAATATTTCCTGTAAAATCAATGTTATCTTGGGTTTTTGGGGGGTATTTTTGTCATTTCGTAAAAGTGGCGTAATAGTCGGCCATTTTCTGACGTTTTCCTATGAACCAGACACACTCCCTTCTGCATAGCAGGGGGTGCCTGGTCTTCTCCCATTGACTTCCATTATACTCGGGTGCTCGGCCGAGCACTCGAGCACCACCTAGTGTTTGGCCAGAGCACCCGAATATCGGGGAGCTCGATCATCACTAGTACCTTTCTCAAGTGGTAGCAATATATTCTGTTTATACCGTAGTTATTTCCATTGAATGTGGCACAACTGTCCACAGGTAACTGAGTTTATCAGACTAGATATATCAGTAACCATAGGTCAATTTCTGTAGGCTTCCTGTGGAGGCATTGCAAAATGGACCAGTCAAAGGTTTCTCTAAACACACACACAAATTGATGTGTTATATGTCTTACCAGCTGAAATATAATTATGACACCCTGCGACAGTGCCAATTGATCAGGTATTGAATACATTTACATGTACAATCGTAGTGTCCCCACTGTAATGTCATTATATTTTATGCACTGTGTGTTCCACAGGCTGTATACGGAGAGAGTGGTAGGTTGATAGCTTCTGTTGCTTGGTCAGTCTAATGTGAGCTGTGGATGTGTGTGCAGTAAAGACCAGAGCTTAAAGGGGTTATCCCACGAATAATGTAAAAAATGAAAATCAGACATCATATAGTACATGACAACCTCTTTCTAACAAAGCTAGAACCAGCCCTGTACCTCACATGGATCCAGAGATCTCCCCGTTCATTGCGCTGCTAGATTTATATCAAGCTGACAGCTCGGGGAGTGTCTTTTCTGCTGCAGCTCAGGAGGCGTGTCTCAGCTCCTCCTATCACAGCTCAGGAGGCAGTTGAAGGATGAAACTGAGCATGTGCGGCCTTCTCAGTGAGAAGGTCAAAGAAATAAGAAATTAAGTGGCACGATACAGATATATTTTACTGAATAACTCAGTAGCTATACAAAATTTTTAATTACATGCAATTACAAAAGTATTTAGATCCAGGTGGTGGTTTGAAAACTGTAGAATATTTTTCGTGGGACAAACCCTTTAACAGGGAAGTTTCCTTTAATGAGAACCTTTCATGTGTTGGACTTACTGTGGTTAAATACATTTATTGGTAGGGCAACCCCGCTGCTTCTGACACTGGGTTCGGTTTATCAAAATAGCGCTCCTGTGCTCCGCTGTGCCCCCTGTATTTCTCCAGCTCAGTATGCTAATACTGAGCATCGGAACAGGGAGGAGGAGACGCCCGGGTTTTTCAATGGGCGTCTCCTTCTCCCTGGCTGTGCTGCGATCCAATTACATCGGAGAGCGTCACAGCCAGGGAGAAAAAAACTCCTTGGCTGTGCTGCTCTCCGATGTGATTGGATCGCAGCACAGCCAGGGAGAAGGAGACACCCATTGAAAAACCCGGGGCGTCTCCTCCTCCCTGTTCCGATGCTCAGTATTAGCATACTGAGCGGGAGAAATACAGGGGGCCACAGCGGAGCGATATTTTGAAAAACTGAACCCCGTGTCAGAAACAGGAAGGTGTTACCCTACCAATAAATGTATTTAGCTACAGTAAGTCCAACACATGAAAGGTCCTCTTAAACTGTGGACTAGAAAAGTAACTGAATAACAGCATATTTACTAGCCCTTGAGCGAAAGAGTTACTGAATGCAGCAGAAAGTCCAGCGGCATAACAAGGAGATAGAGAAAGTTGCATTCCTTGGGCTGAGAAAGGCGATATTGTACAGCCTGACTGATAAGATGGAGAGAGACTATAGCCTCCCATATAAATCCTTGGGAAATTGCATATGCCAACTGTAAAGACTGCATTTAATGTGATCAGTGCCTATGTGAACCATCTATAGGGCTGCCTCGGTAAAGTACAGTTGCATAAAACCTAGCTTCATCATTGTGAACACCAACATCTACATTGCTGTCACATCACTCAGGGACCCTGCCTTGCGCCTCAAAACTATGGCAAAATGGCAAAAAAATAATAAGATTAATACTCAGATAAATTCCCTATGTGCTAGCTCTATTCTTTGGCTAACCAGTTCATATTGTTCTCATTAATTAGTTCATGGATTAAAGACTGATTTGATAAAAATTAATTGTTTAAACAGAAAAAATGACTACCCTCTCCCTGTACCTAATAACCCTACTTTTCATTAGTGTGAAATTTTGTCTTAATCTTCACTTTGCCTAGTATGGGATGCTTAAAGGATTTATTATGAATCTAGCAAACAGACCATAAAGCAATATGATGTGATTCATTGTAACCAAACACCATTCAACAAACTTCAAGGAAACTTTTTTTTTGCTACTTAACCATCACAAGTTGACTCCAACCGTGACAAGCTAATTATGATCATCCACCTTGCCTTTTTTAAACAAATGTTGCTTTTCATTTTTCCATTCATTGTACAGCTGCTACAAGAATAGCTCATTTGCATATAGATTAAAAATTACCTTAAAACCCATTTACACCCTGGTGAGTTAAGACAATGCAAAAAAACTGATGTATTGCTTCTATACAGTCACATTATAAGCATTATTTAGCAGCAAAGTTAGTTTTTGTGATATTTGTACATGAGAAGATTTGTGTATGGGATTAACCACTGGAGTTCTAGAAAAATATGATCTAAATAGCCAGTGATTATACATTGACAAAAAGTAGATTGTAAAAGTAGAGGGCACACAATATATCCGAATACCATAAATAAACCAATATTTTAATGAAAAAATAAAAAAAATAAAAAATAAAAAATCATAAAAATAAAGTAATAAAAGTAATACTTCAACAGTGCTTATATATCACTAAAGTGATATTTAGTGATATATAAGCACTGTTGAAGTATTACTTTTATTACTTTATTTTTATGATTTTTTATTTTTTATTTTTTTTATTTTTTATTTTTTCATTAAAATATTGGTTTATTTATGGAATTCGGATATATTGTGTGCCCTCTACTTTTACAATCTAATTTTTGTCAATTTTACACGGTTGGGGTGTACCGTGAGAGTGAGCACCAAGTCAGGGGGAAAATTCAGATGAGCTACTGAATTTCAATTTTCAGTGATTATACATTGACTTAAAGATTAATGCATTTATTATGATAGGAATATTTTAGACTGGAACTCCATCCACAATAAACCTTTATTATCTTGTTTCTGCTCATGATCTAATGTACAGTTTAGTACAATTTCATCTTAAACCTCGAACTGGTTGAGGAAGAACAACAATCTTAACTTCCTGTATCTGTTACCAACTTAGGCCCTTTTCAGACAAGCGAGTGTCACGATCCAGGCTCGAAGCATGAATATAAGACAGCTCCTGTCTTGACCTCACAGCACTGCCAGGGTCGCATTGCATCATAATGATGTATGATGCTATGTAACCCTTACAATTCTGGAATGCATTGGATAACACTGACAGCATTATGTCAGTGTTATCCAATACATTCCAGAACTGTAAGAGTTACATCGCATCATAAATCAATATAATGCTGTGTGACCCAGTCACTGCTGGGAGGTCAGGACAGGAGCTGCTGCATACTCATGCTGCGAGTCCAGAGCGTGACACTCACTCATCTGAAAGGGGCCTTAAACCTACAAAAATAAGGTGTTAACACCTTGCCGACCGCCCACTGTCTTTAGACGGCGGGCGGCGCAAGTCCCCAGTCTGCAGCGCCGTCTAAAGACGGCGCTGCAGAAAAGGGGTGTCAGGGAGCCCCAGGACGGACGAGCGACGGGGGTCCGGCTGTGCCCAATAGCCGGACCCCTGCTGAATGCGCCAGCATCGGTGAAAACACCGATGCCGGCGCATTAACCCTTCATGTGCCACGGTCCGCGCTGACCGCGGCACATGAGGCGTGCGGCATGGTCCGCCACTATTCAGGATGGCGAGCGGGGCCATCGGGTCCCCGTGCTGCTGTGACGGGGACCCGATGGCTTGGATAGCAGCCCGATGCCTTCCTTAGGCATCGTGGCTGCTATCCCTGCGTTCCTGTGCGATCCAGCCCCCTGGATCGCACAGGAAGCAGGCTGTAAGTGTATTACACTGAGTAATACACTTACAGCCAATGCATTACAATACAAAAGTATTGTAATGCATTGTAAAGGGGATCAGACCTCCAAAAGTTAAATAAAGTGGAAAATGAAAAGTTAAAAAATAAAGTAAAAATAAATAAATAATAATAATAATAAAAGTTAAAAAAAATAAGCCATTTTCAAAAAAAAAGTTAAAAAAATGGTAAAAAAAAAGGTGAAAAAAGAAAGGTATACATATTAGGTATCGCCGCGTCCGTATCGATCGGCTCTATAAAAATATCACGTCATCCACCTTGCCAGGTGAACGCAGTAAAAAAAAAAAAAAAAACTGTGCCAAAACAGACATTTTTTGGTCACCTTCCCTTACAAAAAGTGTAATAGCAGGCGATCAAAAAAGCATATGTACCCCAAAATGGTACCAATCAAACCGTAATCTTGTCCCGCAAAAAATGAGACCCTAACTAAGACAATCGCCTGAAAAATAAAAAAAATATGGCTCTCAGAAAATAGCAACACAAAAAAAAGATTTTATTCTGTTCAAAAATGCATCTAATGTGTAAAACTTTCCAAAAATAAAAATGTTAGACATATTGGGTATCGCCACGTCCGTAACAACCTGCTCTATAAAAATATTACATGAGATGGCCCCCCAGGCGAATGCTGTAAAAAAAAAAAAAACTATGCCAAAATAGCCATTTTTTTCCCTCTTCCCTCACAAAAAGTGTAATAGCAGGCGATCAAAAAGGTGTATTTAACCCAAATTGGTACCAATCAAACCATCATCTTGTCCTGCAAAAATGATACCCTACCTGAGACAATCGCCCGAAAAATAAAAAAAATATGGCTTTCTGAAAATGGCAACACATAAACAAGATTTAATTCTGTTCTAAAATGCATCTAATGTGTAAAACTTAACAATAATAAAAATGTTAGACATATTGGGTATCGCCGCGTTCGTAACAACCTGCTCTATAAAAATATCACATGACTTGCCCCCTCAGGTGAATGCTGTAAAAAAAATGCTAAAAAAAACTATGCCAAAACAGCTATTTTTTTCACCTTGACTCACAAAAAGAGTAATACCAAGCGATCAAAAAGGCGTATTTACCCCAAAATGGTACCAATGAAAACCTCACCTCATCCTGCAAAAAATGAGCCCCTACATAAGACAATAGCTCAAAAAAATAAAAATCAATGGCTCCCGCAAACCAATCCATCAAAATCTGTGTTGTAAAATCCATATGGCACTCCTTCTGTTCTGAGTCCTGCCATGTGCCCCCACAGCAGTTTACCACCACATATGGGGTGTTGCCGTATTCAGGAGAAAATGGGTAACATATTATGGGGTGCTTTTCTCCTGTTACCCCTTATGCAAATAAAAAAAATTGGGGCTATAGCAACATTTTATTGGAAGAAATGAAACTTTTCATTTTCATAGCCAAGTGTTTCCAAATTACGTAAAACGCTTAGGGGGTCAAAGTGGCCAGTACCCCCCTTAATATATTCGTTGAAGGGTGTAGTTTCCAAAATGGGGTCACTTTTTGAGGGTTTCCACTGTAGGGGTACGTCAGGGTCTCTCAATTACAAAATGGTGCCTACAAACTATTTTAGCAAAATCTGCCTCCAAAATCCGTATGGCGCTCCTTCCCTTCTGACCACTGCCACAAACCCATAGAAACGTTTACCACCACATATGGGGTATTTCTGTAAACTGCAGAATCAGAGCAATATATATTGAGGTTTAGTTTGCTGTTAACCCTTGCTGTGTTGCAAGAAAAAAATTATTAACATGAATAATCTACCAAAAAAAGTGAAATTTTGAAATTTCACCTCCATTTTCCTTTAATTCTTGTGGAACACCTCAAGGGTGAACAAAGTTTGTAACAGCAGTTTTTTATAATTTGAGGGGTGTAGTTTCTAAAATGGGGTCATTTATGGGGGGTTTCATTATGTAAGCCACTCAAAATCACTTTACATCTGAACTGGTGCTTAAAAAAAATGGTTTTGGAAAATTTGGTGAAAATTTGAAAAATGGCTTCTAAACTTCTAAGCCCTCTAACGTCCTAAAAAAGTAAAATGACATTTATAAAATGATGCCAACACAAAGTAGACATATGGGGAATGTAAAATAATAACTATTTTTGGAGGTATTACTATTTATTTTGAAAGTAGAGAAATTGAAATTTGGAAATTTGCTAATTTTTCCAAATTTTTTTTAAATTTGCTATTTTTTTATAAATAAAAATGAAATATTTTGCCACAAATTTACTACTGTCGTGAAGCACAATATGTGACGAGAAAACAATCTCAGAATGGCCTGGATAAGTAAAAGCGTTCCAAAGTTATTACCACATAAACTGACACACGTCAGATTAGCAAAAATCAGTCTGGTCACGAAGGTGCAAAATGGCCCGGTCATTAAGGGGTTAATTTTACCTCTGTTGGAGCCATTTTGTACTTGTTAACGCGGGGCAGGTAAACAATGGTGTGAGATTCTTGTTTTGTCTCCAGGTTGATTCTTCCATTATACTGAACCTGCCTAGGACTTGATTATACATTTCTTATGGTTACATTGACTTGATTCATTTTATCGCTGGGAAACCGCTCTAAGGCTATAAACACATTACATGTTTGAAGTCCTTTTAGTGAGTATGGCAGGAGAGCTCCCAGCATAAATGCTAAACGTGTTCATAAGGTTACATTAGCTAGGTGGAGGATAAAAGAGTGTCCTCTTGGCCTTAGTCTGTCTGCTGTATTTTAGTATAATGCATAAAAACACAGTGCAATAGAATAGTGCAATTGACTGTGCTATTCTATACAATGGCATGGAAAATGCATTAAAAAATGAAATATGTATTAAGAAATTAAACCAATGCGCTATGCATGTAATGCACATGCATTGGGGCCCTACAGGAGATGGAGGGATTTAGTAAATGAGGGACTTCTTCTATTAAAGGGAACCTTGAAATTGCAATGCAATCTGCAGACGGCATGTTATAGAGCAAATTGATATATAGTTTATTGGAAAAGATTCAGTAAAAGGAATCATTCACATGACCGTATGGTTGCTGTGCCTGTGCAGTGGAATGCAAACAGCTGTGACGGTGACTTGAATGAGTCCACGATCCACAAGATATGGCAAAAGATATCCTATCTTTTGCAATGCGGAGGGATGGATCCGAAGCCCATGGAAACATGTGCTATCTTTTGCCGTATCTTGTGGATCTCAGACCCATTCAAGTCAATGGTTTGCACCCCAACACAGAGTTCAAATGGATGGTGCCCATGTTTTGCAGCTGCTATTTGCGGTCCACAACAAGAGTACGGTGACCATACAGTCTTGTAAATGAGCCCAAACTTGTAGTTTATGTATTTAAACCTCTGCTCTCTCTATCCTCAGGTATCATGTGGGTGGTCCTACTTTCTGATTGACAGCTAACTCTCTATGGCTGATCATACTGAGTTTGCTGTCAGTCACTGGTAGGACCACTCACATGACACTTCAGGATATAAAGAGAAGAAGTTTAAATCAATAAACTGCAAGGTTTACTGAATCTTTTCCTATAAACTATAAACCAGTGATGGTGAACCTTTAAGAGACCAAGTGCCAAAACTGCAACCCAAAACCCACTTATTTATCTCAAAGTGCCAACACGGGAATTTATCCTGAATACTACAGTCCAATCTAGTATATTTTCCATGTACTTTATCATTTATCTATAATTTCATACATTCATGGCAGGAATAGTCTAAGGCAAATTGGTACAATATAGACTTTTTCCAGGGCGCGGGTGACCACAGAGAGCGCTCTGAGTGCCACCTCTGGCACCTTCATCTCCTCCCACTATAACATGCTGCCTAAATATTGCATTGTGATTTCATGGTGACATATTCCCTTTAAGGTCTTATTCAAACATTGCAGATTTGGTCAGTATTTTTAAGCCAAATCTCTGACAAATGGGTTTTCCACACTAGTTCATCCCCACTAGTTAGGCTTCATCTTCATGATAATATCCTGCTTTCTGCACTATTTTTCCATTTGCAATAACCAACCCAATCACATATGAATTCTCTCATGTGGAAAACATAAAGCAATATTTTGAGTAAATATCACAAAGTATGGTGTAGAAAAGTGCTGTGTTGAGGGCTCTGTAGAAGATTTATACATTCCATAGTCTTAGAGTCTTGTACTTGCAAACTTCTTAGTACGTATTAAAACGACCCTCGGGTTCAAGAATAAATTCACATTAACTGGGGAATGAATAGAATACTTATATGGTTCATCTTTTCATATTTTTAGCTGCAGACAGGGGCGTAACTACCATAGCGGCAGACCATGCGACTGCTATGGCGCCCAAGGCAAGAGTGGGCCCACTTGGGACCACCTCCTCTTCTACTAGAGGTGAAAACTTGGTCAGGACTCTACCCTCTAAAGAAACAACTTTTAGCAAATGAGGCAGTGGAAAAAATGGGCCAAGGGTCATTGAAAGGGGTTTAGGCGGAAACCCTTGCTGCAGATCTATCAATTCCCAGGCTCCGCTTCTACCATTCAAGATGGCTGTACTGCTTCTCAGACTACCTGATGCATACTATGCATTTGGTAGTCCAAGAAACGTCCTGTTGCCCACATATTGGCCAGCCCTGCACATGTGAGAAGGCTATACAAGCAGAAAGTGTTTTGGACTACCAAATGCACATCAGGTAGTCAGAGAAGAAGTGCAGCCATCTTTAATGGCAGAAGAAGAGCCCAGGAATCGGTGAATCTAAAGCTGAAAAGTAGGAATCATGTAAGTGTTCTGTTCTTGCCCCAGGTGGGATTTTTTTTTCTTGAACTGGAGGGTCACTTTAAGATATGTAGTAGTGTGCAAAGCTGATGTATGGAGTCTTACAGGGAAGAGGTATGCAAACTAAATCAGCCAAAACAAGAGCCTCCTCTAACAATCAAGTTGTCCCTTTCTTTTGGATGAGACCATTGTTTGAGTGATAGCCCAAGTTATGTATCAAGGTTTTTCAATGGTCCAGACATTGACTTGCAGGGTAGCAATCTACAGGGGGCATTAAAGAAACAAATTTCATCCTTCTAGAGGAGAGCTAATTTGCAGTATATTAAAGGTTGCTGCATCTCTTCTTTCTTCTCTAGGCTTTGAAAAATACTGAATGTGCTGAAAAAGATAAAAGACATGAGAATGCCAAATGTCACGTCTCTTTTCATTATTTTACTTCTCAAGTGTATATCACAAAAGAATATCCACCTGTAGGATAAATTAAAGCAGACTAAATATGTTGCAGGTAAGTGTCATTCCAGGAATGAAAAGTCCTTGTGTGGTTTTAAAGGTTGATTACTGTTTCTGTGAAGTGTAACCTTTACACATTTTTTTTCCACCTTAAATCGCATTGTGATAACCATTTTAAATCAAGGCATTGTAGCAGAAGCAGAGGAGGATTTAATAAGGACTAGGTAGATAAGGGCTTACAAACCTAATGGTGCAGGGAGGCCCTGGACAGACCACACAATAAATCAGCACAATGTAAATGATTGAAATCTTGTAAAAAGCAATAATGTGGAAAGAATGGGTCAATACTAGGGCATGTAAAGGTGAACGCAATGTGGTTTAATATTAAAATGCACAACAAGGGCTACACAGTTACATCTGTTTTCCAATAAAAGCTCTCATACACCTGTCTCTTTGCATTTTGCTTGCTTCCAGATCAAGATTGCAGTGTTTCTAGAGCACATGAAATAATTGCCTTTACCGCTTTGTTGCTCCTGAATATTTTATGGAGTGCAAAGAGGTTAACCTGACAGTACTGGACAGAAATATCTTCAATCACGTCAGGGGAAATCTTTAGAGTTTACCACAGAGTTTGTTATTGCAAGAGACATAACCACAGAAAAAAGCACATGGAAAGGTATCTCTCGCCACTAAGAGAAAAAAAACAACTACCCATAGATAATGCACATGTTAAAAGGCAATAGTGATGAATAAAAAGTGTTGAAATGTGTCACTATATTCAGTGAAAAGTAATCAAGAAAAACACTTTTAGTCACACATTTATTCACCATCTGGTTTCTCCAAATCTTCTGCACATGTTGTTGCCTTATGTCCAGAGCAGCAAGCTATACTGTGCCCAGGCTAATCATTGCCCACCTCCCTCATGCCTGCAAGACAACACCACATGTGAGAGATTTGGAGGACCCTGGTGGTAGGACAGCAGCTGGGATGGCAATTAAGACTCAGGGTTGGGGCTGGACACCAGCACAGTGCAGCAGAGCAGCCAAGGCTGGGGAGAGAAGGAGAGAGGAACCAGCACCGGGAAGCAGGTAAGTTTGCGTCCTTTCGCAGGCCTGCCAAAGACAGTGTTTTGTACAGCTTTGGACACCTGGATATAAGAAGGACATTTATGAACTAGAATGCTGGCAGAGGCAACAAAATAATTAAAGGAATATGGGGATTACTATATGTACAAAAAACATCAAAATTGAGGTGACTCAGTTTGGGAAAAAAAGATGGCTTGGGGCAATCCAATTACAATGTAAAAATATTTGAATGGACAGCACAAAGACCTTTTGAATTTTTTTATACCTAATGTGCAACTGGGACAAGAGGGTTTCACAACAGAAATTCTTTACTGTAACAGCAATGAGATGCAACTCTTTGCCACAAGGTGTTGCAAAGGCAAATTAGATAAGAAAGTTTGAAATAACCTGGATGATGACTATTGGAAAATGGGTTGGTAATCCAGGGAGTTATTCCGCTTGACAATAATTTGGAGTCAAGAAGGACTTTTATCTTTTAATATGAGACAACTGGCAACTAATTCATAGAGGGGTTTTTTTGGCCTTACTCTGGATCAACATTGGGCTTGTTTACATCAATGTTGGGTTTTCTGTATTTCTGTTCTGCCAGAAGAACAGAAAGATGGAGAAAAGGGATCTGTTAAACAGGATGAATGATGGATAAAGAACAACCTCAATTATTAATGTTTAAAAAAATGGAAAGCTCATTTCTGTCATGCACTTTTTCTCTTATAAAAAATTATAGAAACCTCACAGAACGGACACAAACTGAGCACAACTGATGCCAATGTTTTTTCTGTTCCTCTGACAGGGAAGAAACATGGAAAACAATGCTGATTTATAAAAAAAAGCATTACATATTTCAGTGGCACAGGTGTATAAGAAACAATAAGAATAAAATGCTTCACTCTAGAGTTATCAGTTGTTGTTTTTTCTCTCCCTTTTTTAAATTAACTTTCTCTCTGAAATTTTGTGAGAAATTCCTCTTGTGAGTTAAAGATGGGCTACCTGCTCAGTGAGGGATCAGATTAAATCATCCCATAGAAGTCTACGAAGAAGAGAAGTGACGAGCAGTAAGAGACAGTGAGAGAGAAACTGGCAGACAGAGACTATCATGTCCCTATCTTATAGCGAGCAGCGCAGCCAGCATCTGGTTGCCTGTAATTGGTTTCTGTGCTGCACGAGCCTAAATATTTATTACCTTTGACTTCTGGATTTGGCTTAGTTTGTAGTCTCCTGATATTGAGCTTGGCTTGCATGTTTTTTCCTTCTCCGATGTTAGTTCAGTTCTAGTTCCTTTGGGCTAACCCTAATTGTCTGTTATCCACTCTGTGTATCTCTCATTAGATGTATTATTTTCATCCTTCGTTATGTACCTCTTAGGCCCCTGCACTTTTTAAGGAAGGGACCGCCGTCCAGTTGTGGGTCGTCATCTAGGGTGGATCTTGCAAGTAGGTAGGGACAGTGGTGCAGGTGGAGTTCAGGGTTTCACTGATCCTTATTATGACAGACACGTGATTGGGCAGATCCAGCAGCTAATAGTGTTTTATCTCACCCAAGTGCTGTTATATAATGTTCTATATGCTGCTTCTTATTGACTCTGAGTAAATGAGACAGAGTTAGCAAATAGAATCTGTTGTCTACACGTATATTCTAAAAAGAGCAGCTAGTCTTCATCCACCAGACACAAAGATGCAGCATGCAAAGAAGAAAACTGCAAAAATGCCAGACACAAGACATAACAGTAAGATATGGTGCTATCACTCATGCATATACATATGGCAACTAGAGTTGAGCGAACGTGCTTGTAACGAGCACTGTACTGCTCGGATCCCCTGCGCTTGAATGGCCGCAGGCATCCAGATCCGTCTTCACCTGACTGTAAGTCAATGGGGACGGATCCGTTTGGTATGACACACGGGTGTGTCATACCAAAAGGATCCGTCCCCACTGACTTGCAGTCGGGTGAGGAGGACGGATCCGGATGGCTGCGGCCATTCAAGCACAGGGGATCCGAGCAGTACAGTGCTCGTTACGAGCACGTTCGCTCAACTTAATGGCAACACATTCTGAAATGTCATCTGAACTGATAAGGATACTTGAATCTATTGCTGGCAAAATACAATAGAATACACTGGCTGAGAAATGTATTTAAAGGGGTTCTCCTTGAATGAATAAAATAAAATTACTGAATATACCTAAATAATACTTTATTCTAAACATATTCCCAAATAGAATTTATTATTTATAATGGCTTGTTTTCTCTAGGGGGAAATCATCAAGGGAAATAAAATAGCCACTGCCCCTATAGCATGGTCGCTGCCCTATTAGCACACACAAAAGCCATCCTAACTCACAGCTGGGTAGGTTACTTCAAAGCAGGGACCTCAAGAGCTGTCTCTGCTCTCCTCATGGCTCTGGCTGTCATGAATTAGGATCCTACACGCAGCTGATAACATCTTCAGCTCTGTATGTGTAGGAACCAACAAAGTGAAAGCACAGAGAGGACAGTCTTGTCTGTCCTCTCCGCACTTTCACTTTTTTCCTGTTCCTATACACACAGGGCTGAAGTATTTATAATAAGGTAATAATTACATATTTTCAGCAAGTTTATTTTATTAATTCCAGGAGAATCTCTTTAAATACTAAAGATCTCTCTCTCTCTCTCTCTCTCTCTCTCTCTCTCTGTATATATATATATATATATATATACACTCACCGGCCACTTTATTAGGTACACCATGCTAGTAACGGGTTGGACCCCCTTTTGCCTTCAGAACTGCCTCAATTCTTTGTGGCATAGATTCAACAAGGTGCTGGAAGCATTCCTCAGAGATTTTGGTCCATATTGACATGATGGCATCACACAGTTGGCGCAGATTTGTCAGCTGCACATCCATGATGCGAATCTCCCGTTCCACACATCCCAAAGATGCTCTATTGGATTGAGATCTGGTGACTGTGGAGGCCATTTGAGTACAGTGAACTCATTGTCATGTTCAAGAAACCAGTCTGAGATGATTCCAGCTTTATGACATGGCGCATTATCCTGCTGAAAGTAGCCATCAGATGTTGGGTACATTGTGGTCATAAAGGGATGGACATGGTCAGCAACAATACTCAGGTAGGCTGTGGCGTTGCAACGATGCTCAATTGGTACCAAGGGGCCCAAAGAGTGCCAAGAAAATATTCCCCACACCATGACACCACCACCACCAGCTTGAACCGTTGATACAAGGCAGGATGGATCCATGCTTTCATGTTGTTGACGCCAAATTCTGACCCTACCATCCGAATGTCGCAGCAGAAATCGAGACTCATCAGACCAGGCAACGTTTTTCCAATCTTCTACTGTCCAATTTTGATGAGCTTGTGCAAATTGTAGCCTCAGTTTCCTGTTCTTAGCTGAAAGGAGTGGCACCCGGTGTGGTCTTCTGTTGCTGTAGCCCATCTGCCTCAAAGTTCGACGTACTGTGCGTTCAGAGATGCTCTTCTGCCTACCTTGGTTGTAACGGGTGGCAATTTGAGTCACTGTTGCCTTTCTATCAGCTCGAACCAGTCTGCCCATTCTCCTCTGACCTCTGGCATCAACAAGGCATTTCCGCCCACAGAACTGCCGCTCACTGGATGTTTTTTCTTTTTCGGACCATTCTCTGTAAACCCTAGAGATGGTTGTGCGTGAAAATCCCAGTAGATCAGCAGTTTCTGAAATACTCAGACCAGCCCTTCTGGCACCAACAAACATGCCACGTTCAAAGGCACTCAAATCACCTTTCTTCCCCACACTGATGCTCGGTTTGAACTGCAGGAGATTGTCTTGACCATGTCTACATGCCTAAATGCACTGAGTTGCCGCCATGTGATTGGCTGATTAGAAATTAAGTGTTAACGAGCAGTTGGACAGGTGTACCTAATAAAGTGGCCGGTGAATGTATATATATATGTATATATATATGCTGTATGTCAAATTCTCTTGTATCAGATTTTGAATATACTAGTGGGTTGCAAGTCCTGTGAGCAGGTTTTCTAGAAAAAAGTCACATACGGCATTTTTGCACAAAACGTTGAAACTATTTGTGATTTAATACCACTCTCATCACTTTTAATCTGTGGGTGGGAAAGTCCCAGAAGTCTAAGCCAGATTTAGCTAACAAAACAATTTCCAATCGCACTCTAAAATCCCCAAACCAGAATAGCACCTCTAGACAAAAGTGTTTTAAAAAATGCCTCAAATTATCAAACAACATGCAATGTTTGATAAATCTGGCACAAATTACAGCAATGCAGACTCAAGCAAAACAAACTTGAAAAATAATCTGCACTTAAAAAAGTAATCTGCAATTGCTAACTGTGAGCAGTGACCATGACTTTCCAAGAAGAAAGCAGTATCAAGGGAAGTGCCTGGGAATCGGACTATCTAAAAGAAAACAAAATAATTTTAATTGGAACCGAGTTGCTCTTTAAAGGATGTGTCCCAGTGTTTAATACTGATGACCTATTGGTTGTGGTGTGACTCCCAGCACTCCTGCTGAGCAGATGTTTGAGGAGGCTGTGGCCTCCTTGCAGCTTACGCAAGCACAGTGTCAGGGTCATAGCTAAAGGCTCATGGGCCCTGGTGCAAGAGTTCAGCTTGGGCCCCCCTTTCCTTAGTGCTTTCTGGCCAGGGGCAGGGAAGCACATAGCCTTTCGTGCTGCCTGAGGCAAAAATTTAAACAGCACCCCCATGCCAAATTCTTGAAACAACCCCTTCCCTCCAGGCAGAGGACTAAGTTGAACATTCTGGACCCCAGTGCAAAGTCAATAACAGAGCCCTCTCAGCATGAACTTTCTATAATACCAGTGTCTTCTTATGTGGCACAAGGGTCTCTGGGCCCCCTCAGTCTCCTGGGCCCGGTAGCGACTGCTACCTCTGCACCCCCTATAGCTACGCCCCTGCACAGCACCGTCCACTGAATAGTGACTGTGCTTGGTACTGCACCTCAGGCTCATTCACCTGAAGAGCATTGAGCTCTAGGCCATGATCGTGACATCAATGGCCTAGAAAGAGGCCACGGCTGCTTGAAACAGCTGATCAGCAGGGTGTTAGCAGTCAGACCCCACCAATCAGATACTGATCATCTATGCTGAGGATAGATCATCAATATCAAACACTCGGACAAACCCTTTGGAAGGATTGTCTCACTTTAGCAAATGGTACAAAGAGAAACTCCTGATACAGGGTCACAGGCTGTAAAGCAGGAACTTATAGGCATAGGAATAATGGATGAAGTACTCAAGGAGATATGAGTTATGATCCATTTAATGAATAAAATCTTCATTAAACGGATCATAACTCATATCCCTTTGAGTACTTCATACATCATTCCTGCACCTATAAGGTCCTGCTTTACAGCCTGTGACCCCGTGTCAGGAGTTTCTCTTCACTGCAAATTCCTGTCTGGAGATTGTTGGCACCCATATCCAGGACATGAGGACATGGCAGCGGATGAATTAACAAGTTTCCAGTATTGTTGGTCCTAATTTCGGACAACCCTAGAAGGTGAGCCTTTTTTTTACCATTACACCTTTTCCCAAGTGTGTTTACATATTCACTCTATCAGTGCTTTTCTGTTGTTTTTGCCTATGCGTCACTTCAGCAAATGGCATTTATTTAGACAAAGTTAATACAAGTCACTTACTAATGTATTGTGATTGTCCATATTGCCTCCTTTGCTGGCTAGATTCATTTTTTCATCACATTATAACTGCTCATTTCCTCATGACCGCTGCTGCAGTGCAGATATGAGATGACCAAGACAGGAACTACAGTGCATGCATGCTTATGCGGGCCCCCGAGGGTTCCAGCCGCCAGAGCTTTTTCCGATAGTGTGCAAGTATACTTGGTTGAAGGGTGTTTGTAAATAAAAAAAAGAATCAAGCCAGCAAAGGAGGCCATATGGACAATCACAATACATTAGTAAGTGGCTTGTATTAAATTTCTCTACATGATAAATGCCATTTGCTGAAGTGAGAAAACCCCTTTAACTTAGGTTCTAAACCTGAAAATGTCACATGTTGATATGCAATAATCTAAATAACAATGTGAGTTTGACCTTCAGCCAACCAAAAATGAAATGTGATGCAGCTGTTGGCATATACAAGTTACCTTTGGCATTAAGCTACTTACAGCACTTGAAGATAAGACGTGCTGCCAGTCATGCAAATATCACCAATATTGTATCTTCATCCCCTGAACAAATCAATATGCTATCTGACATACAGCAAATGAATAAAACATAATCCAAAGTGAAAGCTCTGATGGCCTGAAGCAGACAATTGTATTTACTGAAGAGATTTAATGAAGGACAGTGAAGTAAACAATTGTGAACCCGGCTGCCTACAGAAGAAGTGACAAATCCTCAGTAATGGTTGGGCAGAGTGGATTAAGAGAGCTTGTTTTCTAATACTTTGACAAACTGGTATCACACTTTCCATCTGAGCAATGAGTATGAGTTATGTCAGGGTTAAGAGTTGGCTTCTGACACATTCCTGCATTGAAATGAGGGAGTTCAAAGGTGAAGGAGGAAAAAAGGGGGAGAAAACAAGAATATATGGGCAACTAAAAAGCTACGGACTCCATGTCATGTTTCAAAGGGGAAAGTGAAAACTGTCTAAAACAACGAAAGTGTCAATATCATAAAAATTACTCTTGTTAATACTGTACAATGATATCCATTTATCACAATATTTCACATTATGGAGTGGCATTGAACTTAAAAATAATCATAAAAAACACTGGCAGCCTTGCATAAATCTTACAAACATTAAATAAAAAAGTGATGGTCTGATCACCTCCACCTTCAATCAGGATTTAGCCAAAAGGCTTAGCTTGCATGCAGAC
Source organism: Rhinella marina (assembly GCA_900303285.1). Lineage (NCBI taxonomy): Eukaryota > Metazoa > Chordata > Amphibia > Anura > Bufonidae > Rhinella > Rhinella marina. The sequence goes on along the minus strand of ONZH01030308.1, from coordinate 37,082 downwards.
AGCATAAGTCTTTCCTCTTCCTCTAGAAGTCTTGACTTTAAAGAAACAGGAACGTGGGTGAGAGAAGGCCTCTTTTGCAGGATCAGGCCTCATCCATACTTCAGTGATCTACGGAATCTACACGGACCCATTTCTTATAATGTGTTTGTTCACATATGACTGAGGGTCAGTGGAAAAATCACAGGAGCATGAACTACTTTGGTCCGTGATGTGAACCAAACACACTCATTGAAGTCTATGGCATTTCTGCTCTGTCAGTGTTTTTTTTACAGACAATTGGAGATGCTCTGAACAGTAATTTTGAGCTGAGGAGTGTCTATTGAATACAGATGACAGACGGAGGGCAAAAAACAGACACACGGACCAAACACGGGTTCATCTTCACTGATGAAACACAGATGGATTTTCCACAGATCTCAAACGAACACAAAAATGGGAATGACACTTCATAGAGTCCTGTTTGTAAGCACACTGCATGCTGATTGAAATCCCTTTGCCTCCGACATCGGCACTGCAATCAGCGGCTAAGGAAATATCAATCAGCAAGAAGTAGAAGTGCCTACAGAGACAACTCAGTAAGCGTGTTTTTCTGCTCGATCAGTACTGTATTCAGTCGTATGATCTATAGTGTGCTGATGTTCTTCAGACTGTGTGGAACTAATATACAGTGGTCTTTCCTGGGCAACTGTAAGTTAAAACTAGACTCAACATACAATGTCTCAGACTTAGATCAAACCAACATGGCCCTTTCTCTGGTAAACACCTGCATTGGTTGTCTAGTAGCTCATCTTTACAGTATAGTGTGGTACTACATGTCCTCTATCTGTGCCAGGATGAGTTGCACCTTTGGACACCAGGTGACAGCAGCTCCATTTTATTTTATTTTTTTGGTACACTGTGTGCTATACAGGACCCTGAAAAGGCTCCTCTTCTCATCATGGAAAGAGATCTACAGCTCAGAGCATCTATTCTTGACTGTTATATGTAAGGACTTGCTTTATCTGTCTTAGGCCTTGTTCACACATCAGTTATTTGATCAGTTATTGCCATCAGTTTTTGTGAGCCAAAACCAGGAGTGGAGGCTACACAGAGATAAGATATAATGGACAGATCTGCACCTGTTCTGTGTTTTTGACCCGCGCCTGGTTTTGGCTCACAATAACTGATGGAAATAACTGATCAAATAACTGATGTGTGAACAAGGCCTTAGTTATCTGCTTATTTTTTTTTTAATCTTCACTTTCTCTTATCATGGAATGATATTTGGGTATTTGGAACCAATAACCCGTTTTCCATAGAATTATAGTCTCAAGTTACAATGGTTTCCCATACAATGGTTGTCCTTGAACCAACTAATATTGTAACTTGAGGGACCATTGTATATAAAATTCCTATTTATTGTAAGCTTGAAATATGTACAAAATGCTAATCTAGGAAAAGAAACCCATTTCATCCTTGTCCTTCTACTTGTCCACCCTTAATTCAAATAAATATAACTATAAATGTCCTGTTTTACTTTCTGTAGAAACCACTTTCCTAATCTTTATCAAAGTAGAAACTGACATGCAACAGTGAATCCAATTTAACATGAGGATTGAAGCTCTGCAGTCATCAAAGCAAATGGAGAACAAGCCCTCAGTTACTGGCTATTCAGGTGAATATTATCTCAAGGCAGCTAGTCACAAGTGACTCCATGACCTATGATTATGTCGGAGATTTCATCTGTGTTTAACAAACCTATGCTGCCACCAATTCCAGCAAATTATTGATATCATTTGTATGCACAGCACCACCACTGTCTGGATATGGCCACAGTCAATTCTAAAATACTGACAAGGTTGGCAGATTATATTATTCCATGTAATTGCTCACTCAAGAGCTCAAGTGCCCTTCCATATAATTCAATCACACCTTTAAAGTTTTGTTTTATGCAGTGTTTTCCATGTGAATGCATCTGCAACCTCCTGCAAGTTCAAGCAGGATTTTTTTAATGGAATCGCCTGTATTGAAAAGAATACCTGACTATGCATTTCAATGCAATGTAAAAAAGGACATCATTTTGGCATATGTCAGCCCCATTATACCCTATGGACACATTCAAGGTTTCCATTAGCAGTATTTCCTTACTGCCAGGAGTGATTCAAGTAACAAGGAGGTGTTATGCATTCTCCATGTAATAACAATTCTGGAGCATCTATTCTTATGGTTCTATGTTGTACCATTCCTTTATTATTTCTACTAGAAGTTATGAATGAATTGCTAGCAGTCTGCAGTAAGGGTACAGAGGGGTGGTAACCAGTTGGGGGTGTGTACCTGCACAGTCTGAAAGTGGCAGCACTGATTGGATAGCGTGAGTCTGTGCATGTACACACCCCCAACTGGTTACCACCCCTCTCTACCCTTACTGCAGACTGCTAGCAATTCATTCATAACTTCTAGTAGAAATAATAAAGGAATGGTAGAGCCATAAGAATATATGTTCCTGAATTGTTATTACATGGGGAATGCATGGAGTTATTAAAACAAGCATGTCAGGAGTGGTGAAAGGTCCTCTTTAAGGAGGACCGTTCACCTCTCCTGAGCCCTGACATATCTGTTTTAGAAAATACTTGCATTCCCCATGAAATAATTCTGGTAATACAAAGTTGTCCACTCAGAAATATCTAAAAGGAATAAAAGTAATGGCAGAACCTAGTGTCAAAAGAATGTCCACAGTAGAATGCTATTAAATTATTTCATGAGGCATATAATGATTGACAGGCATGTGCCACTGATGCACTACTGATTGGCTCTGTGGTCACAGTAATGATGGACATGACATCATCACTTTTGGTTCAACAGTGGCCGAGAGTTCCAGGATCTGGACTCGCAGTGCTGGAATGGAGAGACACATAGCACGTGAGTTAAGCTTTTTCTCCATTGTGGTAATGATTTAAGCAAACAGTCTTTTAAGACTGCAAACTTTTAAGACTTTACTTTCAGTCTTTTTACTTTTCTTTTTTTACTTTTTTTTCAGTCTTTTTACTTTTTACTTAACAGTCTTTTAAGACTGTTTGCTCCCCTGATAATTTTAGAAACCGTCAGACATCCCCTTTGAATATATAAACAATGCCGTCAACACACAAAAGAAAATATAAGTGGGATATAGAAAATGTATTGTTAACCCCTTGGTGACCAGCCTGTTTTGGGCCTTATTGACCAAGCATTTTCATTCCCTTTTTCATCATTGTCTTCCAAGAGCTATATAACTTTTTTATTTTTCTATCTATATAGCTGTATGAAGGCTTGTTTTTAACAGAAACAGTTGACGTTTTTAATACCAAATACATATAGTTTTTTTTAATTACTTTTGTGCAATAAAACCCCATTTTTTAAAAGGAAGAAAATCTTTTTGCATCACAGCTTCCCAAGACCCATAATTTTTTTTATTTTTCTTTCTATGGAGTTGTGTGGGGGCTTAATTTTTGCGGGACGATTTGTAATTTTCACTGGTATAATTTTTTAGGTAAATTACACTTTTTGATTGCTTGTTATTAAGTTTTTTTCGGTGGAGACTAAGAATAAATGAGCAATTCTGCCATGTTACCATTTTGTGATTTCAGATGAATTTCAGATGAACCAGAAAGTAAGACAAGAGAACCAGAACATCCCATCATGCTTAAAGGGGTTAACTGAACCTGGATATATCCCCTTCTACTCCCACTCAGCCTCTCTGACACAAGAGCATGGGAGCATGTCATGCTCCCATGCTCTCCCTTGCCCTGTGCTGTATTATGCAGTGCAAAGGACTTTTTTGTTTACATTTTTACACTGTTAGGCAGAGGCTTCCACCTAGCAATGTTCCCAATGATGTCACCAGCACTGATGGGCAGGTTTTAGGGTGATGGCACACAGTGCAGTTCTGACATGCAGTTAGGATGCAGTTTTTTTTATTGTAGCAAGCTGAAATGAATTAAATCATTACCACAATGCAGAACACCAAGGTTTAACGAGACTGCTAAACTGGCTAAATTGAAAACTGCATCCTGAATGCATGTCAGAACTGCACTGTGCGCCATCACCCTTAGCGCTGCCCTAGCTTTTTTTACAGGGTAGGGCAGCGCTAAAGCCCGCCCATTATTACCAGTGACATCAACAGGCTCACTGCTAGGTGGAAGCCTCTACCTAACTTACCCATGGAGAGCCCAATATGTCACCAGATCTCCAGAAAAAGTCTGTGCCCTGCAGACCCTCCAATGCTCATGTCAGAGGGTCTGGGCGGGGGAAGAAGCTCTGAACCTGGACAACCCCTTTAAACTTCTCTCAATGAAACATGCAGGTTAGTTCTCTTTCTAGAAGGACAAACGAACAAGAAGTTCGTTAGAGAAATTTGCCTTGCTTGGTTGACTGGGCTTCAGAGTGTGCTTTATCATTAGGAAGCCCCAAAAAATATGCATGAGTATTGTATGTCAGGCAACAGAACTCTTAGTTTCTAGGAAGAGTATATGCAAATTCGCATATCATAATTAGGCTGGCATGAGAAAAGATTAGCAATTTCTGTTTTGGAAGAAGAGCTAATATGAATATTTTTTTCCAGAAACCCAAGGTATGAAAATTAGCTTGCCTGACAAAAAACTCAAAGAAGGGATATCATATCTAATACTAAAAGAATTACAGAGGTATTCCGTTTACCATAAATATAACTTTTGTTTTAGACTAATTCATCATCAATAATTATGTAATATAACGTCAATTTCACATATTTATTCCTCTGCTACCCATTGTGTTTCCTCATAAATTACCATGGCATTGGCCTGCAGTTCTGAGCCTTTGTTAGGTCGAGCATGCTCAGTATGCTGCTATAAATTTTCTAGCTTAATGTCAGTGTGCTGCTGAGTACTGAGTAGAGGGGGCATGACCGGACTGGAATAACAGGCAGTCAATCAGTACACATCAACATGAACAAGCACAAACTCACAGCAGGAAAGCTAGGCATTATGGGGATTGTAGTTTTGTGAGGGAAGATCAGGAGCCATGATACTCTCAGTGTGCTGCAGCCTCACACAGGAGCTAGACAAATGGATTGAAAGGTAAAATGAAGCTCTGTATAGTTATGGGTTCTGGTTGGGTCACAGCTTGCAGCCTTAATGCAGTTTTTCAAATATTAAGTTACTTTACCGGAATACCCCTTTAAGACATGCCAATTTGCATATATTGTAATTTCTTATTTTATTTATCACAAGGTTGCAACATAAAATATGAAAAAGTGAAAGGGCCTGAAGACTTTCCTAATGCACTGTAAATTCTTGTTTCTTTAACCCCTTCCCGACCAGCGCCGTACATGTACAGCGCTGCGGGAAGTAACTTCCCGACCAGCGCCGTAGTGCTATGGCGCGCTGATCGGGCGGGTGCAGGAGCTGCGCCCGCCCGATCAGCTGCGGGGGGGCGGCTGTTCCCAGTAGCCGGACCCCTGCTGCGTACGCCCGCATCGGTGAAAACACCGATGCGGGCGTATTAACCCTTCATGTGCCGTGGTCAGCGCTGACCGCGACACATGCGATGCGGGCGGTCGGAAGGGGTGTCCATCCAGAAGTATTGTAATGCATTATAAAGGGGATCAGACCCCAAAAGTTAAAAGTGTAAAAAAAAAGAAAGTAAAAAAAAGTGAAAGTGAAAAAATAAAGATTTACAAAAAAAGTTTCAAGTTCCCCAAAAAAAAGCGTCCTTTTCACAAAATAATATAAAAAAAATTGTAAAAAATAGTGAAAAAAATAAATATAGGCATATTAGGTATCGCCGTGTCCGTATGGAACAGCTCACATAATCCACCCCGCCAGGTGAACGCAGTAAAAAAAAAACTGCCAAAACAGCCTTTTTTTTGGTCACCTTCCCTTACAAAAAGTGTAATAGCAGGCGATCAAAAAGGCGTATTTACCCCACAATGGTACCAATTAAACCGTCATCTCGTCCCGCAGAAATGTAGACCCTACCTGAGACAATCGCCCAAAAAATAAAAAAAATATGGCTCTCAGAAAATATCAACACAAAAAAAGATTTTATTCTGTTCAAAAATGCATCTAATGTGTAAAACTTTCTAAAAATAAAAATGTTAGACATATTGGGTACCGCTGCGTCCGTAACAACCTGCTCTATAAAAATATTACATGAGATGGCCCCCCAGGTGAATGCTGTAAAAAAAATTTAAAAAAAACGATGCCATAACAGCCTTTTTTTTCACCTTGCCTCACAAAAAGTGTAATAGCAGGCGATCAAAAAGGCGTGTTTACCTCAAAATGGTACCAATCAAACCGTCATCTCGTCCCGCAGAAATGTAGACCCTACCTGAGACAATCGCCCAAAAAATAAAAAAAAATATGGCTCTCAGAAAATATCAACACAAAAAAAATTTTATTCTGTTCAAAAATGCATCTAATGTGTAAAACTTTCTAAAAATAAAAATGTTAGACATATTGGGTATCGCCGCGTCCGTAACAACCTGCTCTATAAAAATATTACATGAGATGGCCCCCTCAGGTGAATGCTGTAAAAAAAATTAAAAAATACTATGCCAAAACAGCCATTTTTTTCACCTTGACTCACAAAAAGTGTAATACCAAGCGATCAAAAAGTCTTATGTACCCCAAAATGGTACCAATGAAAACGTCACCTCATCCCGCAAAAAATGAGCCCCCGCATAAGACAATAACTCAAAAAAATAAAAATCATTGGCTCCCGCAAACCAATCCATCAAAATCTGTGCTGCAAAATCCATATGGCGCTCCTTCTGTTCTGAGTCCTGCCATGTGCCCCCACAGCAGTTTACCACCACATATGGGGTGTTGCCGTATTCAGGAGAAAATAGGGAACAAATTATGGGGTGCTTTTCTCCTGTTACCCCTTGTGAAAATGAAAAATTTGGGGCTGAAGCAACATTTTATCGGAAGAAATGAAACTTTTCATTTTCACAGCCAAGTGTTTCCAAATTCCGTAAAACGCTTAGGGGGTCAAAGTGGCCAGTACCCCCCTTAATATATTCTTTGAAGGGTGTAGTTTCCAAAATGGGGTCACTGTTTGAGGGTTTCCACTGTAGTGGTACGTCAGGGTCTCTCAATTACAAAATGGTGCCTAAAAACCATTCTAGCAAAATCTGCCTCCAAATCCGTATGGCGCTCCTTTCCTTCTGACCACTGCCACAAACCCATAGAGACCACCACATATGGGGTATTTCTGTAAACTTCAGAATCAGAGCAATGTATATTGAGGTTTAGTTTGCTGTTAACCCTTGCTGTTTTGCAAGAAAAAGATTATTAACATGAATAATCTACCAAAAAAGTGAAATTTTGAAATTTCATCTCCATTTTCCATTAATTCTTCTGGAACACCTCAAGGGTTAACAAAGTTTGTAACAGCAGTTTTTTATAATTTGAGGGGTGTAGTTTCTAAAATGGGGTCATTTATGGGTGGTTTCCATTATGTAAACCACTCAAAATCACTTTATATCTGAATTGGTGCTTAAAAAAATGGTTTTGGAAATTTTGTTGAAAATTTGAAAAATGGCTTCTAAACTTCTAAGCCTTCTAACGTTCCAAAAAAGTAAAATGACATTTATAAAATGATGCCAACATAAAGAAGACATATGGGGAATGTAAAATTATAACTATTTTTTGAGGTATTACTATATATTTTGAAAGTAGAAAAATTGAAATTTGGAAATTTGGAAATTTTTCCAAATTTTTGGTAAATTTGGTATTTTTAAAAAAATAAAAATGAAATATTTTGCCACAAATTTACTACTGTCATGAAGCACAATATGTGACGAGAAAACAATCTCAGAATGGCTTGGATAAGTAAAAGCGTTCCAAAGTTATTACCACATAAAGTGACACGTCAGATTTGCAAAAAATGGCCTGGTCAGGAAGGTGAAAACAGGCCCGGGGTTGAAGGGGTTAAAGCACAGAGAGAAGGAGGCACTGACGCTGTAGTGTCAAAGGGCACTGTGTGACTGGTGGGCTATAGAGAGGTGGGCCAGATGCCTCACTTTGGAGCTGCCCACCAAGAATATACTGTAATCTCTTTTTCGTCCTATTGGAACAGGGGCTGAAAAGGGACTATAGCTGCTTACTATTGTCAGAAAACCCACTATAATACATTGTGCAGGGCACAATACCAAGAGAATTTATTGTCCTTTATTATGGTGATTTGATAGATATCCACCATCCCTATTACTCATTGCCATTTTTGAAAAAGCTAAAGCTATGCTTACATGTAGCATTTTTATATGCCTTTATCCATTCATTTGCATCATAATAATCACTATCTTAAAGGGGTTGTCTCACTTCAGTAAGTTGCATTTATCATGTAGAGAAAGTTAATACAAGCCACTTACTAATGTATTGCGATTGTCCATATTGCCTTCTTTGCTGGCTAGATTCATTTTTCCATCACAATATACAATACTCGTTTCCATGGTTACGACCACCCTGCAATACAGCAGCAGCGGTCGTGCTTACACACTATAGGACAAAGCATCAGCCTCTCTGGTGGCCAGGACCATGGCAGCGCATTTAGGCTGGTGTTTTTTCCTATATTGTGCAAGCATGGCCACCACTGATAGATTGTAGGGTGGTCTGTAAACATGGAAATGAGCAGTGCATAATGCGATGGAAAAATTAATCCAGCCAGCAAAGGAAGCAATATGCATAATAACAATACATTAGTAAGTGCCTTGTATTAACTTTCTCTACATGATAAATGCCACTTACTGAAGTGAGCCAACTCTTTTAAGGGGGGTTTCCAGGACCAACAGATTGGATCCTTAGGCCAGGTTAACAGTATGAAATTGGTGGAGGTTACACCCTGGGGGGTTCTGATTTGCCTTTATAGAAATCCTACAAGCAGATGTCTCTGATATTTTTCTTGGTCTTCCAGACCTTCTTTTGACCTCCAGTGTTCCTCTTAGCTGCCATTTCTTAATTACATTTCAAACTGAGGAAATGGCAACCTAAAATGCTTTGCTATCTTCTTATAGCCTTCTCCTGTTTGGTGGGCCTCAACCATTTTCCTTTTCAGATTGTTATGTTAGGCAGTTGCTTAGAAGAACCCATGGCTTCTGTTTTTTGGGACAAGGTTAAAGGAGTCTTGGTATGTATAAATCTTTGAAACTTGCATCATCTGGCCTTACCTAACAATGATTGTGAACAAGACTTAAAGGGGTTGTCCAAGTTATGAAAAAAAAATATAGCACTGTATAACTAAGTTCAGCAAGTTTTAGGCAAAAAAATCTATATTTCCTCATTTCCCTGGTTCTCTTCTGGCCTTTGTTTACATGCAGTAATAACAATCTCTGCCCCTCCCCCCTTCTCTGCAAAGGCAGTGAATATAAGTGCTGTGAGTACATGTCTGCCTGCTGGGATACTCAGCAGCATGTTGTTTGTGTAGGACTACAAGTCCCAGCTGTACAATGACACTGCTGATACACACAGGAAATTCTCCCTACCTGTTCTTGTACAATACAATTCCTCCATAGCTCCTTGCCCAGCATTTGTCTCCTCTCACTGCTGCAGCTACTATTTGTTGTAAAGCCTTGAGCCCTCAGTGTGTTCTGGCTGAAGGGGTTAATGTTTTATCTGAAGGAATCCAGGGAGAGAGCAGATAGCAGGAGCCTGGCAAAGAAAGGGGGCGTGGCCAGTGACGTCTCATGTACAGACTGCTATCTGAACTCTGAGGCTTGTGTGCGAAACATCATAGACCAGGGAGATAAGGTGACATCACAGGTCATGTGACCCTCAGTCAACTCTGAGAAACCAGCAGCTTTAGAAACACAAAGTATATGAAAAAGTTGTTATACCTGACAAGTTAGAAACATATAAAGAACAAAAAAATAATTCGGACAACCCCTTTAACCCTAACAGGCTATTTAAGGTCTGAGGCAGGCATCCCCAAACTGCGGCCTTCCAGATGTTGCAAAACTACAACTCCCAGCATGCCCGGACGGCCTATAGCTATCAGCCTACAGCAGGGCATGATGGGAGTTGTAGTTTTACAACAGCTGGAGGGCCGCAGTTTGGGGGTGCCTGGTCTGAGGCCACGGTCAAAGTTATCTAAGCTCTCAAATCTCCTTGGATTCCCATATTTTTGCAAGGTATTCCTTTCCTTTTTACCCTAAAATTGTATAAAACCAGAGTAATACATTTATATTGCTTAAAATGGAGATCATTTCATCTTGAACTTGATTAACTGTTCACAGTAACAGTAATTTTGATTAGAGATGCCCAAAGTTTTGCAACTGAAGTGGATGCATTCAAGTAAAGCCTAAAAAGTGGTCATGGGGATAAACCACCTAAGCATTGCCATATTGCACCTTATGGACTCAGAAACATAGTGGGGACCTTCTCCTGAACAGTGGGAAGTTTAGGGTCTTTTAGTAAAATTTTCCAAAAACCCCCAAGAATCAGGATTAGAGATGAGCGAGCACTAAAATGCTCGGGTGCTCGTTATTCGAGTCGAACTTTTCCCGATGCTCGGGTGCTCGTTTCGAATAACGAACCCCATTGAAGTCAATGGGAGACTCAAGCATTTTTGCGGGGGACCAAGGCTCTGCCTAGGGAAGGCTGGGTGAAAACCTGGAAACATCAGAAAATGATGGAAACACCACGGAAATGGACAGGAAACAGCAGGGGCAGCATGCATGGATGCCTCTGAGGCTGCCTAATCCCACCATTACCCCAAATTCTCAGGCAACAGCCTGGTGGTTACCCTCATGGCAATTGTGCTCACCCAGACCAAGAAAGGCGAGGCACATGCCCATCACATGTTAGGGAAGCACCCAACTAGGTGCAATGAAGGTCCATCACCGCCTGCAGGTGACACCACTACTCATGCTGGCACTGCAGCTAAAATCAAGTTTAGTATCTGTTCTTATCAGTTGCTGTGCCTGCTGGTGGTATAGTGGTGAGCATAGCTACTTCCCAAGCAGTTGATGCGGGTTCGATTCCCATCTATCGCAAGAAGCAATTCGAAATCAGTACAATATCTAATATGTCCCCCTACCTGGGAAAATTGTTTGGAGAGAGGGCATGTAGGTGGGGAGGGAGGAGGTTTTGCTGGAAGAGCCAGAGGAGTGCCCCCTGGTCTAGTGTGTGTGGTGGTGACAACAGCCGGACTGGATTTGGGAAAACTGTTGCTTTAACCCGTATGGTATCGATTCTTCTCAGTTTAATACCGTATACGTCCCCTATCTTGGGACCCTATATTTAATGGATTTTTCGAACACGGAAAACGGAAAAAGAGCTTGCTCTGGCCAGGGGAGCGTTTTTCCCACTGCAGCTAAGGGGACGTGTCCATGCTCTGCCTATCACAGGTCAGGAGGCAGATAAAAGAAGAACAAAAACAAACATGAGTGCAACTTCTGATACGTCCCCTATCCGGCTAAATTGTTTGTAGAGTGGGCCTGTAGGTGGGGGGGGGCAGGCTGGGGCAAGGAGGTTTCGCTGGAAGAGCCAGAGGAGTGCCCCCTGGGCTAGCGTGTGTGGTGGTGACAACAGCCGGAATGCATTTGGAAATGCTCTAGCATCAGCCGGTGCAGTATCGATTCTTCTCAGTTTAATACCGTATACGTCCCCTATCTTGGGACCCTATATTTAATGGATTTTTCGAACACGGAAAACGGAAAAAGAGCTTGCTCTGGCCAGGGGAGTGTTTTTCCCACTGCAGCTAAGGGGACGTGTCCATGCTCTGCCTATCACAGGTCAGGAGGCAGATAAAAGAAGAACAAAAACAAACATGAGTGCAACTTCTGATACGTCCCCTATCTGGCTAAATTGTTTGTAGAGTGGGCCTGTAGGTGGGGGGGGGGGCAGGCTGGGGCAAGGAGGTTTCACTGGAAGAGCCAGAGGAGTGCCCCCTGGGCTAGCGTGTGTGGTGGTGACAACATCCAGAATGGATTTTTGAAAACTGTTGCATCAACCGGTACATTCGTAAATTATGAACTTGATCAAGTGTAGCATGTGTTCTCTGTATTCTTCTCAGTTTAATACCGTATATGGCAGCTATCCGGAAAAATAGTTTGGAGAGAGAGAAAGATAGGAAAAAGACGTCAATTGTTTGAATAGAGGGCCTGTAGGTGGACCTCTTGAAAAATTGTTTGAATAGAGGGCCTGTAGGTGGACCTCTTGAAAAATTGTTTGAATAGAGGGCCTGTAGGGGGCCCTCCTGAAAAATTGTTTGAAGAGAGGGCCTGTACGGGGCCCTCCTGAAAAATTGTTTGAAGAGAGGGCCTGTAGGGGGCCCTCCTGAAAAATTGTGCTAAAAGAGTGCCAGTTGGACCTCTAAAAAATGGCGTTTTTTGGGTCAGCGTTAGGCAAAGACGATATGGAGGAGGAGGAGTAGAGAAGAGGAGTAGAGAAGAGGAATCGGATACATAAGTTATTTAAATCTTTAGCTGCTTTCCCCCGGAGATTTGAATTCCAGTGAAATCCAGGCTTTGTTCATTTTAATAAGCGTCAGCCTGTCAGCGCTGTCAGTTGACAGGCGTGTACGCTTATCGGTGATGACGCCACCAGCTGCACTGAATACCCGCTCTGACAGCACGCTAGCGGCAGGGCAGGCCAGCACCTCCAAGGCATACAGCGCCAGTTCAGGCCACGTGTCCAGCTTTGAAACCCAGTAGTTGTATGGAGCAGAGTGATCGCTACGGACGTTGGTATGGTCAGCTAGGTACTCCCTCACCATCTTTCTGTACAGCTCCCCCCTACTCTGCCTAGACTGGGGACAGGTGACAGTGTCTTGCTGGGGTGACATAAAACAGGCAGCCTAACATGAAGTCTGCCATGTGCGCCAGAGTCCCAACACGCAAGAATTTCCTCTCCTCACTGACCTGACTCTCCATTTCCTCCTCCTCCTCCTCCTCCTCCTCCAAGTCCTCCTCTTCAGCCCATACACGCTCAAGAGTTAAGGACTGAGCACTGGTACCCTCTACTGTCTCGCCGACATTCTCCTCCTCTTCCTCCTCATCCTCATCCCCCTCCTCCGATAGGCGCTGAGAAACAGACCGGAGGGTGCTCTGGCTATCAAGCGACGTATCTTCCTCCACCGTCTCTTGTGACAAGCGCAAAGCATCCGACTTGATGCTGAGCAGTGAGTTTTTCAACAGGCAAAGCAGCGGGATGGTGAGGCTGATAATGGCGGCATCGCCGCTGACCATCTGTGTTGACTCCTCAAAGTTGCTCAACACCTGGCAGATATCAGACATCCACGTCCACTCCTCATTGTAGACTTGAGGAATCTGAGAGACCTGACTACCAGTTCTGGTGGAAGATGACATCTGGCAGTCTACAATAGCTCTGCGCTGCTGGTAAACTCTGGATAACATGCTTAATGTGGAATTCCATCTCGTGGGCACGTCGCACAACAGTCGGTGAGCGGGCAGTTGTAGGCAGCGCTGTGCTGCCCTGAGAGTGGCAGCATCTGTGGTGGACTTGCGGAAATGCGCACAGATGCGGCGCACCTTGGTGAGCAAATCAGACAGATTGGGGTATGTCTTGAGGAACTGCTGAACTATTAGATTGAACACGTGGGCCAGGCATGGCACATGTGTCAGTCTGCCGAGTTGCAGAGCCGCCATCAGGTTACGCCCTTTGTCACACACAACCATGCCTGGCTTGAGGTTCAGCGGTGCCAGCCACACATCGGTCTGCACCGTGATGCCCTGTAACAGCTCTTGGGCGGTGTGCCTTTTGTCACCTAAGCTCAGCAGTTTGAGCACCGCCTGCTGGCGCTTACCCACGGCACTGCTGCTGCGCCTAGAGCTACCGACTGAAGGCGCCGTGCCCACGGATGGTAATTCGGTGGAGGAGGAGGGGTCGGAGGAGGAGGAGGAGGCATAGTACGTCTGAGCGACCGTGACCGAGGTAGGCCCCGCAATCCTCGGTGTGGGCAGTACATGAGCGGCCCCAGGGTCATTCTCGGTCCCAGCCTCCACTAAGTTAACCCAATGTGCCGTCAGTGAGATATAGTGTCCCTGCCCGGCAGCACTTGTCCATGTGTCCATGGTTAGGTGGACCTTCTCAGAAACAGCGTTGGTCAGGGCACGGATGATGTTCTCCGACACGTGCTGGTGTAGGGCTGGGACGGCACATCGGGAAAAATAGTGGCGGCTGGGGACGGAATACCGAGGGGAAGCCACCGCCATGAGATTGCGAAAGGCCTCGGTCTCTACCAGCCTATAGGGCAGCATCTCCAAGCTAAGCAATTTGGAGATGTGGACGTTGAGGGCTTGGGCATGTGGGTGGGTGGAACTGTATTTCCTCTTGCGCTCCAGCGTCTGCTGTAAAGACAGCTGAACGCTGCGCTGGGACACATTGGTGGACACTGTGGAGGATCGTTGAGGCGAAGGTGTGGTTTTCCGGCAGGAGGCGCTCGTGCCGGGGTCCTGGGCAGGGGGTTGACTAGCAGAGGCAGCGAGTGACGCAGGGGGTTGACTAGCAGAGGCAGCGAGTGACACAGGGGAAGGAGCAGTGGTGTGACCCGCAGGAGGTGGTGAACGGCCTTGGTTCCATTGAGTGGGGTGTTTAGCACTCATATGCCTGCGCATGCTGGTGGTTAGGCTAGTAGTGGTGGCACCCCTGCTGATCCTGGTGTGGCACAGGTTGCACACCACAGTCCGTCGGTCATCCTCACTTTCTTTAAAGAACCTCCAGACTTGCGAACATCTAGGCCTCGCCACGGGAGCTTCACTACGTGAAACAGTTGCTGCTGATGCACCAGCTCTGGCCCTGCTTCTCCCTCTGGCCACACCACTGCCTCTTACAACCTGTTCTGGTGCAGCACTCGCCTCCGCCTCAGAAGCACTGTCTTCACTCGGCATATCAACCCAGCTTGGGTCAGTCACCTCGTCATCCTCCGATTCCTCAGTCTGCTCCCCCCTCGGAATTCCTCCCCTAACAACAACTTCACCACTGTCTGACAACCGTGTCTCCTCATCGTCTGACACCTCTTTACAAACTTCTTCCACTAACTCAACATTGTCATCATCATCACCCACAGACTGCGACAGTTGGAAAACTTGGGCATCGGGAACGAGGTCAGCAGCAACCTGAGAAGTGGTTTGTGACTCTGGGAAGGGTCCAGAAAACAGTTCCTGAGAGTATGCCGGATCACATTCCAAATTTTCCTGGGAGGGGGCAGACTGGGGGGAAGGAGGTTGAGGTGGAGGAGCCAGAGGAGTGCTCCCTTGGGTAAAGTGGGTGGATTGCGTGGAAGACTGACTGGTGGACAAATTACTTGAAGCATTGTCCGCAATCCACGAGATCAGCTGTTCGCACTGTTGTGGTTTCAACAGTCCTCTACCACGTGTCCCTGTAAGTTGAGACATGAAGCAAGGGAGTGTAACTCTGCGGCGTTCCACAGCTCCCTCATCAGCAGGTACTGTCTCACCCTGCCCAGGACCACGGCCTCTGCCCCCTGCAGTAATTGAATGCCCACGCCCACGCCCTCGTCCTCGACCCTTAGCCCTGGGGTTCAACATTGTTTGTATATAAGTGTATGATATAAAAAAAAAAATTAAACGGGCCTGGTGTACTGAAACCCACAAACTTGTTCAGTCTGGTAGAATTAAGTGACAGTGTCACCTGGACAGTATATACGGATGGGAGCGAATGTGCTGAACTGTGACACACAGAAAGGTTACACAAAGCTGAGTAAAATGGATTTGTATCACTGAGCTAAAACAACTGAACTAATAATTTTTTTTTTATATATTTTGTTTTTTTGGGAACGTGACGTGCAGGAAATATGGTAGAACTGACTGACACCCTGTTAACGGTGGCTATTTAGTCTGCGACCCAGAGAAAAGTCGCACAGAGAGTTTTCTGGATCAAGCGGTAGATGATATTGGTAGCAAATGACTTGGTTGTATTGTGTGACGTACAGAAAGTGTCACCTGGACAGTATATACGGATGGGAGCGAATGTGCTGAACTGTGACACACAGAAAGGTTACACAAAGCTGAGTAAAATGGATTTGTATCACTGAGCTAAAACAACTGAACTAATAATTTTTTTTTTTTATATTTTGTTTTTTTGGGAACGTGACGTGCAGGAAATATGGTAGAACTGACTGACACCCTCTTAACGGTGGCTATTTAGTCTGCGACCCAGACAAATGTCACACAGAGAGTTTTCTGGATCAAGCGGTAGATGATATTGGTAGCAAATGACTTGGCTGTATTGTGTGACGTACAGAAAGTGTCACCTGGACAGTATATACGGATGGGAGCGAATGTGCTGAACTGTGACACACAGAAAGGTTACACAAAGCTGAGTAAAATGGATTTGTATCACTGAGCTAAAACAACTGAACTAATAATTTTTTTTTTTTATATTTTGTTTTTTTGGGAACGTGACGTGCAGGAAATATGGTAGAACTGACTGACACCCTCTTAACGGTGGCTATTTAGTCTGCGACCCAGACAAATGTCACACAGAGAGTTTTCTGGATCAAGCGGTAGATGATATTGGTAGCAAATGACTTGGTTGTATTGTGTGACGTACAGAAAGTGTCACCTGGACAGTATATACGGATGGGAGCGAATGTGCTGAACTGTGACACACAGAAAGGTTACACAAAGCTGAGTAAAATGGATTTGTATCACTGAGCTAAAACAACTGAACTAATAATTTTTTTTTTTTATATTTTGTTTTTTTGGGAACGTGACGTGCAGGAAATATGGTAGAACTGACTGACACCCTCTTAACGGTGGCTATTTAGTCTGCGACCCAGACAAATGTGACACAAAGAGTTTTCTGGATCAAGCGGTAGATGATATTGGTAGCAAATGACTTGGTTGTATTGTGTGACGTACAGAAAGTGTCACCTGGACAGTATATACGGATGGGAGCGAATGTGCTGAACTGTGACACACAGAAAGGTTACACAAAGCTGAGTAAAATGGATTTGTATCACTGAGCTAAAACAACTGAACTAATAATTTTTTTTTTTTATATTTTGTTTTTTTGGGAACGTGACGTGCAGGAAATATGGTAGAACTGACTGACACCCTCTTAACGGTGGCTATTTAGTCTGTGACCCAGACAAATGTCACACAGAGAGTTTTCTGGATCAAGCGGTAGATGATATTGGTAGCAAAACAACTGAAAAAATATTTTTTTTTTTATATTTGTTTTTTTATATTTTTTTTACAATTTTGTTTTTTTGGGAACGTAACGTGCAGGAACTATGGTAGGACTGACTGACACCCTGTTAACGGTGGCTATTTAGTCTGCGACCCAGAGAAATGTCGCACAGAGAGTTTTCTGGATCAAGCGGTAGATGATATTGGTAGCAAATGACTTGGTTGTATTGTGTGACGTACAGAAAGTGTCACCTGGACAGTATATACGGATGGGAGCGAATGTGCTGAACTGTGACACACAGAATGGTTCCACAGTGCTGTGTGCAATGGATTTGTATCACTGAGATAGAACAAAAAAAAAAAAAACAGGGTTAGATATGGCGATAGCTGCACTACTAGTGCCAGCCAGCCAAGTGACAAAAAAAAAATAAATAAAATGTCTTCTAGCCCTTAGAAGGGCTGTTGGGTTCTTTGTGGGTGATCCCTGCCTAACAGAGAACTAAATGCAGGCCCTAACACTGTCCCTGAAAGGCAGCAGCTCTATCCCTAACGACATCCAGACGGCATCTGAGCCGAGCGCCGCGGCCAGTCGGTAGTATATTCCAGGGTCACCTGATCAGGCCAGACAACCCCTGCTATCGACATGTAAGGGCCCTACGTGATGCTGGGTGTACTGTAGAGTCTCCTGGCTTGTGATTGGCTGTGTTTTTAGGCGCCAAAAAAGCACGATGCGGAAGTTGCCATTTCCTCGAGCATGGCGAGATACTCGTCCGAGCATCGAGCAGTTACGAGTACCCTAATGCTCGAACGAGCACCAAGCTCGGACGAGCATGTTCGCTCATCTCTAATCAGGATCCTTCTTTTGAACATACATATGGTTCACTGAAGGAGACATTCTATCACAAGCAGTATACAGAGCTAATAATAATGATGTCACGCATAAATGTGTTTGGATTAGTTCTATACAGATACAGCGCAGTGGTCTACATAATACGGCATATGTCTGGTAATGAACATTCACATGTGACATCATCTGCTCCTTTTCAGAACGTGATAACATAATATTGTTTAAATGTGATCTCCAAATGTAAGCCATTGCTGTTCTTCCTCTCTGTGACAAGCCCAGCATTCCTTTGACACATTCATCACCTTTAATCTTCTGAAACCTTGATGCTCCTGCACATTACCTGAACTGATCCACTCATTAGCAGCCATTACTTCTTTTCCAAACGTCCCATTATGTGAAGTGTACATTGCTTTCTACCTTCTGCATTAGCTTAACGGACTGTAATAATGTGAGAGTGTTGACACAGTCAGGCTTACAGGTGAACAGATCGGATGGCCAGTAGCTTGGAAACAATCAAAAGCTACTTAACGTTAATCATCAATTTATCTTCTCCCCTTTATGGTGACAAGCGGACATATTGACTGCTTGGAAGGACGTTGTGTATCCAGATTGTCAGTTCTGGACTAATTACTGAGTGCTAGACTGAAAGCACTGGTCTTTTCTGCATGTGTGGGTTTTGCCAAACCCTTTTTTGTTTTTGTTTTTTTACAGAAGCAACAGAGTCAAAACTGGGAAGAGTTTAGTTCAACAGTACACTTTATGTGTAAGCCTTGAAATGAGCTGGAGGGAAACAAACATGTGAAGTGACTAGATAAACAGTAAGCATATATTAACACAAGCAGAACTCTTTATATATACTGTGGAAGTTGTTACAGTGGCGGCAGCCTGAGCATTAACATAGTACATTTCGTTTTTTCTTAAAGCACAGCTCCAACTATGAACATCATTTTATTTTTAAGGTCAAAATTCTGTGTTGATTTATTTCATAACAGGGTTCAGAGTGCCCTTTTCAATCCACCGCTCCAAATTGTCTATATGGGTACATGATAAAATTCTGACTGCAGCTACCACTAAGGGGAGTTTACTAAAGACAAACATCACCACAAAAGTTGCTGTCCCATGAAATGTAGTCTCCATTTTTCAAACCAGCACCTTGATCTGAATACTTTTGTAATTCCATGTAATTAAAAATCTAGTAAAGCCACAGATTTATTCAATAAAGTGTATCTTTATAGCGCTATCTGTTTTTTAATATTTTCCTTATTTCTCTGTTGCCTTCACTGAGGTAGTCACACATGCTCAGTTTCATTCTTCAACTGCCACTAGCTGCATTTGCTTGTAGAAGTTTGAGCTTCACTACCTGAGCTGACAGCCTGAAATAAATCTAGCAGAGCAATTGGAGCAATGAATGGGAAAAGCTCAGGATCCATATGAGGTACTGGGCTGGTCATGGACTATATTATGTCTCAATTTCAATTTCATATTAATTATGGGATAACCCCTTTAAATTTAAAGGGAGTCAGTTTTGCTGATGCCATGGTGATATCAATAATCAGGAGTGTAGCTAAAGGCTCATGGGCCCTGGCGCAAGAGTTCAGCTTGCCAACCCCCCTCCCCTTTCCCTCAGTGCTTTGTGGCCAGGGGCAGGGGTGCACCTAGTTTTTCTGCTGACTGAGGTAAAAATTGAAACATCCCCCCATGCCAAATTCTCAACCTAACCTATTCCCTTCAGTCCTACTGTTAAAAGGGTTGTCCTCTTTTTACTACTGATAACCAGTAGATCAGATTGGCGAGTGTCCAACTCCCAGCACCCCCGCCGATCAGCTTTTTGAAGAGAAGGCAGTGCTCATATAAGTGCTGCTTTCTCTGCTCTGTTCACCTGCTCACTGCAGAAGCGTACAAGCACTTTAAAGACATACTTGGAAAACATTATATACAACGCTACAGAACATACAGGGTAATACAGGCCCACATATGTGCCTCTTACATCCAGTGATGTCTTCTGTGATATAGATATTCTCTTTCCTCATCTTCTCCCTTCAGACCAGACTGCCATGATGATTTCTTTCAGCCATCTCTTGTCTCTGCCGAGTTTATCACACAAGACGAGACCTCCAGACCCCCTATCAGACCTCAGACCAGACCTCCAGACCCCCATTAGACCTCCAAACCCCCATATCAGACCCCCTAAAGACCCCCATATAACACAACTGACCAGACCCCCATAAGACCTCAGACCAGTCCTCCGGACCCCCATTAGACCTCAGACCAGACCTCCAGGCCCCCATTAGATCTCTAAACCCCTATACCAGACCCCCATTAGACATCCAGACATCCATAAGACTTCCAGACCCCCAATCAGACTCCCATTAGACTTCCAGACCCCCATATCAGACCTCAGACCAGACCCCCATTAGACCTCCAGACTTCCATTATACTTCCAGACCCCCATATCAGACCTCAGAAAAGACCTCCAGACCCCCATTAGACCTCAGATCCCCCATATCAGACCTTAGATTAGACAGTAAAATAAATAAAGTAACTTACCTCTCCTCCTCCGCCACCACTCTCCAGGCCCGGCTCTCTTCTCTTCTCAGGGCCCACGTGGCACAGTCACCTGACTGCCTGCAGCGTCAGGTCATAGTGCGCTCTGTACGTCCTGACACTGTAGGCAGGCAGAACACAGCAGCGCGGGCCCTGATAAGAACAAACAGGTAGGAGGGGTAAGTACAGCGTTCACAGCAGTTCACTCACTCGCCTCCTGCACTGCATCTTATAAAGGGAAATATACAGCACCACTGGAAAGTGGGTCGCAACTCCGACCGCTGCAACCCCTATGCTACGCCAGTGAAAATAATCCTACCTTTATCAAAACTTTTAATTGGCCCCCACATTCTGTGTTGAGTTGCTTCACTCTGAGTTGCGACCAGGAGAACTTCAAATTTTCTGTCCTCTTAATAATAAAAGCTGTGATAAAGGTATGATTACCTACCTCGCTCCAGGCCCTAACCTAACACTATCAGCAGTTTTGCAGGGTAAAGACTGCTTACAGATTACATTTAATGATAAATGTATTTTCATTAAGCTCTCCCTAGTGTTATTGGGAGTTAAGAACTGAATATGAGGCTCCTACAATCTTCCAAGCAATACACCCCATTAGATATAAGCTCAAAGATGTAGACACTCATGAAGGTCTTTGAGATAAATGCTGCACTCCATTCTCATAGGATTAAAGGTCGCATAAAGAACTCACCTGCACAACTGCAAGACTGCTGAAGTGGATTTAAGGTTTCATAAAATGTCAGACTCTAATGTCTGATGTTGATCACTAGCAATTTTTACACATTTCTAGAAATGAGCAAATCATTTTCCAATCTGATATCCTAGACTACTGGTGTAATGACTGTAAATAGGGACAGACGCCCTGAACTAGAACCCAGACCGCTACCCCTACCTACTTGCACTGTAAGCCCTAAATGGCAGAACCGCAACTGGACGACAGTCCCTACATTAATATAATTGCAGGACAAACAAGGCACACAAATGGACAACACAAAAGCAGAGTCGTATGAAATGGGTCAGATTCAGACGAGCTAGGCAGTACCAAAATATGAGACAGAGATAGGTCAGAAGACAAGCCGGGGTCGGTAACAACTTAGAAATCAATCAGTAAATGCAGAGCAGGGAATAAGGAACCTAGCTAGTGAGCACAACAAAGATTATCACTGGCACTGGTTCCATTACAGTAGGGGATTTAAATAGAGATACAGTTCCCCAGACCAGAATGTGATTAGTCTGATGACCTGACTCTCTGTGGGTCAACCACAAGAACCACATGGTAATAGGAAAGATGGGCTGTCATTCAGCCCACTGCCTATTTCCCCCAGTGCACGCACTCTGCGGGCAAAAGCAGAGCATTGTGCTCTGTACATAACTAAGGATGAGGCCGTGTCACTGTGGGGTTTGGCTCAGCAGCTAGGGATGAGGGAATCGACTTCGGATGAAACATCTGAAGTCGATGGACATTAAAACTTCGTTCTAATACTGTACAGAGCCGGAGTATTGGCTCTCATGAGCTGAAGTTATTACGAGACTTTGCGTAATAACTTCTTAAATTCATTTCTACTGTAAAAAAAACACTTCCCGAACTCAGGTTCGGTTTCAAGTGGTGCGCGTTTCACCCAGCACGGCCATGCCGAAGCTGGGGATCGTGCCGCTGGAGCCTGGACAGGTAAGTTTCTTAGAACTGGTTTGTGAGATTTGGCAAATCCTAAACAAAATTGCCTTGCAGCAAACTACCCCAGTCTGTGACTGGCTTATACTTCAGTATAGGTTGTATTAATTACCAACTGTTCAAATAAACGGTTGATCGTGTAAGATTGGGATCAGCAACCTCCAGCACTACAGCTGTGGTGAAATTACAACTCTCAGCACATGCACTTGCTTGGCTCTTTTCGGAACTTCTATTAAAGTGAATGGAGCCTACTGGGAGTTGTAGTCTCACAACAGCTGGAGTGCTGGAGGTTGCTAACCACTGATATAAGCCATTGCCACATCTGGAAGGAAAGGGGGCTGGCATATGTATAGTGGCTGTTTTGTTGAACAGTTTCTTGTAAGATGTGCAGTAGGGTCTGTGCATTTTGTAAAGTTTATTGATAATGATGTGTTCTGGGGAAAAGGAAATAAAACGATATAAAAAGTGAAGTAGAAAGAGAGGAAATATAAATGGATTATTTGCCTTTTTCTACCACTTCCCACTTTATATCACAGTGGGTTATAAATGATGTGTTTAACTAGAAGTAATGGCTGGTTTTATTTCCTCATCAGTTTAGTGGGTTGTCCGCTCTTGACAGTGTGCTCAGCCTTCACAGGCTCTTTATTCATCTAACTAATCTCCATGTGCTCTTTTACAAGAGAACCAGAAATCAATCAAACAACACGTTAGTATTGATCTCACTGTCCAGCCGTGCCCAGCGCCGGTATGATATAGCGCTGTCTACCTAATTCGTGTTTTCCTAGATAGCAACAACATCATTAACAAGTGAAGGGGAGGTGCTGCTATGGCACAGTACAATAGAACAAGTTTCATGGAGACTGCTCTTAGATCTCACTTTTATGAGCTTTGCGTTGAGAAAACGTTATATAATGTGCGCTAAAAGGAATGAGACAAATATAGATGTACAGTAGCGGTTCCCTGTCACTATTCATGGTGACTAGAGTTGATCGAATCCTAAAAGATTTGGGGATTCGGTATTCGGCCCGAATTTTCCGCGGGATTCGTGGGTTCGAGCCGAATCACGAATCCCATTAAAGTCTATGGGAGACCCGAATATTTTTGCAGGGGCCAAAGGTTCTGCACAGTCAAGTTTTCCCCAACATGTGAAAACCTCAGAAAAAGATGGAAACACCTTGGAAATGGATAGGAAACACCAGGGGCAGCATGTAGGGATGCCTCTGAGGCTCCCTAATTGCACCATTTTTTCTAAATCTGGCCAATAGTCTGGTGATGACCCCAAGGCAATTTTCAGGGACACGGTAATGGTGACGCACTTAAAAATGCTGCCTGACAACCTGGCGGTGAACCCCTGATTGTCTGTCTTTCAATAAGATTGCAGTGTAAAGCATGGTGGTGAGCCTCAGTATGACTTTTTGGATGGAGATTGCATGTGGTCACGTACTCCCTGGAACCCCATAGTCACCCCTTCTCTGATGTGCTACTCCAGAACATTCTCTGCCCCAATTCGCAAGACCTTTTGCAGTCTCAGTGTGCTGACAGTGGGGATTTACCAGTGTTGTCTGAGGAGGTGGTGGACAATGGCGAGACACAGGTGTCGAGGGGTGAGGTAGTTGAAAGTAGTGTTGCATGATATATCGAAAACTCGGTACGGTTTCAGTACCTAGTGCGGTACCGAAGCTCGATACCGAGTTTTCTTGCCGTCCGATACATAGAACATGGCGCGCGCATCACTTTAATGCGGTTGCCATGTTCTAATATCTGCCGCGCTGCCAGGGCCGGATTATAATTGGAGCACCTGGAGCTACTGCTCCAGGCCCCCGCTCCAATGATTTCATGGGGGGCCCCACGCACCCCTCAGACCTCAGATCGGCCCACCCAGCCACTTTAAAAAAAGCATACTTACCTGTTCTGGCCGCCGCTGTCCTCAGGTTCCGCGCTCCACTGTGTTCCCTGCCGGCGCGCACTATGACCTGACGCAGGGAGCCTGAGGACAGCAGCGGCCAGAACAGGTAAGTATGCTTTTTTTAAAGTGGCTGGGTGGGCTGATCTGAGGTCTGAGGGGGGCCACAAGACGCTGACCTGAGGTCTGATGGGGGCACATGGGGGCACATTGTGTTGATCTGAGGTCTGAGGGGGGCCACAAGACGCTGACCTGAGGTCTGATGGGGGCACATTGTGTTGATCTGAGGTCTGATGGGGCAAAAGACGCTGACCTGAGGTCTGATGGGGGCACAAGACGCTGACCTGAGGTCTGATGGGGCACAAGACGCTGACCTGAGGTCTGATGGGGGCACATTGTGTTGATCTGAGGTCTGATGGGGGCACAAGACGCTGACCTGAGGTCTGATGGGGGCACAAGACGCTGACCTGAGGTCTGATGGGGGCACAAGACGCTGACCTGAGGTCTGATGGAGGCACAAGACGCTGACCTGAGCTCTGATGGGGGCACATTGTGTTGATCTGAGGTCTGATGGGGGCACAAGACGCTGATCTGAGGTCTGATGGGGGCACAAGACGCTGACCTGAGGTCTGATGGGGGCACAATGTGTTGATCTGAGGTTTATTATCCCTGTACAGTGACATCACTGTGTGTATTATCCCTGGACTTTGACATCACTGTGTTTATTATCCCTGTACTGTGACATCACTGTGTTTATTATCCCTGTACGGTGACATCACTGTGTTTATTATCTCTGTACTGTGACATCACTGTGTTTATTATCCCTGTACAGTGACATCACTGTGTGTATTATCCCAGTACTGTGACATCACTGTGTTTATTATCCCCTGTTTGACCATTTTATTAAAAAAAAAAAAAAAAGCTGGTCCGACGTAGTCCATCGAATCCGACGTAGTCCTCTGCATTCACGACCCTGAAAAATAGAAAACAAACACACAAACACAGACCACTTACCTCTTTCTGCACTGGGATAATACACACAGCGATGTCACTGTACAGGGATAACAAACACAGCGATGTCACTGTACAGGGATAATAAACACAGCGATGTCACTGTACAGACATAATAAACACCGCGATGTCACTGTACAGGGATAATGTCACAGTACAGAGATAATAAACACAGTGATGTCACCGTACAGGGATAATAAACACAGTGATGTCACAGTACAGGGATCGGGGTCTCGTGCCCCCATCAGACCTCAGGTCGGCGACTCGTGCCCCCATCAGACCTCAGGTCGGCGTCTCGTGCCCCCATCAGACCTCAGGTCGGCGTCTCGTGCCCCCATCAGACCTCAGGTCGGCGTCTCGTGCCCCCATCAGACCTCAGGTCGGCGTCTCGTGTCCCCATCAGACCTCAGGTCGGCATCTCGGCCCCATCGGACCTCAGGTCGGCATCTCGTGCCACCATCAGACCTCAGGTCGGCGTCTGGTGCCCCCATCAGACCTCAGGTCGGCGTCTGGTGCCCCCATCAGACCTCAGGTCGGCGTCTCGTGCCCCCATCAGACCTTCCCTTTGATGCTGATTGGCTGAAAAAAACGGGCATTTCAAACTTGCAGTGACACACGAATAATCACGAGTCCGCACTGCCTCGGGATGCCGAGCCGAAGCGGGCAATATTCGTGCGAATCACGAATATTGCCGCTTCGATTCGCTCATCACTAATGGTGACTCATGTTCTCTGGAAAAAAGTGAAACAATGAAAAATATGGTGTATGATCCAAAAGCCAAATTTATGAAGTTTAGTTTAGTCTATGAGAGTGACTTCTTAGCACCCCACCTCCCTTCCCCCAGTACCAAGGGAACATACAGCTGTTTATATATAGAAATTCATTACCATGATTACCATGAAGTAAATGAAGTTTGGTAATGGATAGTTGCTACTGTAAATTCTGTTTTATTCATTTGATATTTTTAATACCATAATATACTCATTGACAAAAAATAAAGAACTCAGATAAAAATGTTGGATTGTTGCAAAACTTGACATGCAGTTATGTCTTTGTCTACGTAAATGATTATGTTGTGGTCTGATCAGAAGGTGGGCCTTGCCACAAGAGCGCATAAAAGTGCTTCCTATAATGAATGCCCTATAAAAAGGATCTCAGTGGCTACTTTTGTTTAGTGTACCTCTTAAAGAGATATTATTGACTTCTAGACACACTTTATGATGCACTAGAACAGAAACTGGCATAAGTTATAGCTGAAGTCTGCGTCAACCTGTAGACATCAGTATCTGGCACATAGCAGAGCAGAGAATTTATTAAAGGGTTTCTGTCACCAGTTTTTTCGGTATGAATCAGGCTGACATTAGAGATGTGCTAATGTCACTTGATTCCAAATATATATCTGTTTTATTTACTGGTGCCCCCATTTTTATATAAAATGAACTTTTATTTTATGCTAATAAGACCTCTAGGTGCAAGGGGCGTTACCCCTGCTCCTAGAGGCTCTGTTGATTGACAGGACCAGGCAGAGAAGAAACACTCGATTCACCATAGCTTTTAAGGACCTTCAATGATGTCATGACCATGTGATCAGTCACATGGTTTAGGAGGAGACAGGCTGTTTGTGTGATCCTAACCATGTGACTGATCACATGGTCATGACATCATTGAAGGTCCTTGCAAGCTATGGTGAATGGAGTGTTTCTTCTCTGCCTGGTCCTGTCAATCAACAGAGCCTCTAGGAGCAGGGGTAACGCCCCTTGCACCTAGAGGCCTTATTAGCATAAAAAAAAATAAAACAGATATATATTTGGAATCAGGTGACATTAGCACATCTCTAATGTCAGCCTGATTAATACCGAAAAAACTGGTGACAGAAACCCTTTAAGAGGCATCTGCCACTTAATAAATTAGGTGCATCTTACTCTGGCTCAGAGGGATTAAGACTAGCGTATGGGAATGGCAATCTTGAAAAATGTCCTTCACTAAGTTAGAACTCTGCTCTCCAGATCTCTGTAAGACTTTTAGTTTCATGCTTTGTGAAGTGTAAACTAGAACACTTATTTTTAATGTGACAATGACAAGAATTGACACCATCTTGTCTGTAAATGTCTTTGAAGACATGTTTTCACTTCCCCAAAATGTGTGTTTTCTCACTTTTAGTATAATTATGTGTTGTGTTTTGGCTCAGGGTTCTTTTGCTTATTTTAGAGACTTTGTTGGAATAAGTGTTTCACAGTACATCATCGTATGAAGTGGTAGTGAACACTGTTTTCTGGTAGAACTTGGAACTTGGGGATCTCTCTCCTGTCTATCTTCCAGTGGGCTCTGTAGAGTAATGAAGCTGTCATCTGACCCACAGTATAGTTTAGGTACTCATAGACACAAATTAACTTTCATTGCAAAAATTTTCTCTCCGAGTTCTGAGAAATGCACCCCTAGCACCATACTTAAAATACTCTCATTTAGCATTGCATTTCCATTCTTAGTCATTTTTATGATATCTGCCTACTGTCAGCAAATAGAAATTCATCCTCATTATGCCTGACACAGGTGCCCTGCAAGCTAAAAGGGTTGTGAAATTCCAACTTAACCCCTATCTACAGGAGGGGATGATTGGCAGGAGTCTGACTGCTGGGGCTCCCACCTATCTCTAGAATAGGGGAATGTATTCCGTCATTTGAATGGAGCAAAGAATACGCGTGCACGCTCTAGAGATCAAGTCTACTCAGCTATCTCCAGCAGCCCCAATCAGACATTTATCCTGGGGACAAGACCGTTAATTTGTGATGCACCTGGTTCATTAAGCCAGGGCTAGTTGTCTGCTTCTGTTAACAAGAATGTTCCATTCACTGACAGCAAACAACGATCTTGATATTTGTGAGATCCAGAAAATTCCATTTAATAATTTGTCATAACATTAAGGACTGAAGTGTCTACATTTCCTAGAAATGGTAAAGATGCATTAACACAGCCCAATGTTCGGGACGGTTACCTGGAACAAGTGTTTCTATGAAAGCTTGTTTCTGATAATCAGCCTGTTTAATTGTCCTACATATCACCTGTTCATTAACAATAATCTGCCTGAACATCAAGCAGTATAAAGAGACCCTTATATGCACCCCAAAATTTAGTCATTAAAAAATGCAACTAGTGCCACAAAAAACAAGCCCTCATATGGCTACTTCGATGGAAAAACTTCAGGAGATATTTTGCCTAAACCTGGTACACATGTTTCAGCTACCTGTAACCCCTTCCCTATCACACACAGAAGCCCTGCTAATCTTATAAGCATTCCTTGTACGTCTCCTCTAACCTTTTTTAACTGTGCACTCTGGAATCCACAGTCAGTGTGCAACAAAGTTCCCTACAGTCATGACTTCTTTCTCACTAATTCTCTTAATCTTCTGGCTTTCGCCATTTTTTTCAAATCCCCAGGCCTAAGAACACATATGGTAGAGGACCAGGTGTACTTCTTTCCCCACAATGCACCTTCCAGATTATTCCCCCAGTAATATCTAATTTCCATGTTTTGAAGTCCACACTCTCTCATGTTTTGATACTTCCACCCACTCTCCCTCAGAGTGAGGGTTGTTTACTACCCTCTGGCTCACCCACCCAGTTCCTGGATCACTTTGCTATCTGGCTTTTACATTTCCTGTGCTCAGAACTACCAACTCTCACTTTAGGCAACTTTAACATTCCAATAAACAGCCTAATCTTCCCAGCTTCTCTAACCTCCTCTCTTGGCCTTATACAACTTTCCAATTCTGAGACACATAAATATTGTAACACACTTAACCTGGTCTTCTTCCACCTCTCCTCAGTTTCTGACTTTACTAGCACTCCTCTTCGGGTCTCTCCGGTGACTACTATCTTCTCTCCTTCAATGTTACAAATACTTTTCTATCACAGCAAACTCCTACTTATCACATATTCAGAAATCTACCCTGCATGCCATTGACCCTAAGAAACTTACAGACACCCTACAATCATCATTGCCCCCAATCTTTTGCCTCTCCTATCCCGATCTGGCTGAAAAACACTACTACAAAACCCTCAAAAGCACCTTGGAAGAAGTAGCACCCCCTACATTGAGAACCTTCACACAGGGAGGAAAGCAACCCTCGCATACCCCTTAAGCTCGCTTTTTCCAGCAATGATCCAGGAGTGCTGAATGCCTGAATGAAAAACTCATATACCAAAAGATTTTCTCCATTAAAAATGTATGCTGAGAACCTTTAACTCTGCCCTTTTCCACTCTAAACAGACCTATTTCACGTCTCCGATCTCCTCACTTCCAATAATACAAAAAACTTTTTTACAATTTCCACTTCATTCTCAGTCCTATCACAGACCTATGTGCTGTAGATCTGTAGAGAAAATTGATATGATTAAATTCCCTGCCAGCATCATCAATCCACCCCCCCCCCTCCTCTGATTCACTTTAAACATTCAGCCCAGTCTCCAGGCTCTTCTTCTCACCCTACCACATGTACTACAGACCCCATTCCCTCACTTACTCTTCTGGTATCTTCCCTTCCTCTTTCAAATATTTGGTTATAACCCCATTACTAAAGAAACTATCTCTTGACCCATCCCGCACAGTCAACTACTACTCTTCCCTTCATTTCTAAACTCCTGGAGCGCTTGGTCAATTCTCACCTCATCCACTTCCTCTTAACTCTTACCTCTATCCACCTAACTCTCTCCTTGATCCATTACAATCTGGTTTCCTCACTCTACACTCTACAGAAACTGCCCTCATGAAAGTGACAAGTGACCTCCTGACAGCTAAGTATAATGGTAACTACTCTGTACTCATTCTTTTGGATTTTTCTGTAGCATTTTATACTGTAGACCACCATCTCCTCATCATGCTCCAATCTATTGGCCTTAAAATACTTTTCTCTCATTGTTCTCTTCCTATCACTCTGGCTGCTCTTCCTCTCCTCCCTTCCTCTCTGTTTTTACTTCTGGCTTTGGTTCCCCAGGGCTCAGTCCTAGGCCCTCTCCTCTTTTCTCTCTACTCAGTCCCTGTTTTCAGTACCATCTCTATGCTGACGCCACTCAACTATGTAATTCATCCCATGACATCACCTTTGCTGTACTTCAGAACACCAGAGGCTGTCAGTCCTCTGTCTCTTACATCATATCCTCTTTCTATCTGAAATTGAATATTTCAAACACTGAACTTTTTAACCATCTACTAACCTACCTATGTACTACAGAGCTGTTCTGCAGAACGTCTCACCACACAGCTGTTCTACTGACAGCTTCAGAATGTAATAAATTATAACAGGTATTTATTTCATTCAATAAATTTCAATTCATACCACTACTACCCTATTATCATTAACAATTGTGAAGTGTTACTCCTGTTGTGAGAAATCCTCTAACCACAGGATGTGGGAAAACTATAAGATTTGTGTGGTCCTTGCAGCAGCTATTACTCCCAGTAATCATAAGAACACCAAATCTCCTGTTGGCCACCCAAAACAAACTGAGCTTGAGATTGGGATCTCCATGGGAGTTCCAGAGAAAGCCAAGTAAAGCAATCTGTTATTTATTGAATAATAAAGATGAATCTTGCATCCAGAGCGTACTTGCCCATGATCAACCTCAAGCTCAATTTGTTTTGAGTGGCCCAGAGAGATTCAGGGTCCCGGTTCTTATGTTTGCTTCGAGTAGCGGTCACCTCAAAGACCACCAGGAATCTTACTGTTCTCCCATATCCTGTGGTTAGGGGATTATTTCTCATCCTTTTTTTAAAATGCCATATTGTACTACCTCATCACTATTTTTAACGGCCGTTAGGCGGGTGCACTTCTGTATAAGCGGCCGTTAAAAACGGTCCTGTTGATTAATTGGGTGAATGGGGTTTTAACATAATGCTTTGTGGAATCTGATTAGTAAGCCAGTTCTACTTTACCCCAGTTTGATAAATGACGCCATATATATGGATACTGTTCTCGCATCACATTTCGTATTCCAACATGTTGATCTGTGGTCACAATCCCCACGCTCAATTTTTTACAAATTAGATAATGTAGTGTTTTTTGAAAAGCTTTCTTTTCTAAAGACACCGAGGTACTTGGGAAAATGAGTGAATGCAACTATTTGTTTGGTTGTCATTTCCATCATTTTATATACAGTGTATTTGGCCGAAAAGCTAGGACTGTCTGCCTTACCATCTCCAGCCAATCATGCAGCATTGTTCTCAAATGAGGAAATAATTTCATGACTCTCTGTTCATGGCTCTGATTGATTGTTGTGAAAATAATTCTATGTTGTCATAGTTGGTACTTTTTCCAATTGACAGAATGTTGAAGACGTAAACAATTTTGCACC
The DNA here is from genome assembly GCA_900303285.1 of Rhinella marina. Lineage (NCBI taxonomy): Eukaryota > Metazoa > Chordata > Amphibia > Anura > Bufonidae > Rhinella > Rhinella marina. The sequence goes on along the minus strand of ONZH01030308.1, from coordinate 5,632 downwards.
CAAAGGAAGGTTCAAGTGATAAACATTAAACCATCAGATCACAAGATATTACCAGCTAGTACAACTTTAATTGTTGATTGGCAACACCATAAGGAACAGATATGATCTTTGACGCATCTCATTTACATGCTAGTCATAGTTCCTTTTCTCTTCCAACGTAAATGTGTAAATTTACAACCATATCTCTTCTTGAATGGACAGGGAATAATATGTATAAGATACTTAAGAGAACTCTGAAATACAATGTATTTTTCTTTATTTGAAGGTTCTAACTCATTATCTGATAGACAATCAAAGTCATCAAAGCATTCATCCTCCTTATCGTATAGATGACTTTCTTGGTCAGAGGATTTATCATAACTAATTTCAGTTACGTTTGTCAAATGAAATGCTGAGTCAGTATCATGAACACTGTCAATTAGATTCTCTGAACTTTGGTCAGTTGTATCTAAAAGATTTCTTCTTGCAGTTTTTCCTGTATTCAAACCTGGTATGTCTGACCATTCCCAGTAGAATCCCCTCTTTTTGGTGTATTTGGAGTAAACTGTATATTTTCAGAAATTATAGGGCTAATAGATTAAAATTCATGAGTAGAGATGAGTGAGCACTAAAATGCTCAGGTGCTCGTTATTCGAGTCGAACTTTTCCCGATGCTCGGGTGCTCGTTTCGAGTAACGAACCCCATTGAAGTCAATGGGAGACTCGAGCATTTTTTGCAGGGGACCAAGGCTCTGCCTAGGGAAGGCTGGGTGAAAACCTGGAAACATCAGAAAATGATGGAAACACCACGGAAATGGACAGGAAACAGCAGGGGCAGAATGCATGGATGCCTCTGAGGCTGCCTAATCCCACCATTACCCCAAATTCTCAGGCAACAGCCTGGTGGTTACCCTCATGGCAATTGTGCTCACCCAGACCAAGAAAGGCGAGGCACATACCCATCACATGTTAGGGAAGCACCCAACTAGGTGCAAAGAAAAATTGTTTAGAGAGAGGGCCTGTAGGTGGACCTCCGGAAAAATTGTTTGGAGAGAGGGCCTGTAGGTGGACCTCCGGAAAAATTGTTTAGAGAGAGGGCCTGTAGGTGGACCTCCGGAAAAATTGTCTGGAGAGAGGGCCTGTAGGTGGACCTCCGGAAAAATTGTTTACAGAGAGGGCCTGTAAGTGGACCTCCGGAAAAATTGTTTACAGAGAGGGCCTGTAGGTGGAGATCCGGAAAAATTGTGGTAAAAGAGTGCCAGTTGGACCTCTAAAAAATTGCTTTTTTGGGTCAGCGTCAATGACGACAAGGAGGAGGAGGAGTAGGAGGAGTAGAGAAGAGGAATCGGATACATAAGTAATGTAAATCTTTAGCTGCTTTCCCCCGGAGGAGATTTGAATTCAGGTGAAATCCAGGCTTTGTTCATTTTAATAAGCGTCAGCCTGTCAGCGCTGTCAGTTGACAGGCGTGTACGCTTATCGGTGATGACGCCACCAGCTGCACTGAATACCCGCTCTGACAGCACGCTAGCGGCAGGGCAGGCCAGCACCTCCAAGGCGTACAGCGCCAGTTCAGGCCACGTGTCCAGCTTTGAAACCCAGTAGTTGTATGGAGCAGAGTGATCGCTACGGACGTTGGTATGGTCAGCTAGGTACTCCCTCACCATCTTTCTGTACAGCTCCCCCCTACTCTGCCTAGACTGGGGACAGGTGACAGTGTCTTGCTGGGGTGACATAAAACTGGCAAAGGCCTTGGAGAGCGTTCCCCTGCCAGTGCTGGACAAGCTGCCTGCTCGGCTCCTCTCCCCCGCTACTTGGCCCACAGAACCATGCCCTCTGCCACTAGCGGCGTCAGATGGGAAGAATTGTTTCAGCTTGTGCACCAGGGCCTGTTGATATCTATTCACTCTCATACTCCTTTCCTCTGCAGGGATGAGAGTGGAAAGGTTCTGCTTGTACCGTGGGTCCAGGAGAGTGAAAACCCAGTAATCGGTGTTTGAAAAAAAACTTCTAACACGAGGGTCACGGGATAGGCAGCCTAACATGAAGTCTGCCATGTGCGCCAGAGTCCCAACACGTAAGAATTCCCTCTCCTCACTGGCCTGACTCTCCATTTCCTCTTCCTCCTCCTCCTCCAAGTCCTCCTCTTCAGCCCATACACGCTCAAGAGTTAAGGACTGAGCACTGGTACCCTCTTCTGTCTCGCCGACATTCTCCTCCTCTTCTTCCTCATCCTCATCCCCTCCTCCGATACGCGCTGAGAAACAGACCGGAGGGTGCTCTGGCTATCAAGCGACGTATCTTCCTCCACCGTCTCTTGTGACAAGCACAAAGCATCCGACTTCATGCTGAGCAGTGAGTTTTTCAACAGGCAAAGCAGCGGGATGGTGAGGCTGATAATGGCGGCATCGCCGCTGACCATCTGTGTTGACTCCTCAAAGTTGGTCAACACCTGGCAGATATCAGACATCCACGTCCACTCCTCATTGTAGACGTGAGGAATCTGAGTGACCTGACTACCAGTTCTGGTGGAAGTTGACATCTGGCAGTCTACAATCGCTCTGCGCTGCTGGTAAACTCTGGATAACATGTTTAATGTCGAATTCCATCTCGTGGGCACGCTGCACAACAGTCGGTGAGTGGGCAGTTGTGGGTGGCGTTGCGCTGCCCTGAGAGTGGCAGCATCTGTGGTCAACTTGCGGAAATGCGCACAGATGCGGCGCACCTTGGTGAGCAAATCAGACAGTTTGGGGTATGTCTTGAGGAACCGCTGAACTATTAGATTGAACACGTGGGCCAGGCATGGCACATGTGTCAGTCTGCCGAGTTGCAGAGCCGCCACTAGGTTACGCCCGTTGTCACACACAACCATGCCTGGCTTGAGGTTCAGCGGTGCCAGCCACACATCAGTCTGCGCCGTGATGCCCTGTAACAGCTCTTGGGCGGTGTGCCTTTTGTCACCTAAGCTCAGCAGTTTGAGCACCGCCTGCTGGCGCTTACCCACGGCACTGCTGCTGCGCCTAGAGCTACCGACTGAAGGCGCCGTGCCCACGGATGGTAATTCGGTGGAGGAGGAGGAGGGGTCAGAGGAGGAGGCATAGTACGTCTGAGAGACCGTGACCGAGGTAGGCCCCGCAATCCTCGGTGTGGGCAGTACATGAGCGGCCCCAGGGTCAGTCTCGGTCCCAGCCTCCACCAAGTTAACCCAATGTGCCGTCAGTGAGATATAGTGTCCCTGCCCGGCAGCACTTGTCCACGTGTCCGTGGTTAGGTGGACTTTCTCAGAAACAGCGTTGGTCAGGGCACGGATGATGTTCTGTGACACGTGCTGGTGTAGGGATGGGACGGCACATCGGGAAAAATAGTGGTGGCTGGGGACCGAATACCGAGGGGCAGCCACCACCATGAGATTGCGAAAGGCCTCGGTCTCTACCAGCCTATAGGGCAGCATCTCCAGGCTCAGCAATTTGGAGATGTGGGCGTTGAGGGCTTGGGCATGTGGGTGGGTGGAACTGTATTTCCTCTTGCGCTCCAGCGTCTGCTGTAAAGACAGCTGAACGCTGCGCTGGGACACATTGGTGGACACTGTGGAGGATCGTGGAGGCGAAGGTGTGGTTTTCCGGCGGGAGGCGCTTGTGCCGGGGTCCTTGGCAGGGGGTTGACTAGCAGAGGCAGCGAGTGACACAGGGGAAGGAGCAGTGGTGTGACCCGCAGGAGGTGGTGAACGGCCTTGGTTCCATTGAGTGGGGTGTTTAGCACTCATATGCCTGCGCATGCTGGTGGTGGTTAGGCTAGTAGTGGTGGCACCCCTGCTGATCCTGGTGTGGCACAGGTTGCACACCACAGTCCGTCGGTCATCCTCACTTTCTTTAAAGAACCTCCAGACTTGCGAACATCTAGGCCTCGCCACGGGAGCTTCACTACGTGGAACAGTTGCTGCTGATGCACCAGCTCTGGCCCTGCTTCTCCCTCTGGCCACACCACTGCCTCTTACAACCTGTTCTGGTGCAGCACTCGCCTCCGCCTCAGAAGCACTGTCTTCACTCTGCTTATCAACCCAGCTTGGGTCAGTCACCTCGTCATCCTCCGATTCCTCAGTCTGCTCCCCCTCAGTCTGCTCCCCCCTCGGACTTCCTGCCCTGACAACAACTTCACCACTGTCTGACAACCGTGTCTCCTCATCGTCCGACACCTCTTTACAAACTTCTTCCACTAAGTCAACATTGTCATCATCATCATCATCACCCACAGACTGCGACAGTTGGAAAACTTGGGCATCGGGAACGAGGTTAGCAGCAACCTGAGAAGTGGTTTGTGACTCTGGGAAGGGTCCAGAAAACAGTTCCTCAGTATGCCGGATCGCATTCCAAATTTTCCTGGGAGGGGGCAGACTGGGGTGAAGGAGGTTGAGGTGGAGGAGCCAGAGGAGTGCTCCCTTGGATAACGTGGGTGGACTGCGTGGAAGACTGACTGGTGGACAAATTACTTGAAGCATTGTCCGCAATCCACGACATCAGCTGTTCGCACTGTTGTGGTTTCAACAGTCCTCTACCACGTGTCCCTGTAAGTTGACACATGAAGCTAGGGAGTGTAGCTCTGCGGCGTTACCCTGCTCCCTCATCAGCGGGTACTGTCTCACCCTGCCCAGGACCATGGCCTCTGCCCCTGCAGTAATTGAATGCCCACGCCCACGTCCTCGACCCTTAGCCCTGGGGTTCAACATTTTCTGTATATAAGTGTATTATATAAAAAAAAAAAAATGGGCCTGCTGTACTGAAACCCACATACTTGTTCAGTCTGGTTTAATTAAGTGACGTACAGAATGTGTCAACAGGACTGAAAATACGGATTGTAGTGAGTGGACAGCTGAACTGTGACACACAGAATGGTTCCACGCAGCTGTGTGAAATGGATTCGTATCACTGAGCTAAAACAACAAAAAAACTATTTATATATATATATTTATATATATATATATTTTTTTTTTTTTTAGTTTTGTTTCTTTTTGGAACGTGACGTGCAGAAACTATCGTAGACCTAACTCACACCCTGCTGACGGTGGCTATTTTGACTGCGACCCAGACAAATGTCGCCCAGGGATTTTTGTGATCAAGCTATATACGTGAGAGCAAAAGACCTTGTTGGATTAAGTGACGTACAGAAAGTGTCACCTGGACAGAAAATACGGATTGGCGTGAGTGGACAGCTGACTTGTGACACACAGAATGGTTCCATGCAGCTGTGTGAAATGGATTTGTATCACTGAGATATAACAATAAAAAAAAAAAAGAGTTATATATGGCGATAGCTGCACTACTAGTGCCAGCCAGCCAAGCCAGGAGACAAAAAAAAATGTCTTGTAGCCCTTAGAAGGGCTGTTGGGTTCTTGGGAGATCACTCCTGCCTAACAGAGAACTAAATGCAGGCCCTAACACTCTCCCTGAAACGCAGCAGCTCTATCCCTAACGACATCCAGACAGCATCTGAGCCGAGCACCGCGGGCAGTCACTAGTATATTCCAGGGTCACCTGATCAGGCCAGCCAACCCCTGCTATCGACATGTAAGGGCCCCACGTGATGCTGGGTGTACCGCAGAGTCTCCTGGCTTGTGATTGGCTGAGTTTATGGCGCCAAAAATGCAATGCGAAGTTTG